>CP092089.1:49487073-49962073 GCA_029203775.1 Neoneuromus ignobilis
AAAGAAAATATTGTGAAGTATTAATTACCTAGTGTTAAATTTATGAATGTTATATATATATAATGTTAAACTTGGTTTTTCGTAAATTATAATTAAGAGTTAATTCTAAAGGCGATTACGGCATTTAATTGAGATTTACTGGCATTAAAATCTCTAATTACGACTGAAACATTAATAATTTGATTATGAATCGTTTCGAGACCACAACGAACAAAACAAGCAATTAATTTATAAAAAAAAGGAAGAAAAGAAATTCAGTACATCAAAACAAATATTTGTCTCGTTAGCGATTAATTTTTAAGTTATTCAATTACCATTTCATCTTTTTCGTGTTGTTTGAATGTGAAACACGTACTTGTGTTTTTTTACCGAGTACTGGAATTTGGTATTCTTCGATTGGTTGACATTTTCGAGTGGTTTAACGAATACTGTGAAGTTAATGACTATCAACCGACAATATTTGTTCGTGTTTTTATATTTATTATTGCTTGAATCATTTTCATTTGATGTGAAATGTTATTAAAATTTATGTTCAAGCGAATATTTATTTATATTTGGTAAATAAACGAACAGATGTGGTTGGTTTGTAATAAATATTTTATTTATTTTTTATTTTATATTTAAATGGATGTATGTTTTTTATTTTCGTATTAATAGTTTTATTATTAATTTTTAAAATTCAGTAATAATATAAAATATAATCGAATTATTCAAATAAATTTCTAAATTGCACAAGAATTAGCTTGATATTTTTTAATAAGTGATCTATGAACTACTATTTTATTTAGTTGTATTTGAATAAATAATAATATTTATTTATAAAACAGTATTAAATTAAAATTGTATTTTACTATTTTTTTACCTGATCTGTTCTTAAAAGCTTAAACATTTATATTTATTTTGCAATAATTACATCTGTTCTCTTTTATATTTTTTAATTTCTATTATGATTAATCAAAACATCTTTGTGGAAAAATGGGTGCTATTTATTTTGTAATTGTGGAAAATTCACTTTCACACAAATAATTTATCACCTCCAACAACAAGATACATATTTAGAGGTGATAATTCATTTGTATGAAAGCTTATGAGTGATTATTTTTCTATAACATTTTGTTATAGAAAAATATTATAAATGAAAATAATAGAATTTATTAAAAATATAATATATGCATAAAGTTTTAAATTTTAAGTTATATAAATATTCTTAGATGATATTTTTAGAAAAAATAAATAGTGGATAAATTTGATCTTATGGTATTTTAAATTTTGCATAAGAAATTAATTTTTTTCTTAGATCTGTCGTTATTTTTTTATTTAATTAAATATTAAAATGAAAGAAAGTTTTAGAAAATACAATTTTACAGTAGATAGTAATAAGATTTTTATTTTTTACATAACTTGAAAGAATTTATAATCAGTAAAATTTAAAATAATATAAATTATTTATAATTTAAAGATTAGATTTCTTTTAGTTAGCAACTCATATAAACTATAAATATTTCTTAAATATATAATATATCAATTGGTTTAATAAAAATGATCATAATATTATTATTGCTAAAAAGGGAACATATTTATATATATTTTTTAAAAATTCCTTTCTAATTACTTTTAAAATAAAACATAAAAATTATGAACATTTTTTTAAATGATTTTCGTTACTCTTTTCTTATAAACAATATTCAAATGTAAATTTTAAAATAGCAATTAGATTATATTAATTAGTTTATAACTAATTTGAACGACGAAATTCAGACAAATGAGTGTAAATTTTGAATAGAATCTTACCGTATATATCATCTTTCACAAAGAAAGTGTTTGTCTTGGATGCTTTAGTTACGAGTATAAATCTTAACGAGAAATTCTTAGCTCTTCAAACTGCTGTGCAAGTAAAAGTTGTGTAAAATGGTTATAACGTTGCAATAAGAAAATAAAACTATTTCGGTTATAGTTTAGAAAGTAGAAATTTGTGTTAGCTTGAAGCATTATAAAAAAATATGAGTTATAGTTTTTGATATTTATTGGATTTGAAAACTTTTTCTAAATTAAAAAAATATACAGAATGAAAGAATATAGAAAAGATTTTTGACAATTTTTTTTGTTATTTTAGAATTTTATTAAATAATATATGTTTAAATTATATGAGTAAAAAAATTAATTATTGTAAAAATAATGTGAAAATATTACTCACTGATTTATTTAATGTAAACACAAACATATACCTTTTTTATTAATAATATTCACATGTTTATAATTTAATTGTTATCAAACTAAGTTTAAAAATGTTTAAACGGTTTAGAATTTTATTTTATGTAACACAAAATATGTAGAAAGAATTCTAGAGACTAAAGTTCGAAATTTGGCAACGAAAGATAAAACTGAAAGTTGATTAATGTGTTTGTTTGATTTAAAATACATTTACTTTCCATCTCATTTTTTCGAATTCGCACAAAAGGTTGTAAATTATTTCAAATATTCGAATTACTTTTTCCAAGAAAGGACGATTAAAAACGTAGATTTGATTGAAATAACTTTTTGAATAAAAGTGAGTTGTTTAAAGAATAAATTTACTTATTTTATTTTCGTTTCATATGATCGTATTCTTATTCTGATTTTATTTGAATACATTTAGATTTTATTTGCATTTGTAAACTTCATTTTCATTGAAAATATTATTGTATGAAATTCAGCATTTCATTTGTAATAAGTGAGTCGAATTTTTTTTTGAAATCTAAATAGTTTATTTTATAAAATGTTTTTTTATTAGAAATGATAATATATTAAAAAGAATTGTTTTTTTTTTATATTTCATCACTCATATTTATTTTCTTCACTTTTAAAATAAAATCATTCATTTTAAATAAAAGTAACTTCGATATATTTTTTTTAAAAAAAATCTGAAATTATATTATTGGATTTTCAAAACTAAACAGTTTATTTATTTGGAGATTTATTTGCTACAAAAATTTGTCGAATTTTAGAATTTATTAAAATATTGAAATTTATAAAAAAATAATTTTATTTTCACAACCTAATAAAATATATTGTTTCAATTTTTGATGTATTTTATATCATAATTTATTTTTTATCAAAAATAACTATTTTTAAAATTAAAATTATATATGAGTAAAATAATTTGATGAATTTTCAGTCAAAAATAAAACATTTTAAAAATGTTTATGAATCAAAAATGAAAATGTATAAACAATGAATAATAATTTTGTGTTAAAAATGTAGTAGAAATAATTTTATGAATTTTTTGAACAAAAACAGTTTAATTTTTTATTTAAAACTAGTAATAAGAAAAAATATGGATTAGGAATGTATGACAAAGTAACGAATATTTCAGAATTTTTTAATCAAGAAATAAATTTAAAAAAAGATTATTTTGTTGATTGGAAATTAATACATATTTTTAATTATAATCAAAAAATGTGCTGGAATGAAAATATTTTTAACTAGAAAAAGATTTACTTTTTAAAAAGAAATGTGATATAGTTTATAGATGTAATAATTCAAACAAATAATAGTTTTTTTCCAAGTTTTACTAAAAAGTAGTCATAAATTGTTATGATTTTAAAAATAATAATACTGTATTCGATAATTGATAGTGAATTGAAATAAAATCAGTTACTTTTTAACGAGTCTAATATGAAGGAAAAATCGATTCAGTGAAGTTAATATAGATATAACAGTGGCGTGAAATTGATTTTAAAGCCGACTCGACTTATTTTACGATCGTCGGATAAGAATATCGGACGTGTTTGCTTTGAGCAATGTGATGTATCTATGTATAAGTACATACATACATACTTTTATATATATATATATATATATATATATATATATATTTGATGACGCGTTTTATTACATTTTATTCTGTTATCAACTATATTTATCCGTTACAATAATACAGTCGACGATTTCAATATCAGATCTTGTAAATCTGCTACTTAATTTAAATATGTTCTTTAATATTTTTTTTCATTTCTATCTGTTTCTTTCATTTATAAAATTTTTATCAATGGAAATATAATTATTTTAAAATCGAAATTTTTTTTATGGAAAAACCTAACTGAATATTTTTATGAATCGCTAGTAAATATTTTTATGTAGTTTTCTTGGAAAAAATGAAAATGTAATAGAAATAAAATAACTGGTTGTCTTGCCGTTTCAAAACATATATATAGATTTTTATGTATATGTATTTATATACACGAAATGATTCGTATTGGAAAATGTGTTCTTTTAACAATAGAAACCGATATGGATTACACTATATTATATTATATACACAACAAAAATCAATACCACACGTATAAAAGAAAAACATAATTCACTAAGTCGTTAGTGAAAACCCGTCATTGACAGTTATCGATAATTACATATTATCTATAGATAACAATAACGAACACATCAATCAACAAACTTATTATCATTTTTCTTTCATATACATGTAATTTGGAGCATTATTTTCTTTGTCAGAATTTCGTCGAATGTTTCGATCTTGAATGTTAAATAACTTTCAAGTTTCTCTGATTTATATTTAACAGACAGATAAACATAGAATTATGTTGTACTAATTAAGAAGTTAGTTTGATGATAGCTTTTCTTCGTATTTTAACGACAAAGTTAATATTCTTATAATAAATTTACACTTTGATGCGATTAAAACACTATCTTCAGTCTGAGCTGTGAGTAGAAAATGGCTTTTCATTTATATATATATCATAAGAATATGAGAAAATAAAGTACATAATTGTATTATTTTTTGTAACATTTTCATGATCAAAGATTATTAAGAATTTTTTATTAGAAAGACAGGTAATTTATTTTTAAAATTTTACTGTGGTAATACAGTTTTATTAAATATTGATATTTTATTAAATGAAATATTTTAGTGCAAATATATAAGTTCTTTTTATTAATTTACTAATTCAAAAAATTATTGGCTTCAGGTTATCATTTATTGAAAGAGTATTCTAATTTAGAAATTAATATTTAGGATTTTTTTCTAAAAACTTGTTGAACAAATCATTTTTTTTTAAAAAAATATTAATTGATAAATAATCAGGTATATACTTTATAAATATTAAAGAGTAATTTTCAGTATGTAAAAACATTTTTAAATTGTATACAAGTTACTACTGTTGATAAAGAATTTAATAATTAAACATGGAAATTAAAAAATAATAGAATGTTAAAAATTACGCTGCTTTTAGTTAAATTCTTACTTTTTATACGTTTAAGTGAATTATTTATTATTTATATTTAATTCTGTTAATAACATAGAGATTTTTATTGAAGGTTTGTAAAAAAGGTTGATAAAACTATTGTGTTTTAAAATATAATGGCCATCAGTTAAAAAACACGTTTAATTTTTTTTTATATTTAGATTTATTTATTATATATAGTTGTATATTAACCAATTTATCGAATTTTAATGTACTAGAAGAATATTCTTGATAATATAAATTTAGAGAAAATATGAAAAAAGGTTTGATTCATCAACTTAGAAATTTTTTATTAAAATTAACTTATATTTTATAGAATAAAATAATCTTTTAATTATTTTAGACAAGATATTTGTATTTTTATTGGAAAAAATATTATTAATAAATTTAACAAAAAGTATTTTTTCTAATAAAGAATTTGCTGATTTTGAGTATTTTTTTTTTAAAAAAATAATAACATTATTTTATAGAAGAGAATATATTTTTTAATTATTTTAGATTTTGCAAATTTTTTATAGAAAAAAATTTATAAGAAATTTAATGAAACATAATAATTTATTAGAAAATATTGAGTGAAGTTAATATATTTTAGTATAGAAAAAAAATCAATTAATAAGTTTGTATTTTTGATTAAAAAATATTTATTTACAAAAAATTAATGAACGTTTTCGCATTTATTAATGAAAAATATTTCTTTAAAATGAATACTTTTTGATTTTTCATTTTTTTTAAATGTATTTATATTTTAAAGTTGAATTAATTTTTTGTTTTAAAATCAAATACGGTACAAATATTAATATATTATAAAATAAAATTTTGTTCAATATATTTCTATTTAAAGAAAATATTTTTAATAGAGAATATATAATTTCAAAGTTTTCAAACAATTTAGAGAAAGTATTTATTAATTATTTCATAGATGAAAAATATTTCAAAGGAATATTTTAAAGAAAATGGTAATATTTTTTACAAATAAATAAAAATATGTAAACATCTCCTTTAATAATAATTATTTCAAAAAATATTTCAATAACAATTATTGCATTTTTATTGGAAAACTATTCTATAACAAATATTAGTAATATGAATTGTGCTATAATTGTTAATAAAAGATAAAAATGAACGATAAAACATTTCAGTGAGTTATTCAATAGAAATATAGAAACATTCAATTACAAAAACGTATTACTGTCAAAAACATTTATTTCTGGTTTACAATTATAAAAAGGTAAACAATAAAGATTATTTCTTTTTGTTTCGACGTTTGAGTTGTTCTGAATTGCCGGTTCTTTATATTAAGACAACGATTACGAAGAGAAGTCACTCAGAAGACAATAATAAAGAAAATTGTTACTTGAACGGAATTATAGACACAAAAAACATATTGATATTTCAATATAATAAAATATTTATTTTTACATCTTTGTTTGTATACGTATTTTATGTTTTATTTGGATGAAATCATTAATCATTTTTATCCTTATTACTTTTTTTGTAAAATGGAAAATTTTACTAACTGTTTGATGAATTTTATTTTGTTATAAATTGATTTAACTTATTTTTTTTAATAAATGACATATAAATATATATATATATATATATATATATATATAATTGTTCATTTCAGATACAATTATAAAAAACAAATCTAATTATGTAATCGTTGTTTATTTTTATTACACGATTTAAATAATCGTTACAGAACATATTTAGTCGAAAAGTACATATTTAAACATTGGTCGTTTTGCTTTATTATAATGACGTTTATAATGTATACCATTTATCAATGTCACGTTTTTCAACGATGTATAATAATAATGAAGCTTACAGGAGTATTTTAATTCGAAATACCTTATTAGAATGTCGCGAAAGTGACTTATATTATATTACGTGATGTGTCTCAATTTACTATTTACCTTTTATTAAACAATAACGGTAATGAATCTTGAATAATTAATTATAGCACATGAAGTAGTAGTTGATGAAGATAGTAAGTTTCTAGTTTAATGGCTGAATAATTAAATATTAGTAAAAAAGGATACGACTAATAAAAAAGTTCAATTTTGTATGAAAGGAAGTAATATATGTCAAAATTAATGACTTTTTTAATATCTAATTTTGTTCATTGAGAAAGTTTGTAAAATATAGTAAGTGGATTTCGTCTATATGTGTAACTTGTTCTGAAATTTTCATTTTAAATCATTACTGTGAAGTTTTGAAGAATTTATGACAAGAATTCAAATAGATCGATTTTATAATTTTATTATGAAGAAATATTTTGAATAGGAAAATATAGAAAACAAATTGAGATTCATAATTTGGTATAGATTTTTAAATGTTTTGAGGAGTATTTGATCTGGAACGATTTTGATCAAAGAATAAATTACATATTTCTTTCTATGAGAGAAACGATCATTTATTGAAAATTAAACTGATATGAAATAAATAACTATTTAGCGAAAGATTACTTTTTTATAGTGATATTTGGATTTAAAACACTCGTTATTTTCTATATTTAAATTGATACCTTTTTTGTCAATGATTTCCAAAATTTGATTTAAAAATGGCGAATATTCGATTAATAGTATTCAAAATTTAATTATCTACTATTTTCAGGGTTTTATATAAAAAATATTTTATTATTAATATTATTGGAAATAATATAATATATACATATTACATATGGCCATCCAAATGTGATGCCTAGATTTGTGTTTTATTATAAGAAACATGTGTATAGTTTATTTTGTGTGTTTTTTTTAAATAAAACACAAATCTAGGCTTCATATTTGGATGACTCTATATACACACATGTTTAATTAGCGTAAATAAATATAAAGGGTCATACAAATGGGACGCCTAGATTTGTGTTTTATTAAGAAGAAACAGAAGAAACTATACACATGTGTATTTTTAATAAAATACAAATCTAGGCGTCACATTTGGATGACTCTACAGTTAGTTATACTTTTATAGCAATAGATTTTTTTATAAAGTTATCTTTTGAAAGTAAATAATTTTAAAAAAAATAATTTGAAACTATTTTAGATATTTTTCGTTGCCATTTGAAAAAAAACTTAACTCGATTTAAATTTTATGAATGAAAAAATAAATTTTTATTGATATAAAAAATATAATAGTTTAAAATAACATATATTCATTTAATAAATTTGGTTTAGTGAATAACAATTATATTTTAATTATAAAATAAAATACTGTTTTTTTTATTTATATACACGATAAAAATATTATACGTTCCAAATATGCCAAATATATCATTATAAAAACAGATAAATAACATATTTACGTGTAATTAAAATTTATTCGATATATAACAATTTTAATTAAATTTAATTCTTTTATTTGATAATATTAAAATTCGTATAGAATTTAACAACAAACAAAATTATTACAAAATAATCAAAAGTGAAATTATTTCATTTTTGAATAAAATATATATAAATTTACTTGTGGTTGTAGGGCCTTAAAATAACTTATTGCGTTAATTGATTAATTGGATTTCAATTAATATCAGTTTTATCAAATTCAATAACCACTAAATGTAATGAGATTTGTCACAGCATGTACATGTTATTTTAACATGTATGTATATATATATATATATATATATATATATATATATATATATACATCATCAGTTTTTAATAAATAGCATAAATTATATAAATTTATTTGTTTATATATATATATATATATATATATATATATATATATATATATGCATAAATTATATAAATTTATTTATTTACTATATATATATATATATATATATATATATATATATATATATATACACACATATTATATATGGTCATCCAAATGTGATACTTAGATTTGTGTTTTATTATAAGAAACATGTGTATAGTTTATTTTGTGTTTTTTTTTAAAAAATAAAACACAAATCTAGGCTTCATATTTGGATGACTCTATATATACACATGTTTAATTAGCATAAATTATATAAAATCATTTATTTATATATATTTACAAATATTTTTTTTGTTAGTATTTTTATCATCAGTTTTTAATTAATATTAAATTGTAAATGTGTCTTCTAAAATATTTTATTATATATATATATATATATATATATATATATATATATATATATATATATATGTATGTATATTTATATAAGGTCATTTCTGGTGTGTTACTCAGAAAGGAAAACCTTTTTGTTATGTAACAGGAATGAATAATGTTACAAATGTATATTATAGCAATAAAGCTTCATTCCAGTTCTGAATGTATTTTGGTTTAAAAGCATACTTCAGTTCAATTAAAGTACTTGATTTTAACAAAATGGATTTAATTATATTATTGGTAAATTATTTAAATATATACGTATATTAGTTATATATATATATATATATATATATATATATATATATATATACATACATATTTAAATCAATAATTAATTTTAAGAAAATTTTAGTATTTGCTAAATTTAAATCAATATCAGGAAATTTTCAAATACTCTAAATATTATTTATTATCTACACATAAATAGTTACTAAATAATATTTAATTTCATGTTTTATAGTCGCGTGTTTGTGTTACAACTATATATTTGTATTATTAAAAGATTAAATAGAAAGAAAAACGATTTTATGAGAACTTTTATATTTTCTAGAAGAATAAGATCTAATGTACTGTATCTTTTATGTTATTTGTCTCTTAATGTTTGAATAAAAACAATTGTCACACGAGCTTGTACGAAGTAACGATCTCGAAATAATTATCTCAGGTCAGACATTTGTTCTTCTAGAAATAATTCGAAATAGGAACGTATATTTGGTACGTTTGAAAATAGTTACATTTGTGTTTTAATTGAATATGGAGAATTCGTGTAAAGAGTACTGTACATTGAACATATATAGGGCCATACAAATGTAACGCCTAGATGTGTGTTTTATTAAAAAGAGATATGTGTATAGGGTGGTGTATAGGGAAACGTGTATAGTTTCTATTGTTTCGTTTTAATAAAACACAAATCTAGGCGTCACATTTGGATGACCCTATGCAATCATCCATGACGATACGGGAGTACGAACTACAATCGGCAATGGTACTTGCAGTTAGTGGTAAGCGAGCGTGAACCCATGCCATTGAAATACTGATATTGTATTTTTATCCATGTCGATATCTGAACGCGGGTTATATAATCAATACTGGCAATGAACCGTATTTCATAACAGTGCCAGATGTGTGATATTTATTGTCAAAAAAAATAAATATACGTCGTGCATCTAGTTGAAAATAGTTATGGACATTTTGGGGTTTTTGAACATGTTTAACCTTAACAGTATTATATTTAACTGATATTTTTACGGTAAACATAAATATTGAATTTGATCTTAAATAATATTAAAATTTAATTTAACTACCTGGAAATAACAATTCTTAAAATGCTCTCTCTCTCTCTTTCTCTCTCTCTCTATATATATATATGAATTATTAAATTAGATTTTTGAAAATAATTAACAAAAAAAATATTATTTTTACATTTCAATCAAATGAAAGAAAAATATATATCTGTTCTGATAAAATTCTATAGAAATAGTGAAATAAAATGGTATAGTTAAAGTTGAAGATGTTTTCAGGTAGTTGATGTTGTAAAGATCGTCGTTTTGTTGATTTTTCATTCGCCTGTTGAATATGTCTGTGTATTGTATTCAACTAGAGCGTTATAAATTCTCGGCAGTACAAGTTTCATTGAACTGAATCGAATAGAAATCGTTTGATTATATCGTACGATTATAGACATTAAATATTTTTCTTTAAATTTGTTTTTGTAAAGGTTCAATGTTTGGAAAATTCATTTGACTAAAATTGATTTGTATTTTTTTTATTAAATCATACAAACACTTACATTTTAAAAAGTATAATAATATTCAAGTGTGTAAAATTTATAAGCTGAATATTTTTTTATATATAATATATATAATTATAAATATATTTTTTATGTACTAATCAGAGAACCAATAGAATTAAATATATATAGAAAATACATTTATTAGTGATAAGAATACGAGTTGTTATGTTAATTTAATAAAAATTAAATATAAATACTGAACTTGATTTCAAATATTTGTTTTTATCAAAAAACTCAAGATGTTTTGAATTAAATTTATTTATTTTAGGAATATTCAAGTGTTGCTCGAAATGAAATTCTTATAAAGAATAAAGAATTATTTAGTAAAATTAAATTGTATATTTTTGAGTTTATAATTAAAATATAAATTTTAAAATAAATACATTTGTATTAATTTGTTTTTATAATTTATGATTTAGATATGAAATCACAACCACTCTTAAAAAAGATCTCACTATACTCTACCATACCAAGATTGATAAAACGATCTGATCTTTCTCTTTTGGTTCTAGGGTTCTTTGGAACGGGCTTCGGGTAAATAATGAACAACTATTTATAATACACTTTGAAAATTCCCTTCATCAGTCGACTATATTTTCAAAAGATTCGAATTTGTCGACGATGCGAAGATGAGAATGTAACAAACACACAAACGGTTTTATTCCGAAGAACATGAGAATTATATTGAAAACATGATATTTTGCTCATATAGCTTCAAACGTATTGATCAAACGTATTAATATAAATAAACAATTTTGTTAAATATAGGCGAATATTGATTTTTATTACGAATTTATTGCGATGTTGATAAATGATATGATTATTTATAAAAAGAAAATATTTAAAAATGAGTGATAATAATATGTTTTTGATGCTTTATTAAATAATCTATAAATTTAATAAAATTATATAAAACGATCGATTACTCAAAATGATACAAATATTTCATCTTTAATGTAGAGAAAATAAAACGTTACTGAAAAGAAAATAAGACAATAATATTTTAATATTGATAGACATTTGAGATATTCGTAATTGTAAAATATATTCTTTTTATTTATTAAAGACAACTAAAAGAAATAATAGAAATAATCTAATATTTTGTAATAGAAATGATAAAGAGTATCGACATGAAATAATCTGATTAAAGTTTGTTATTAAACTCAAATAATATTATTTTTATTGAAGACTAATATCTTTTAAATTTCCTGTGATTGTACAATAAAAACATGAACAAATTTCAAATGAAAAATGGTAATAAATAGGTATTAACGTATATCGTTCCGAAGAGATTATAAATAAAATAAACAGAATTATCTTGAAATATCAAAGAAACAAAAACAAACATTCAAAATGGCAAACACAGCACATTTAGTACGCAGACAAAGTTCACGAGACATGAACCCGCAACGGTCGTTAGACAGACTAGAGTTGAAGGAGATGCGTGGTCGTCTTGTTCTTGAGAACGGTTCGTCTGCGAACAACATGTCGTACGGTGCTACAAACATTGCGTTCGAGGACACGAGTCCGACCACAAATAATACGGTATTAAAACCGGAAACGTGTGATAGTAAACTTGAATCGAGTGAAGGTAAAGGGGTTTTCCGGCCTGAATGCGGCGAGGACGAACGTGAATCATGGGACAGCAAGTTGACATTCTTATTAGCTACGATTGGCTACGCCGTCGGACTTGGAAATGTGTGGAGATTTCCGTATCTGGCGCAGAAAAATGGCGGAGGAGCGTTCCTCATACCGTATTTCGTGATGCTTGCGATCGAAGGTAAGGTCTGGATTTGTGTATTTGATTTTTTTAATAACGATTTAGTATGAAAAAAAATATAAATTAATAATAGCAAATTACATATTAATCGTTTTGATATTATGGTAAATTCATTTAACACAAATAAATCATCATTTCAATACTACAAGACTTCAGAAAAGTGTCTAATAATTACTTATTGTTCATTTTAATTTTTATAATAAAGTATTCTGACGATGATGATATAGCTATCGAAATGTGAATCAGCTTCTGTGATTTTTAGGCACTTCTCTAAAATTTTGTGGTGTTGGATGATAATCAATTTGAATGAAAGAATTTGAAAAAAATATAATAAAAGTTATATGCCTTAATTTAAATCCGATAAAAAAGAATATAGTCTGAAAATTTGAAAGAAATAATATTATTTCACATATTTTAAAATGTCGATAAATATAAATTAATATAATAATGTATAGTAATAAAAAATAGACTAAATAAATATGAAAATGAAAATAATTATGTGTAACTCTTATAAAAATTAGATTTAATGTAATTTTTTAATTTCAAAAAGTTAAAATCATTGTGGGTTCATTTTATTTTCGGTATTAAATAAAATTGATACTGAAAATTAATAGCTTAACTTTAGAAAATTTCCAAAGTTATCTGTAAATGTCATATTTTGAAATTATTCGTAATGAAAAATATGAAAGGAAAAGTGATTTTAAGGTCTCATATTTAAAAGAGTAAAATTTCAAACTCTCATATTTAAAAGAATACAGACAAATAATATCAGCTGCAATTATTATTAATCCATTACGACAAAATATTTTCTAAAAGAATCAAATTATCACTTTTTTGCTAATTCGCATTTTGACAGCCGTATTAGATGGTATCTAATTAATATATGGTCTTGTAAATTTCATCATCTGAAAATATTTATAAAAAATAATTCATAGAATTATTCATTCTTCTTTGTTCAGATTGTTCTTGTAAATAAATATATTTGATTCTTAAGACATTTTTAAGTATATTGGTACTGGATTTTTTTTCTAATTTTATATACGATTATATATTTTTTTGTAATAAGCTTTCGTAATACAAAAGATTATTGAAAAATCAATATAGAGACTATTTTTAATAATTAAAAGACTGAAAAACTTATTAGTTTTGTTTAATATATTTTTTCTATTAATATATTTTTTTAATACTTTTAATTTATACTCTTTATATAAACTCATTATTACATAATTTCATTATTAACATTCATTATTATATGCTACAGAATAATTATTGTATTTTTTATAGCTATTTATTACAATTAGCTATAATATTTTGAGGGAGGTAATAAAAACAATATTTTTTTTGTATACAATTTTTATTTTTTGACCGAATTTTATTCTATTTTCAAATTTTCATTATATTTTTAATCATTTTTAAATTTAATTTTAGCTAGTATTATTTTTTATTTCTGCTCATTATTTATTTTATTAACATTTTTTAAATAACGTTTTTTGTAAAGAAAACGATTATTTTTGTTTTAAGTAAGGAATTTATTTCCTTCATAACAATTTTAAAATGTTGATAATAATAAACACTTTGTATATTTGTTTCAATTACATTGTACTTGAATTTGCACTTTCATTTTATGATCTCACTTCTTTAAAGAGCAAAAATTTCTCTAACTAAAATGTAATAATCGTTATTTTCCACGATAAAGTTTTTAATGTAATACACATTTCGTATCTTCTTGAATCATCGGATATTTTCAGCAGCAGTTTTAACAAAAGTGCTTGAGTATGAAATATGGTATAGTTTGTAATTTCAGATTATGACTATGATATATCGGTTAGTAACTTATTTTGTTGGAAATCCAAGTTTCTTGTTTCAGAGATTTTACTTTTACAATGAAACAATATGTTATTACAGTATATAGAGATAATGTGATTTAAAAACTTACATTAGCTTGATTTAAAATAGTTTTCTTAGAATATAAATTCAAATTTCAATAATATATTTTGTAGTAAATAAATTGAATTTATTTTTCAATTAAAATAATTTTAAAAATCTAATAGAAATAAAAATGTTTATAGTACGTACTTAAAAAAAACGGTTAAATTTGAAATACTTATATTTAAATCGACAGACATATTCTGAATATTTATTTAATTACATTTTGCGAACGTTTGAAAAATCCACCCATTACTAAATTTTATACTTGTCACTTTTCACAAATAAAAATGTCATTAAAATCGACTCGTTATTGCGAAACACCATTAATCCATTTTTATGATTCCGTATAAAATTTTATTCGAGTATTGTCATTCGAAAGCGAGCAATAAAATAAAAACATTTTTTTTACATTTTATGTTTCAGGAATACCGATTTTTTATCTGGAACTAGCGATTGGACAACGGTTACGAAAAGGGGCGATCGGTGTATGGAACCAAGTGTCACCGTATCTTGGCGGAATTGGAATCAGTAGCGCTGTCGTATCATTTAACGTAGCACTTTATTATAACACGATCATCGCATGGTGTTTATTTTACTTCGTGCAGAGTTTTCAGTCCGAGTTACCGTGGTCGGAATGTCCGAAGAAGTATTTCGAAAATGGATCGTATATTGCTGAACCAGAATGTGTAGTGAGTTGAATTTTTCTTTATATATCTGATAATTATATCTAAGTTTAAAAAGAGACATTGTTTTTAATTGAACTGTTTTCTTTAGATATTAATTTAGAGAAAATAGTCACAAAGAAATATAATGATTATGTATTTTTAATTCTCATTAAAAGAGATGTTAGTGTTAATATGGTATTGAATTTTGAAATTAATTTAAAATCTTTATATTTTTTTATATCAAGAGCAACGATTTTTAAAATAAATTATATTACTCAGTAATATAGGGGTTTTCAATAAGAATGTCAGAATTTTGACAGCTAGTGGTAGTCATGTTTGAATATTTAGAAAAGAAGTAATTACTTCAAGAACGGTTTAAAGGTGGTTTAAAAAATTGCTTCAGAGGATGAATCATTTACGAGATGAAGTAAGATTAGATAAATCGTTAAATGTAAATATCAGCGAATTACAATGATTGAAACAAATTCAAATATAACGTGTCGATAGCTTGCTGAAGAGTTCCAAGTAAATGACGAAACAATACGGAATTATTTGCATAAAAAAGAGGTAGAAATTAATTAAATGGGTACTGAATGCTTTATCTCTCGACAACAAATTACAGCATCTTAATATTTACGAATTTTTTATTTCATATCAAAATTTTGATTTGTGACGAGAAATCGATTTTTTTATTTCAACTATAAACGTTTATCATCATCATTACAAAGCACAAATATTTAAAACAAAACCGACTCCAAGAAAAATTCTTTATGTTCGGTGGGCTTTAAAAGAGATTATTCATTATGAGTATCTACAAGTTGGTCAAACTTTTAAAACGAATATTTACAGAGAGTGCATAATGCATTATAACAAAAATAACAGTGCTGGTAAATCGTCAGAGTATTATTTTTGAAAGATAACGCTCGGCTGGTCACATATTACGATAATGACAAGAGAAAAGATAATGAATTTAGGATGGAAAATTCTCCCTAATCCCTCGTATTCATCAGACATCATTATTGGATTTCCATTTATTTTTGTTTCTGGATAATCATATGTGTGATAAAGAATTTAATAATGACAATGTTAAAAGTTTCTCATGTTTTTTTTCAATAACATTTGGAATTTTATAAAAATTGAATTTATAAATTATCTTCTTGTCGGGAAAATATAGTTCAATGTGAAGGTGGATATTTTGACGAATAAAATTATTTTAAGTAAAAAATACAAACATTATTATTTTAATCTTAAAATCAATTAAATTTTCTGGATATCAAATAAATGAGTGAAAATTTGTAAAAATATATTAATAATTTTTTATTGAATTTTAATTTAAAAATCAATTCAAAATTACATTTAAAATTTTATTTTAAATTAATGGTTTTTATTGTTTGAGAATTTTGATAGTGTTTAAAATTTATTATTATATAAATTATTGCAGATAAAATCATATTATTATGTATTTAGAAATATTTTTAACAAGAAAATATTTTTTGTAATGAAAATTTGGTACTTTACCTAATTTCTGATTATATATATATATATATATATATATATATATATATATATATATATATAATTTATAATTAAATATCTAACAAATAGATAGTCATAATGAATAATAAAATATACATTTATTAAAAAATTATAATGAATACATGAATAAAGTATATAATTTATAAATGAATATTTTTAAAAATATATTTAATGTTTAACAATTTGCTGATATAAAATTAATTTGCTTGTGAAATAATTTTTTTAACGAATCATTTATGTGCATTAAGTTTTTTTTCATCAAATTTAATATCGAATACATTTCACTATTTGGTTTGAAATTGTGGTAAATTCACTTTCACACAAATGATTATCACCCCAACACTCAATACATAGAACATATAATTAATAATTATTGAACACTTTTTCAATATTTTGTGGTGTTGGGGTGATAGTTCATTTGTGTGAAAATCAAAATTGTTAATTTAAAAATGTGCTACTAAAAAATTATAATGAATTGAGTTGAAAATATTTTTGAATAGAAAATTAGTTGATGTGAGAAAATTCTTTTGTACAATTATATTTTTTAAAATGTTATATAAAACTATTTTTTAAAAAAATATTAAATATGATATTGCGTGTAAATTTTTTTATTCAAATACTGAAAATCGGTTTTATAAAAATTTTAAACTTTTTACTAACAATTATTCTTGTTTTTTCACAAAATAAATTATCACTTTAACACCACAATATATTTAGTAAGTGTTCAATATGTTAAGTGTTATTGGACATTTACTAATATATTGTGGTGTTGGGGTGATAATTTATTGTATGAAAGTGAATTCGCCACAGTTTCAAAACAAATAATAATCATTTGTGTGTATAATCAAATTAAGTATTAAAATTATTTATTTATTATTTATAAATTTACGACTAGATAAAAATAATTAAAAAAATATAATCAGTAGGTTTGAAAATAATAAAAAAACTGTTAAATAATTGCAATAAATAAATTTAGAAAATTATATTTTTAAAATATTGATTCAGAACGAATTTTTTTTTAAAATAGTCATATTTAAATATTTAATTTATCGCATTTAAATTCATTTATATAAATTTTATTAAAAATGAATTTTATGAAAATATGAAGATTTTATATAATAAATATATAAACAATTTATTGCTTTAAAATGTTAAGTTATGAAATTCAATATTAAACATATTTATTTACAGAATAATAATTAAATAAAAAAAAATCGTAAATTATAAAGAAGAGAGTTGAAATTATATTAGAATGCAAAGAGCAAATATTCGTATTTCTTTATTTACAATTTTCAGAATCGTTATTGTTAAAGAATTTTATTAAAAAAGCTATATTAAGTTTATTAAATTTATTATTTGAATGCTTGTTTGTTGGTACAGAACAATCTTATTGAATTTATATTAAATTCGTTTACTATCCTCTATAAAAATATTTAATATTTTTTTATGTAAGAGGATTAAGAACACTATGTTGAATCCAATTAAGTAGGATTATTATGTATACTAAATAACTAATAGAATTAATTTAAACTGGGTCAAAACAATTAAATTGCTAATATTTTAATCAAATGTTTACGGAAACCTCATGTGAAAAGTTTATGCTTTTCACTATTGAACTTTTGTGATTAGTGAAATCGTCTTTATACAGGGTGAGATATCAATTTAGAGACAAAATTACGATACTTTTTTTTATACTTTTTTTGAATTATATAAATCATTTTTAAAATTAATGATTTTTTATTTTTTATATAAACTGTTTTAAATTTTTAGATAGTTTTTAAAACAAGTGGATTTATTATATTTTTAATGCATTTAGAATAACATTTTGATTCCATTTCCCTCCCATAAGATTTGCTAACGGAATCAAAATTTTCATACGTTTTTATTACACACTTTAAATGTTTATGAGTTTTATATTCAATTTTAACGAGAGATCTATTTATTTGAAATTTCAATCATTTCTCTTTCTATAAACAAACCACAACATTAATACATTTTTCAAATATTTGATATCTCTATGTATAAATAAATACAATTTTGCACGAAAAACTTTTACGATATTTATTTTACTAATTCTTATGTTGCTAAATAACTTGTTGGATTGTTCGATTCTGTTTGAAGAGCTTTAGTCTCTGTGGTACTGTTTTATTGTGTCCGAACTGACGATCTACGACGTTATTGAGTTCGTTGAGCTGTGTGAGTCGAATTCAATTTGTTTAACAGTTGTATTATGGTCCATTGGCTTAACGGGGTTCAATTGGTTTCTCTCTTCATGCTCGTTGTACTGAAACTGTAGATTAACTCGAAATACATTTGCACCACTTTAATACACTTTGTGTTGTCCTACTTGTCTATATTAAGAATCTATTTATTCTTTTCAAAAGAAAGTTAAGAATGAAATAAAGAAAATCAAATAGAAAAAGATTTCAAGTTTCGTTAGTTTCTCTACCAGGATTCGTATTGTGTTTGTACGGTTTTAAATCAATTTTAGATTCTTTCCGTACAGAAATATCTTCAGACTTCATCTCTTGAATTTACTAATGTTCAACAATTATTCATTGTATAATTTTTTGTTTATGTAATACAATCCATTTATTATAATTCCAAAATATATTTTTCTTGCTTTTTTATGTTAATAGACTCTTTAGTATTCAATTACGTAAAATGTAATATATTTTATATTCTTACGAATTTTATGAATGAATATTTAATTCTATTTATAATTACTCCAATTATTTTTCATGGTAGTAAATAAGTAAGAATATTTGTAATTATTTCTTGGAAACAACATTGAATCACTCGTAATATTTTCTAAGAATCGAGAATATTTTATACAAATTCGAAATAAACGTATTTATAATTTGTAGGTAAGCAGTCCAACACAATATTTCTGGTATCGAACAACGTTACAAGTTTCAGAAGACATTAATACACCTGATGCATTCAACTGGAAGATTGCTCTTGCCCTTGTGATCGCTTGGATTTTAGTTTACATGTGTATGATAAAAGGAATTGCATCTTCAGGGAAAGTCGTATATGTTACAGCGACTTTTCCCTACATCGTCCTCATTATTTTCTTTTTCCGTGGGATTACGCTCGAAGGCATGTCTGATGGACTTTTGCATCTCTTTACACCGAAATGGCATACGATTTTAGGTATTAATAGTTTATTTTCTATCACATTTTTTGATTTTATATAAAGGATTACGGACTGATTGATTAATTGATTTTTAGATCCGGTCGTATGGCTTGAAGCTGGAACTCAGATATTTTTTTCGTTAGGATTAGCGTTCGGAGGGTTGATTGCTTTTTCGTCATACAATCCAGTCAATAATAATTGTTATCGAGATGCAATTATGGTTTCGTTGACGAACTGTTTCACGTCTATGTTTGCTGGAATCGTTGTATTTTCGATTATTGGTTTTAAAGCTACAATGATTAATAATAAATGTCTAAGTGCAAGAAATGCTACACTAAAGGAATTATTCGGCGCTGGTTACGAATCGGTGGATTTACCTTCAGCAGGAACTGTATTTAACACTTCTTTCGGATTAAAAGTTATGCCAGCGTTACCTGTATGTGATCTACAAAAAGAATTAGATAATGTATGTTGTAAATCTTGCTAGAAATTAAAATTGGATTGAGATATAATTAAGTACATTTCTTTACAGACAGCATCAGGCACCGGCCTCGCATTTATAATCTTCACAGAAGCAATCAACCAATTCCCCGGTGCTCAGTTTTGGAGTGTGTTGTTCTTTTTAATGTTATTTACTCTCGGTATCGATTCACAGTTCGGTACTCTTGAAGGTGTCGTTACAAGTGTTGTGGATTTACGATTGTTGCCAGGTGTACCTAAAGAATTACTGACTGGAGCGTTGTGTGCGGCTTGTTGTGCATTATCGATGTCTTTCGCACACGGTGCTGGAAGTTATGTGTTTGTATTATTTGACAGCTTCAGTGGTAATTTTCCATTGCTCATCATCGCGCTGTGTGAGTGTCTCGCTGTCTCCTATGTTTATGGACTTAACAGGTATGATTTTTTTAGCCAAACTGTTAATTTAGAATATTTTATTATTTATATGGATTGTTATAGAATATTGTGGTGTTGGAGAAGAGACGATTCATTTCTGTAAAAAATCAGGAACAAAAAAAAACGAAGCAGTAAAAAGAATTTTTAATTTACAGATTTGCGGACGATATTCAATTGATGACTGGCCATAGACCTGGCCTTTATTGGTTAATCTGTTGGAAATATTTATCTCCAGCAGCTATGATATCTATATTAGTGGCTAGCGTGGCTGAATTGTGCACAGATGGGGCTGGGTATGACGCGTGGTCATCGCAACACGGTGTCACAGAACGACATCCCTGGCCCACGTGGTCATTCGTACTCATCGCCATATTAATTTTGGCATCGATACTTTGGATACCACTTGTAGCAATATGCAGGTACGTAGTAAAAAACAATTCAAATCAAAGAAAACAAGCTAAAACATGAATATACTATTCTAGGGCATTCAGTATAGTGATAATAGATGATCCTGAGAAAGCATGGTTCCCTGCTGCTGACCTCAAAGAGTTTCATGGAATCATGCCTCATGAGGTAACGCAAGCAGAAACTTTATTGTTTTGTATACGAGCTGATGGGAGTGAAGGGTTGTGTTGTCCTACTCGACCTTCAGGTGATGATGAAGAGGAAGATGACACTTAAACGTTTGTTTAATATACATTTATTGGTTTGAAATATCTATCCATCGTTTGACATTTTTTATATTTTCATCTATGAATGATAACATGATAGAAAATGGACAAATGGGAAATAATTTTCCATTTTATTGAAAAGAAATTTTAAATGATTTCATAATATAATTCTTTTATTAACTTTTTAATCAAGTATTTTACTGAAAAAACACTGTTTTAAATAATTTCGTAATATAATTCTTATTTAAAATTTCAATCAAAATATTACTGCGAAATTTTTGCCTCTTGTAATTGAAAAAAATATTACTCTGAATGAAAGTTATAATTTTTTCTATCTTTCTAATATTTCTACAAGATTGGTATTAAGTTTAGATATTTTGTTGATGAGTTCATTTTTTAATGATTTCATTTGAAATTAACATTTTTTAAGGAAATACGAATATATAGATTTATTTAAAATTAGTTTTGAATTGCTAATTTATTTTACACGTATGGTTAATTTGTAAAGAATATTGATTTACTGTTACATTAATATATTATAAAATATAAATTTCGAAATATTATTTAAATTATATATTAACTGAATTCAAACTTTGAATCATTAAGTTATTTAATCGAAATATTATACATTTATTCGACACTTGTTAATCTATGCACTTTTAATAATCTATTTTTAAGTACTACATTTGAACTATTTTAGAATCACTGACTTTTATCTAAGTACAAATATATAATTCAAAGAAAATATTTGTACAGAATATTAAATCTATCCTGTTATCAATCGAAAATCTAATTACAAATTCATTAAAGTATCTTAATTTCAAAAAGAACGCAATATTTAAAACACAAAGGGTCTAAAATTTCCAAAATACGACACAAGATTAAAAAAAAAGAATTATATATATATTAAATAGACAATAAACATAAACTACTGTTATCGATGAAAGAAGCCTTTAACGTTAAAATCGTAGTAAATGCATTTAGTAATCATAATTGAAAAAAATTAATATTTTCTATATACTTTTACCCCAGTCTTCCAAAAATTCGTTTTGAATTAATATTATACTCAGATAATTATTTTTTCTATTAAATTGTACATTCGTTTAAATCGTTCATATTTTAAAAACATCTCTTAATAATTATATAATATCTTGATAAAAAAAACGTATGTGTTACTTAATTGTATGGTTGGAGAATGACAGTAACACCAAACTTCATCTATCGATGTTTTATTCGCGTGTGAATTTCTATTGATTGGAAACTCTTTAAAAATTCCTGTGGGAAAATCCTTGACAGTTTCTGTAACTTTTAAGTTTTCTTTTTAATATAACTGCCAAAATAGACATCGTCACGTCAAACCTTATGATGAATTGACAATAATATAAAAGAATACATCTACTCTATGTCATGTTTAATGACAAATATTTCTTATAAAATGTATATGTGCTACGATAATGTGATATTTGAAGCACAAAAATCATTGTAGACGGTTTTGTAATTTAGATATTTCAGTTCATTGTAGATATTTTGATATATGTTCTTTTATTTGTAAAGAAATTTAACTGTTAAGTGCTGATATATTTTCCTTTCACTATTTTTGTTGTTTGTCTATCGTTGGATTACTGTTTTTATATTCTTCTATTATTAGTCTTGACATTAAAGCCATTGCTCAAGGAAATATTTACCTGGAGTTTATCTTGATAGATTTGGAAATTAGTTGGGATGATTAAATATTAAAGTAATTATTTAATATTTAAGAAAAATCGAATAATAGAAGAAAATAGGGTAAAATCGGGATGATAAGTATTTTTTATATTTTTAATTTCTTTCCTAATGCTATTTTTTCATTATTTTATATTTGAAATTGCTACATATTTTATTATTTGGAATAATTGATTTTGGACTGAAAAATGTATAAATTTTTAAGGCATTAGAAGACATTATTTTAATAAATAACAAAAGTAGTATAAATATAAAATAATAATATTTTTCATACTTTGGTTTTATATTTACAAATTTAAAAAGCAAAGTAGAATTTTCAAATAATATCAAATTAATTACATATCATAAAAATAAATTATATATCTATTAAAAAAATATTTTAATCAACAGAACAATGAAATGTTAAAAATCGAAAAATATATTTACTGTTTTTAATTTTTAAATATTGATATTTTTTATAAATATTGTTATTTAGATGATTCTTCAAAGTTTAAAAGTGTGTATTTTTTGATCAAGATTTAATATATATATATATATATATATATATATATATATTTACAAATGCATATATTTATAAATAAAAAGAAAAATATTCAAACTTTTCAAAATTTAAAAAAATAAATTTCAAAGTAAAATAAATGAATATAAAATAATTATTAACGATTGAATATTAAATGATAATTATTTACAGATGATTAAAATAAATTATACATCTATTTTAAATTAAATAACTAATAGATGAAACATAGATATTATAAAAAACGAAATATATTTTTATATTGTTATTTAAAATTTATTAATATTTTCTGTTGGTTGTCTTATATACAAAAGACATATATGGTCAATATATATATATATATATATATATATATATATATATATATATATATATATATATAAAGTAATATAGATCACCTATCAAATTAAATTGATCGAAATTCCAATTACTTTGTATTTATTATAAATTTATTTGATTTATTTAAAATTATTGTTTAAAAATCATTAAATTCAACATTTTTGTTGTTATATTTTTGAATCATTATTTATTAACTATTTTATTTTTTTTACAAAAAAATATTTAACTCATATCGTTTTTAAGGTATTATTTTTTATTTAATACAAACATTTATTCTCTCTCTCTCTCTCTAGTGTAATAAATATTTTTCATAATAAAAAAATGTAGAAATATTTTTATTATAATGTTTAATTTCGTTGAAAAATAACATCGCACTTAACAGTTAAAAGTAGTTCATTCAATTTATGTTATTTCAATTAACAGATTAGAAATAAATGTGATTTAGTTAAAATATACGATATTTTAGTGCGAATTAAACAAATAAATTTTACATAAAAAATTAACGAACTGTTTTCATCTCTAGTTGATAAGAAAAAATTCAAATATCGTGCGATCTAATGAACCTATTTTTGAGACTCGTCGTTTTAAATAAAAAGTTTGGTCCAAAAATATTTATAATCGAATCCAAATTTCATACATATCGGAAATTATAAAAGAAATTAGTGATTATAACAAAAATATTGATGATAATTATCGAACAAGGGATAAATCACTCGCACTAAAATGATCGTCTTTAAAATGAATTCTAGTTTAAACTTCTTTGAGAAGATTAAACGAAAGTCTCCGCATAAGTCTAATTACAAGTTAGAATTAGAACGTAAAATATATATTTAAAAAGTAAGTAGTCATTTAGTGATTTATTAGTAATGAGTTGTTTCAATTCCTGTAGTTGATATGTAATTATCAGTCGGATGAATGTAACAAGTTGAACTTATTAGCTTCTGTCTTAGTTTTATGGTGAGAGTGTAAATTATTAACTTGGCCTATAATAACTCTTAGGTAAATAAAGAAATTAAATAATCGTAGTTGTGTAGAATGAAAGTTAAATGATGAGAAACTGTTTTAACATACTCATGAACATAAATAATTATACATTTTTTCTGTAAAAATTCATTCACTGAAAATATTTTTCAGGATTTTTGAATTAGTTAAAGATTCAAATTTATTACAAATATTTTTTAGCGAATATTTTATTTTAAGATTTCATAATTCTAATTTAGAATACAACAAAGCATTGAAATTACAAAATATCTAACATAATTTAAAATAAAATTAAAGTGAAATAAATAAATTAAATTGCATCAAAATTAACTTTGATACAAATGAATTATTCACTTCAACAGCACAATATTTAATAAAAATTATCAATAATTATTTATTGTAATTTTTATTAACCTATGTATATTTAGATGGCTATTACATTGTCGTTCCAGTGCTGTTTTATAAAATCCAGAGATTTAATATTGTATGAAAATTGCCATAAAAATACATGTCAATAAATAAAGTAAAAACTGAGTGATTATTGAAAGTTTTTATAAAATATTTTTATGTTGAAATTAGTGATTAATTTGTGTTAAATTAATAATTTGTGCATTTACAATTAACTGTTATTAATTTGTAAGAATATTTTACTACATTTAAAATCAAGTTTTGATTTTTGTCATTTATAAATTTAATTTAAATTTCATTTGTATTTTTTTAAAAAAAATGTATAATATTTTAGGGAATGAAGATAAAAGTATATTGATTTAAAATATATATATATAAAATTTCAATTGAATAGGTGTTTCTAAATATAAATTTTAATTAATTTTCTTTTATTAATTAAATATACATTATTAAAATTAATAAAGCAGTTAATTGAAAAAATTATTAAAAAAATGTCTAACATTCTTGAATAGAAGATTATTGAATAACAAAAATACGAACTGAGACAATTCGTTGCTTTTAAAATATTTTTTTACACAAATGAATTATCGTTCTAATGCCATAAGATAATAAATAGTCAGTTTCAAAGCAAACATTTTTTAAAAACAATAATTAACTGATTTTGGTGTTTTTAGTCTCTTTTTATTTTTTAGTTATTAGCAGATTTTTAGTAACAAATCCGTATAAAATAACTGTATAAAATTGATCATAAAAGTGAGTGATTATAAGTATGTTGAATTGAATTGATAAATTATTAATTATATAAATTAATTTATTCGAAAAAATTAGATTTTTTAAAAATGTTGAAAATTGTAAAAACAGGCATTTATTTGAAAAATCATTAAAATAAATAATATCTTATTAATTGAAATTTTATTGAATTTCACATCTTTTCGAATACTAAGATCTTTGTTGAATTTTAATATTTAAATAAAAACGGTTGTTAATAAGATTAAAATTTATAAAATCAGTCAAATTAACTTACTGGTTGGGATACTGAAAATTATGAAGTATTTGAGATCATTAGATTTTTTGTAAAAAATTGATTTATTAAAAAAATATTGTATGTTTTAATGAAAGTTTTGTAAACACACACACACACACACACACACACACACATATATTTATATATATATATATATATATATATATATATAATTTATGAATGATTTTTAATTGAAGAAGAAAAGTTATTAAAAATTCGTATTTTAAACATTATTTAAAATGTATAAATAAAAAATATATTTGCTATTATTTATGTACTAGAGTATGTTATATACGATTTAGCTCAAAGGTGTACGAGAAACCAAAAAGTGTATTATATATATCTATCTACTGTTAAATATATTTTAATGTTATTATTATAGAAAAACGAGAAGTCAAATTATACTGTTAAATTTTTATTAAATTTACAACTCTGTTAATTCAATAATGTTTACAATTTTAATTAGTGTCATATATTTTTTTAAATTATTTATTCGCAATTAAATTACTAACGAATATTTTTTATGAATCTATATATTTTTTGTTAAAAAAAGTGATTTTACTTAAATATATTTATATAAAATAAATCAATGGAAACACTATTAAGTTTAAAATTGAAAAAAATAATTTATTAATATAAACAAATACAATTATCAAATGTTGTTTCTTATGATTTTAATACAGATTGTTGAATATATTTTATGAATTATTATAAAAGAGAATTTATTTCACATGTATAGAGATTGATAAATTTCTAATAATTAAAATGTATATTTCAAATTGTTATATATTGAGATTATTTGCATTTACTGAAATTATTTTATACTTAAAAAAAATTATATACTTTTAAATAAATAAATGTACAATGATATTACTCTTAAGACTAAAAATTAATGCTTATTGTTATTATACTTTTCGTTAACGTAATCTTGTGAATCCGCTCCAAAAATGTATTATTAGCAATATATTAATCTAGATGTACGTAAATATTTGCTACTTGATTTTATGTTTCTTCTAAACACTTTATTTTCGAAAATAAAAATATAAGAAAATATGAAAAAACATGGTAAATTGTGTACGCTAAATAAATATTTAATTTATTTTAATTTCTTGAAAACAAACGAGCCTTGTAAAAAATTAAGTATTGATATTAATAAAATTAGCCATCAATATAAATACTGTATGTAAAACTTATAGATAGGAAAATAAGGAAAGTCTATGTATGTATAAACTAGTGGTTAGAACAATGAGTTTCATTCGAGGCTATTAGAAAAATCAATGTGAATTATTTTCTTCAAAGAAAGGATTGTGACGATTGTTTGCAGAGAGATTAAATTGAATCGCAAATCTTTGACTAGTTAAATACATTAAATCTATCGATATATCGGTATAATTATATACTGTAGTTGAAAAAAAATATTAAGTATATTTAAGAACAATTCTCAGCCTAGAAAAAGTGACGTATTTTTTGATGACAATAAAGAGTGACTTCAGAAAATATTTACTGTGAAAGTGAATTTAGCGATCATTATTTACGTCAAAATTGAAAAAAGAAAATATTAGCTATATGTACATTTCATAACTAATTAAATTGACTAAAGTGTCTTAACTGAAAATCTGTACAATATTATCATATCTGTTAAACTGTTTTACGAACACTCTTATTTATATATGAACTGTAAGTTTTAATTCTTTTAACGAAATAGTTTTCGTATTGAAAACTGAATTTTTTCCAATGAAAATTTAGAAGAATCTTTTAAATAGTGACGAAAATTAATATGACGTATGAAATTCGAATCGAGATTCGATTTTATAAACTGTACGAATGTATTTTTTCGAATTTTATTGCTTTCCATTGATCACATGACAATAATATTCAAATGTCCATATTGTTGTCAAACTCAGACAATAATTATTATAAATAGATGTATATTCTCATTATATATGTACATTTTACATTATATCAAATGTAAATACTAAAACGTTGTTGTTTGATTGTAAAATAAAAAATAAAAGTATTATAGATAAATGAGTCAAGTTATTTTTTATATATATTTTTTTGTTCCAAAAGATAATAATAATTTTTAAAATATTATTTTTTTATTGAGGATAATTTTATAAAATATCTAATATGTTTTATAAAGCCAGTAAATTCATATTCACATTTTAAGAATTGCAAATATATCCATAACTTTAAATACCTGAATATGACTTAAAAATCTGTTAATTATTTTTAATATTTATTCAGTTGAAAAAAATATCTTTGTGATTTTTTTTGTAATTATATATATATATATATATATACGATTTTTTACATTTTTAAAAAATTGAAAATAAAATAAAATTTTAAAATTTTTATAAAAATGTAGGCGATAGATAATAAGGTATATCAATGTATAAAAATTTCAAAAAATATATAAATATAGGTTATTCAATTAAAAATATTATATATTATAAGATAGATAGCAATTGATATATTTACTGATAATTAAAAAATACAGTAAAACAGAAATTTATTGGCTATTTTATAATTAATTATCGTGTATATTTTTTAAAAGAATATAATTACTTCCAAATATGTATTTATTACAGAAAAAATATAAAAAAATAATTTTCTTATAAAACATATCTATAGGGTCATCCAAATATGACGCTTAGATTTGAGTTTCATTAAAAATAAACTATATACATGTTTCCTTATACACCACCCTGTACACATGTTTCTTTTTAATAAAATAGAAATCTAGGCGTCACATTTGGATGACTCAATATATGAAAATAAAAATGAAAATTTATTAATATGGAAAAATCTTGTTAATTGTATATTAAAATTAGGGAATTGAAATTTTTTAAAATTAGTATGAATATAATATTTATAAAAAGTTGGGTGTCTACACGTATACAATAAGAGAGGATATACAATATATATACTCACCTACACTCATACACACACACGTTTATATATACGAAGGTCGTTTGATAAGTATGGTAAAAAAGTAAGGAAAACTAAATTATATATATATATATATATATATATATATAATATAAAGGGGTAGATAAAATGTACTGATGATAAAAATCTCTCATTAATCGTATATTAAAGGTGATAAATAAAATCATTCCCTTGAGGATAAGAATCAAATACATGATTGCTATTTTATATGAAACATGCAATATAAAAAGCTCAGTTTGTTCCTAATGCGGAAGTGCAGTGTTCGAACATAAAATGTTTTTCTGTTCAAGTAATATCTGTGACTTCCTATAAGTTTCATTTATTTATTATCGTTCAAATTCACATTAAATTTAATGAGTTTTCTTATATTTTGTCTACGTGAAATGTAACAAAGAATAAGATATAAATTTTATATATATATATATGTATATATATATATATATATATATATATATATATATATATATATATATATAAAGATATTGAACAATAGCCAAGAGGCGAACGAATCAATAAAATTATCAAGAGAATAGAGATATGTTGGAGAGGCGTTGAATAAAGATGTTTACTTTGGAAAAAATATTTTTTAGTAATGTATCAAATATACAGAATTTGTGTATTTGTGTTAAAAAAAATATAAGTGGTAAAAAATTTTTGTCTAAACTTTTTTTTTTAAAAAAACGTTGAATAAAGATATTTATTTGAAGAAATATATTAGTTTTATAGAACTCATGTATCTTTGTTCAAGACATTTTATATAATCAAAAATTTTAACTATGATATAAATTTTGAATATTTATTTTGTGAAAAAATGTTTAATTAGTAAACCTGGAGAAGGGATGAATGATAATGTTTGCATAGAATTTTTTTACTATATATGTATATATATATATATATATATATATATATATATATATATACTTATACATATACATATAAGGGTTTTTTGAGGTTAGATAAAACTTTTGAAAGAGATTCAATTTAAAGTTTTATCACACTTAAAAACATATATATATATATATATATATATATATATATATATATATATATATATAATTGATGTATTATTATTATTAAATTAATTCAATGAAAAATGTAAATTAAAAAAATATTGAGTTTTAAAAATCATTTATTTAATAAATTTAGAATGCACGATTATTTTTAATTCATTTTTTTAGAGAAAGAATAAAATAAATTTTAATATAAACTGATAATAAATTTCAGATTAATTTTTTTTAGGATTTAAACATTTATTTGGTATATTTTATAAAAATGATTTTTAAATATGATTTCATTATCATAAACGTAATATATGGTGGCCCCAATGAAACTCAAGACTGGAGATATACATTTACTTACTTACTATCGTTTACTATTCTTCACTCCTCACAGCTTCATTTGGTACACCCTATAAAAATCATTTAATAAAGTTTTCAGTGAAATGTATAGTTTGTAGTTATTTTATTTAATTACTATCAGAAATGTATAAATTATAATAATGATCATATTTCAACATATAACAATCATATTTCTAAAGATTATTTTTAATTTATGAATTTTCCTAGTCGTCTTACTTCGTATTGAGGTTATATAATTGCTTTGGATTCTATCAATGCGTCCACACAATTAATTTCACATATATAAAGATATATATATATATATATATATATATATATATATATATAAATACATGCATATATGTACATAAATAACATAGTAACGATAACCGCCAATTTAGTTCAAAACAACTGTAGCCTGGAAGATTTGTTTGCAAAGCGTACAGTTGAAGGGCAACCACAGGCTTCCCTATGTTGATTTGTGTTCCTCCATTACAAACGACAGTCGATTTATCTTTCAAATGCTGAAGATGCGAGTTACTTTTCTACTTGATTTAAAGTAAGTGGTAAGAAACTGTATGGTTTCGAATAACGAGTACAATAAATATAGTAGTGTACACTTCCCGGTCAAATTTATAAAGTATATACATCCATTTGTACGAAATTTTTTATTGACTGTTTGATCATATTTCAAATATCATTTCTTAAATATGTATTTTATTAATTATTTTGGTTAAGATATATACGGTTTTCCAATAAGCGCTTCAGAAGTTTAAATGGAAATAAAAGAAAAAATATTTAATTAATTACTTATTTTTCTTTTTTCTTTTATGAATGTTCTATGGCATTAATGTGGGAGTATAATTTCACTCATATGACCACCACGACTTTGTTTATCATAGTGCATTCGTTCAGTCTAATTTTAGTCACTAGTTCATATAATTGTGATCCGATTTCATGAACTACAAGTTCAATGTTTATTTTTAATGTTTCTGTTGTTTGTGATTTATCAGCATAAACCAATGATTTCACATAATCTCACAAAAAATATACTGATGGAGTTAGATAACATGATTTTGGTAACCAATTGATGAATCCATTTCGTAAAATAATGGACTAATTAAACTTCTGTTTTAATAAGTCTATTGATTTTTTTTATAATTTCTAAGCGTTTTTGAAATGTAAAATGTTTCATGACAATTTGCCAAATTATACTGAGTTGAAATTTTAAAATGAGCTTAAAAAAATTAAACATAGCTGTCACCATCTGTCAAAATTCTGATATTCTTATTGGAAAACTTTATATTTTAATAGACTGTTATGATTTATATTTGATAACCGATTGAGATATTATGGTTAGGAATATTTATATATAAATATATAGGGTGGTTTAAAAGAGATTGAAAAGTTTAGACATGTATTTACTTTACACAAATGAATTTTCACCCCAACACCACAATAATTTAAAGTGTTCAATAATCACTTATTGTGTGTGTCACAATAAGTGATTATTGAACACTTTCAATTATTGTGGTGTTGGGGTGAAAATTCATTTGTGTAAAGTGAATCAGCCACAATTCCAAAACAACCAATAATGTATTTACTTGATTATTATCATTTACTATCCTTTATTATTATTTGGGTAATCTTGTATTATTCTCTGTTATTTGTAAAGTAATTGTTTTCTCTTTGGACAAAAATATTATAAAATCTTTCAACGTTAATAAATATAACAGTACATTGAGATTTTTTAATAAAAATTGTAATTGATCAACTAAAAAAATCGATTTATAGACTAAAATATCTTCTTAAATAATATATAAATAAAATAAAGGATTTGAATGAAATTCACGATTCATTATAAATGATTAAAAATACGAAACAGTAATTATTTAACTAATATAAATTCATGTATTTGTTTTTATAAATAAAATAGAGATTATAAAAACTAAAACGTTATCACAACTTAAGCAAAATACAAAAGACCAAACAGTTGTTTTAATTAGAACGTCATCGCGTCATATTATTCGAAGATAAATGATAGAAAAATCGATTACACGAATCAATTTCGCATCCGAAAGAAATGTCAAGAGAAAATTCATTCTTCCAGCGTTCGTATAGGTGTAACTACAAAATCATTACGACCATCTGTTCGAAATGGAGTAACGTTTAATGTGAAAATACTGTGAATGGCGGATACAAATTACTGAATAAACTATGTGAATGTGCTTTTTTCCTTGCACATTTAATCATACTTAACGGCCGTAAAAAAACGTATTTCACTACATAAGTATGTATCCGCCTGACGGGAATTATAATTTATAAATTAAACGTTTCGTCTCGCGTGTAAGAATTATAATAGTTGAAAAAGTTTTTCGATCTCTAAATGAATAATGTATTTGAAGTGAAGAAGAACGTTACTATTTTACGTGACCTGTTTAAAAATTAATACAGGTTTTCTTAACAACGAATATTATATGCTAGTGATGTCCTTCTTTAATTAGTGGAAAAAATACGGAAGTAGTTCAGTTATGAACAGTAGTTCAAACAGTACAAGAAACACGTTCTTAAAGTAACTCTTAAATCTTTTATACTCTTTTATACAGTTATTTTAAATCTTACGTCAGCTCAAAAATAAAAGTTAATTTTTAAAAATAAACGTTGTAATACTTGAAATAAGGAAAAATCTTAGAAATTAAGAGCTTTGTATTCAAATAAGACAGGAAGTTTATAATTAAATTTAACTTACGAGGTTTGTTTAAAAAGTTTTCGAGTAGGTTAATTTTAAATACTGTTTGAAAAAATTTCGGCTGATTTTCTTTTTTATAAAAACAAATCGTTTTTTTTTAAAAAAATGTTTATTAAATTATTTAAATAATTACTTATATTTTCTATAATTTTTTTACATTCTATTTCATTTCTTAATATATATTTGTTGATCGAAATGGGATGATTGAAGAAACAATGTTAATTTTTAGTTTTTAGAGAATATAAAAACTTGTATATGAATTATTTTTAAGATTTATTAATTCGATTCATTTTAGAAACTAAAAATTAATATTTTATTACGTTTTGATTTCATACAAGTTTACATTTTATAAATTTAGTTTTTGTAATTCAATGAATATTTTTTTAAACTAGTGTTTTTAATAATTCTTGAAAATACATTTTAGTTATTTATTTTTGATTGTTACTTGTATTGAAAATATATTTAATTACATATATATGTATATATGATTGAAAAATTGATAAAATTATAGTTTAATGAGTGATTTCTATTTTTTACTGTGAAAATTTGCAAAAAGTTCAGTACCATTTTTAGTACAAGAAGATTTGATATTCAAAGTGGCAGACAAGTAATGCAAAATTGATTTAGGGGAGCTTCGTGCAGACGATTGTCTGATAAGTTCAACAACTTTTGACACAAACGATTTGTCTGTTGATTTTTTTTAACATCACATGCTCTTTTGAATTAATGGTACCCTTAAGAATTTATTTTGAAATTTATATTTAATTATTACATCTATTGTTCTAATGAAATCTTTTTGTTCAATTATAATTTGGTATTGAGCTTAAATTTATTTTTATAAATATATTAATTTAGAAATATAATTATTATACCTTATAATATTAAATACGAAATTGTGTTGTTAATTTTCTTATGAAATACATATTTTGTTTCTATTTATTAAAATACAGTATTATATATTTTAATAAAGAATAATTGATAAGAGTATTCAATGATTAAATAATATGTAATGAATTTTTAGGTGTATAATCTATTATATTTTATTAAAAAAATCGTCTGAAAAAGAAAGAACTATTTTTATCCTGATGTTTTAAAATATAAAAATCTATAAAATTTCATATCTGTGTGAGGATATGCAGTTCACTGTTTTTTTATGTCAACAAACAGTACATGTCAGTATTTTTTACCAAAAATATTATTCGAACTAATATTGTTAAATCAAATTTGCTATACGTAATAATAATATCTCACAGCACGAAACATGTTATTTTAACGAATTGTGACTATATACGTAAACATACGCATCGTAGATCGACTTGGATATTTTATAAACCTCTCGATGGTGGTGTTTTACTGGTAAAATATTTATCGTGGCATCCGTAACTTGTGAAATGCGACCTTCGTTGTACGTCTATGTCAGAAAATTTCACTTTTGTATTACGCAGTTTACATACACGTCTCACAGATAAATTTATATTATGGACGTACAAGACTAACAGAGGATTAAATGATGTATTTTTTTGACAGTTTGATTAATTTTGTTGTTATGATTCGAAATCTATTTTATAAAAAATCCATATTAGTTTTTCTAATTAAATGATATTTTTATTAGTGATTAAGTTTGTGTTAAAATTATATTTATTTTTGATTTATAAATTTATTAAGCCTTCTCGTAAAACAATTTCATAATAAAAAGTATTATGAAGAATTATTTTTAATAAAAGTCTGCATTAATAATGTTTTAAAAAAATTCACTCATTTCCTTCTAATAATTTTAGAAAAAATATTACAATTGTTAAACAATCGGTTTTAATAACATGAATTTTTTAGATTTCATAAGAAATTGTTTTAGAAAAAATGGTTTTAAAATATCAACGAATCGATGATTTTTCATATAGTTTGAAAATATTTATTAAACTGAAAATAATATTTAAGATTTTCTAGATTTAATATTATATAATTTTGTAAAAAAAGTTGATATTAGGCTTATATATGTACAATTTTTATATAAAGTAATACAACATAAATTTATGTTTAAGGTTGAAATTTTAGCACAGTGAGTACAAATTATATCAAATAATTAATTGCCCTTTGTTTATGTTTTTTATTACATTTTATAATTAATTCATGCATTTAAATATTAACTTAGAAGTTATATATTTTTAATTTCAGATTTATATAATTTTCAAAATATAAAAAATAAACTATAGAAATGATTTAACAAAATTAAAAAAATATAATTACTTTTGTGTTTGATTTGATGTTCCCAAAATAATTCAGAACAAAATCTTACTATCAAAAAGTATAAATTCGAATATAATACACATCACATCAATAAAAATACTAATTTAATAACGAAATTATTGTATTGATTTGTAAATATTTTTAATCTTTTATTCATGACAATTCGATACAGTTCTTATATATCATAAATTCTTATTGTAAGAATAAAGGACTAAACTGCATGATCGACTGATGCGAACTATCAATCATTTTCTAACTTCGATAGAATGGGCAGCTTTTAGTTTGAATTCGAACATTCCGATTTAAATTCTATTCTGCTTTTCTGTGATAGTGACATGTATACAAAAAGTTTCAATGATTTATACATATATACACACTTTTATATACATGAATATATATATATATATATATATATATATATATATATATATATATATATAAATAAGGTTCAATGAAATGTGAGAATAGGAAATACATGTTTAGTTTCGTGTCAAGTGATAAAATCTTACGAATAGGTTTAGGTTAATAGTGTGATGTGATAGATTTTTTTTTTAAATAAAAAAACGAATTCATTGATAAATCAGTCTTTTATAATTAAATAATATATATATATATATATAAGCAGTGTTTACAATATAATTAAAATAAAAAGTGTATTAGAATATAAAATCAAAGAGTTGTTTATTTATAAATTAGTTTTATAATTTTTCTGGCAAAAATGTTTTAAATGGATTCTTTTCATTTAAATTACGTATTAAAGATTTTATTGTAGAAATTAACAATATATGAATATGGAAATTTATAGAATTTTGATATCAATGTATAAAAATTCTGTAAAAGTTTGTAAAATATTTTTAGCAGATTGATTTCGATTTTTGTAAGTGTACACATGAAAATTTAAAACAATATTCAAATTAATTTTTTTTTGTATGTTTAAGAACAAGAAATATAATTAAAATATAATAGATTATAATATTTAAAAGACGATCATATGTAACTTAGTTTTGATATTTTTCTTTGAGCTTAAATGATTTATTTAAATTGACATCATAATTAACATTTTATAATTAAAATTAGATATGATTTTTTTTAATAAAAATGCATTCAATCTCATATTAAAATTTTAATTTATTTCCATATTAATATTTAAACTTTTATAGAAAAGTAATAGTATTTGTAAATCGTTTTAGATTTTAAAAAAAAAATTAAATTATATAAATGATAATAATTAAAAAATATTTAAGTACAACACTTAAGCGACGATCAATTTTAATTAGAGTAAAAATTTTCTGAACTAAATGATTTATTTTAATTTAAATCATAATTTCGAAATGACATTTTATAATTTAATATTAATGTCTAATATTTTTTACTAATAATAGATTCAAGTTCTATCAAAAATTAATTCATTTTTGTATTAATAAAAAATATTTTTTGTGGATCGATTTAGATTTTCTAAAAAGATTTTAAATTTCCTAAAGACATTTTAATGCAATATTTTAAAATTATATATATATACATATATATATATATATATATCTATATATATATATATATAAATAAAGATAAATTTATATAAAAATAATTAAAATATAATAACATGAAATACAAATTTGAAATGAATTTGTAAGCAAAGTACAGCTAAAAGAAAATTCATAAATATTAAGATAATCTGAATTGATCTTATGAATAAGTAAAGACAATTTTCGGTTTTGAAGTTTATAAATGTGCTTTTAATATTTATAATTTTGCACGAGGTATTTACTTGTTCATCTTTGATGAATGCTTTAAATAATGATGTTTTTCGTCAATTATTGATAATACGTTTTGTGTTTCATTTTATCAATTATAATATGGTTTTACAAAAAATACAATCATGGATGTTCTATATATAATATATATATATATATATATATATATATATATAACATAATGAATCATGGGTTTAAATTTTTACATATACTAAAAGGAAATATAGTTGGAAAAATCAATGATTATTTTCAGTGATAATTTTTTTATATTTTTTTGTATTTGAAATGTAAATTATTTTTTATTTATTACATTTTATATTTTTGTTATGAATTTTGGAGAAAAATAATAAAGTATCCGTATATTATAAATTCTTTTAAGAATATTTATTTTCAATAACATTAAAGTTTAAATATGTAAATAAAAATATATTTTTTTCTATTCCTTTTTATTCATATATTTGGTCATTATTAAAATTACTATTTGAATTAAAAACATATATTTTAAAGTGTGTATTCGAATTTAAAATATCCTATTAGCATCGTATTTGAGAAATGAATAAATTAGCTATATTTTATTTGAAAAGTGAATTAATTTTAAAATTTATGCAGTTTGTTGAACAAACTCGTACAAGGTTTATTTTCAAGTATTTAGCTTATGGAATCTGCTATAGTAATTTCATACGTTAAACACCGAATGCATATATAATATTTGTTTTCATTACTCGTGCACTTCAACTAGAGCGAAGTCTGCAGAAATATGTAATATAATAAATTATAACTCCGTTATGTCGTTTACTTTATCAGTCTTTAACATAACATATCGTTGGAAGATTCATTATATATCACGATTTATTCATATAGTTAATATTTTCACGTGAAATTACAATTAGAGAAATGTTAAGTGTAACGTCGTTTTTTTACATTTATTCATGTGGGAAATAAAATTAGATATTATAAAGAAATGTGATAACAAAAATAAACTATTATTAGGAAATTTAAAGAAACTCTATTATAAGAAACCAAATAAAAAACAAAAAGATAAACTGATGCATTTGAAAACGTTACAAACGTGTATACATTTGATCTAAAATTAGATATTTCAATGAAAAATGGAACTTAACTCGTTCGCTACCAGCGTCACACATGTGTGACGACTCGATTTTCTTACCTCAGCCCAGCGTCACAAATGTGTATCGGATCTGTGACGGATTGTGAAACGTCTGGGCTGTGGTGGCGGTTTTTCTCCTGAAGCACTGGTAGCGAACGAGTTAATTTAAATAATTTTAAATATTATCAAAAATTAACATTTAAAATTTTATCACATATATCAAATACAATAAAAATTTGAATACTGGTAAACAGTTGTGAGCTAACTACGCTTACTTAAAGTGATATATATATATATATATATATATATATATATCATATCTTTATTGTTTTATACTTTTTATTTTCCTCAATTAAAATCTATTTTCAAAAATCAATTTAAAAATTACTGATATTTACAATTTACATATTTTTCAAAAAAAAACTCAATTATTTATATCATACTCAACATTTTTTTAGATGGAAAATTTTTATGAAATTATCAAGAGAAATGTTTTTCGAAAAATCATTTTTTTGCAGAGTAAAGCATTGACCAATAAATTGATTTTTTACAGTTCATTATTCCCTAATTTTGAATTGAGTTCATTTGATTTTCCAATCACTTTTTAGCTTTTTCACCATATAACATAATCAGTAAATAGGAAATCATTTCAAATTTTATTATTATTTCTCTGTTTTGAATTTTGTTTGTGATTAATTTGGATTTTTTAAAAGATTTTATCTATAAAAAATAGATTAATATAAATAGTGTACATTATATATATATATATATATATATATATATATATATATATATATATATATATATATAAATGTGTATATAAATTTGTTGTAAATAAAATCCACAGAAAACGAAATTAAGAGAATATTTTAATATCATTATTAAGTTATATCGTAACCCATTGAACGAGTGAACTTGAAGCAATGCTTTTAGCGACACTACACGGAGACACAGATGAAGAAAGACGCTTTCTTCATTAAACTAAATATGTTTGAATAGGACGTGTACATAGGACCGAGACATAACTACAGAATAACAAATATTTTGAATAATTAATAATAACTTATGCGTGTTTATGTGTATCTATATGCTTAATAATTGTGTGTGTGTTACATTGCGATCGTATGTTTTGTATAAATATAATTTCTTAGTAGCTAATTCGATGTATAATTAAAGGATGAATTGTTTTAAATGGAGAATGAGAGTATAATTTTATATAAATACACACACACACACACACATATATATATATATATATAATTTAATAAACAAAAATATAAAATATATTAATTTAAAAAAAAATACACAAATGATTATGGAGATTCTATCATGATAATTCGAATGGTATATTTTACAATTCCAGTTCGAGTTTCGATCGGTTGAAGCACGCCCATTCGAAAAGGCAATCGATTGAATTGGAAACTACTTGACACGTAATAGTTTTTGGCTAAACTAAACAGTGCGAGTTGCCAATTTTAGTTCTTAACTGAGAAAATAGTTTCTGAAAATGAGGAAGAAAAATAAATACAAAGTCTTTTTTCAAATATAAATGAAATTAATTCGTTCTTTAACAGAAAACGTTGGCAGGTTTGTGAAAAAAGTACATATATATTGATACTTGTTATTGGATTTTTATAGAAATTTTATTTTAATAATAAACTGTATGTTTTTTTGTGTTTTTTGATTAATTTTAGAATAAATTTTATTTGAAATCAATAAAAGTTTATCACCATAAAACAAGGCTGCTTATATGAATATGAAGTATTCAATAGTGAAGATATATATCAGTAATTAATATGATGATTGATTTATTACATACATACATACATATATATATATATATGTATGTATATATGTGTGTGGAAATTTATATGAAAATTACAATATATCGTACACATTCATTTGTATAGAAAAAAATTAAACGTAAAATGATTGTTTAGCATTTGCCTGTAGGGCTTTTGTGTCATGTGTTCGGGTTCACATGTGACTGTTGAGCGAAAAACAGGATTTTTTTGTTGATATTTTTTGAAGCATGCGAGTGAACATGAAGGTGTGTGTATATGTATGAGAGAAACACTAGGATAAGTTTGGAAAATGTCGAACGAAATGTGTGTTTCGTGTGTGTCAGTATACCTGATAAGTGTTATATATATATATATAAAAAAAACGTTACAAATACATTGAAAATGTGTCCGTATGAACAATATAATTGATTTTTCATACGAGATATTTTTGGAATTGTTATGTATTGGGAAGTTGTATGATCATATGACCTAGACTTTTTTCCACAATTCGTGTCTGATAGATTTATACTTTAATACAATAATATGAAAAATATTATTTGGTGATGAAAGTAATTGTCAGTTTGAAGAGATAAATAAAAATTAAATATTATATATTAAATAAACATAAAATATAGAAAAGAAAACAATAGTAAAGTAGAAATGAAATAATAGAAAAATTTCAAAATATTTTTCAACAACATTTCTCGCTGGGTCGAATATTTTTTTTGTATAAATCGAGATTATGTGTAGTGAATTGTTAAATATTTATTAAATGATAAGTAAAAAATATTTCGTTTAATGTAAATATACATATTATATTATATTTTGTCATATGTGTGGTGACATTCGACTAGCAAGGTTTAAAGCAGTAAGAATCAGAAAACATGAACAAACAGATTATTATAGATGATAATTATTTATTAAATATTTCAACGAATTAATATTTTACAACATTAATTTTATTTTTGTTATTCTATTTGCTATGTTTAATTAACATAAATAAACAGATATTTATTATTTATAAAGAATGAAGTATATCGTATTCATAAAACGTAACGTACAGTATATCTTAGTAAATCTCAAGGCACTACTGTTAACATTAACTAAAAATAACCTAATGACGTCAAGAAGATGTTTTCTCGTTTGTATTTGAAATTCTTAAATATTCATAAAAGAATGAAAAATATAAATCAAAACAGAATAATAACAGTGTACGAAATCAGAAGAAAATAAACGGGAGGCTGGTTGGTTAGTGAATGTTTTTAGAAAAAATGTGCGCGCCATTAAAACAGCGCTTGGGGCGAATGAACGGACTTGTTCAAACATGATACCCTCGTATATTTTCCGTTGTTCGCGGTACAAACATTTTAAAGTCATCGGTAAGAAACGTACAGTCGACAGACGATGGTTGTAAAATTCCTCAAGCTGTAGTTTAATTGGATGAATCCACGGCGATTCATGATTATTTAATGAGAACGAACAGCTGTCACATTATAGTCATTTTTGTTATGTTCATTACATGCAGGAAACTTTGTGTGCTATTTTTGATAATAGATTAGGTAGTTTGTTATTTGCTGAAACTGTCAATTTCGTCGATTATCACAATATCGTGAAATGAAATGGATGTGTATTAAGGGTACAATTTTTTATCGGTTCGTATCGTACATGGATATTACTTGTTCAGACATGTAATTTGTTATGTGCATTTGTCGTTAACTTATTGAAAATAATATATTTTTTCTATGACTATTAAATTTTGACGTTTCAGAACGTTCATTTTTAAATTACGTTAACAAAATAAATGTTCATACAAATATATATATATATATATATATATATATATATATATATATATATATATATATAGGGCAATCCAAATGTGACATTTAGATTTGTGTTTTATTAAAAAGAAATAAAATAAACTATACACATGTTTCTTTTTAATAAAACACAAATCAAGGCGTTACATTTGGATGACTCTCTCTCTCTTTTATATATATATATATATATATAAATATATATATATATATATCTCCCTTCCGCCTTCTGGTCTTTTATATATATAAAAACACACACACATACTTATATATATATGTATATATATATATAAATATATACATTCTCTTTAAAGTATTGGAAAGTGTAGGAACTTTTTTTGACTCCTAGATTTGATGAAGCAAAAATCTTAATTTGAACATCCCTGTGATAGAGAATGAAAAATGATTGAGTATATTACTCAAGCAGGGACTGAATGACTGTCTAAATAAAATTTACTCATTTCTCGATAGATGAGGAACCTTTTTGTTCTTGGAGTAAAAAATTGTCTCTGAAGTCGGAAGAATCATCAAAGGTTAATTGTTATATTGTAAAATCCATAAAAACAGTATTTTTTTTTAAAAAAATCAACTTTTTATTATATTATTATATAATTTTACTGAGAGATACTTTTTTTCATTCTAGGAAAAAAGTATTATCTTCAAAAAAAATATCTCTAGATTGATTGAATCTGCTTTTGAGGTTAAAATGTCAAACGATTTATTTTTATTCAAATAACATATATTGTTTTCAAAAAATATTAATAGTGTTTATTTTAATTTAATTCCTTTTAGATAATTATTAGAAGTGTAGAGATTTTTTAAAAAATATGAATGTTAAAATCACTAAGCTTTAAAGTTTATCCAACTTTTTAATTTAAATACAATTTTTTTCTCCAAATAAGTAATTAATTGGGATGTTAAATGAATAATAAGTAATTATACATAATAATAGTTACATATTAAAAAGAATATGCAATGTTTATTAATTTTATTAAAGTAAAATTAAAAATAACGATTGAACCTAATATACTCATATATATATATATATATATATATATATATATATATATATATATATATATATATATATGTTTATATGAAATACAAATGAACAAATTAATAAGCCGAATGTAATTAATAAACCATTAATTAATCTCATGTTATTCAATTTCAAATATTATGGTTCATTTGTGACACGAACAGGCGTTTGCAACATATTTATTAGTTAATTAATTAACTAAATTGTCAATAAAATTGTATATGTATAAAAATACTTTTATATATATATATATATATATATATATATATATATGTATATATATGTATGCTGTATGCAAAAATCATGAAAATAAGTGTCTGTTCTTCTGTAGGAGGAATATGACGATGGTAACAGGTGTCCGTTTGACATTTACAACATTGTACGTCATGTGGATTTATAAAATATCCGTTTAGTATTATACATTTATTATGGTAACACGTGTGATTTAAACGTTAGTGGTTCTAACCACTTTCAAATGTATTATTCGGATAATGCTCTAACAAAGTTCAAAAATGTTTTAGCATTATTTCAATTATTGAAAAGTAAAATGTTTTCAGTACATTATTCATAATATATCTGCAAATAACTATTATATTTCTAAATAAAACAGTGTCTGTAAAAATATCTATTTATTTTAATATTTTTATTATAACTGTCATACTATGCACTAAGAATAATAAAAAAAATTCTCCAAAGTTGTATTTCTAATAAGTGTTTAAAACTTTAAACGATTAAAGAAATTCTTTATTGAAAAATATTAAATTTTTTATTTTTATTTCATATTAAATTTTCTGACATTTTTTAAATGATTTTAAAGCTAGTTGAAGTTTTGATTTTTCTTGATCTTATTTATTTTCTTTTTTAAAATTAATTAATTCATTCCATTTTCTAAGTATAAATATATTAATTAATAAACCACTCACCGTACCCATAATTTAATTTCGAATTGAACCTTTTCAAAGCTGTGTTGTGATGAGTAATTAAATTGAATCAAACTGAATTTATCACAGTATTAAAACAAATAATAGTAATATTACATTTGACCTGTTTGTCTTTTTCTAATGATTTTTTAAGAAATGTCTATTTATAATTCATTTTCATTACTATATCATGTCTTCTATATTTTTTAAGTTTTTTTTTTATTTTGTTCAAACATAAAAATAGAATAAAGTAATTGATAGAAAAAAGCATGATCATTTTTAATGTTAACTGATATTTGTTTAGATCAGTAATTATATCAATAAACTCAATGGTTGAAAATAAATTATAGGAATTATTTAAATTTAAATTTTCTTAAAAAAATATTTAAGGAAGATTGACTAGTAACTATTAAGTGATATTATTATCTTGGTCAGTTTGGACAGCTTGAAATTGATAGATAAACATTGTAAAGAAGTCTCATTGGGACTTTGAAAATTGCTTCGCCATTTAATGACATTTTTTCGAACCAAAAACGCTCAAAACATTCATGATACAAAAGTTAATATCCCTAGAGTAAGCATTATAACATTAATGACTCTTTGGAGCGATAGAATAGGCAAAAAATTAAAATAAAAATGAAATTGTATTGCAACTGAGAGATAACGTATTGGAAAGTTGAGTAAGTGACAAATATTTGATACAATCAGCAGATGAAATATTGTATTGGGATTTTTATTTATTTTTTTAATATTTACTATATGAAATATAAACGTATATTTTATAAATTTTTTGAGAATTAAAATGATATTTATAAATATTATTGTCTTGTATTAATTCATTAAATGAAATATAAAATAAAATTAAATAAATTACTAAACGCCTTTGATTTATTTAAATTGTTTTAAAATATTAAATATTCTTTCTCTTTTTTGATAATTTTATTTTTATTTTTTTTAATAGTGTAAATAATTAAAAATCAAATTAACAGCATTTTATTTTATATCGAATTGTCATGACAGTAAATACTTGGGTTATGTTTGACTAATAAAATATAAAAACATATTATTTCCTAATAATTACTATTTATAAAATATAATATTATTTGATTTTTATTTATAAATTAGATAAGTATTTTTATTTTAAAATGAATATTCAATTTGTTACATTTTTCTATACAAAATACCTTTTTGCAATTAAAAAAAAAACAATATAAAATTTATAATACAAGTTTAAGGTTTTATGCATCTATCATTATTTATTTATAAAACAGAATTAGTATTTCTACTTTATCGACAAGGGATTTACCTTTATAGATTAAAAAGTTCTTTTAATGATTAAACTGTATGTTAGATACATTGTTTGTACTATAAATGAATTTTTTACATGAAACTTTTTCAATAACTAAAATATAAAATCATCTTCAACGGTTTAAAATTTATGTTTTTTTCAGTAATTATTTTTTTTAATATCAGTTTTAACAAGTTCATAAGACTTTTCAAGACTACAACGCAGAGAATGATGATGATTACTTTTAATAAGATGGATGTATTTGATATTTTTTAAAGAAATAAAATATTTTACTAAAGGGCTTATCAGAATAATTTAATTTTTTAACTACTAGTAGTTCCTATTATTGATTGTTAATATTAAAAAAATATTTATCAATTAATATTATTTAATTAATTTCAGATAATTTTATTTGAAAAAATCAAGGCATATTTTTGATAAAAATGAGAGTAATATTGTTTTAAAAATCAATTTAGTTTCATTTGTATTAACTGAGGTACAAAGTGCAAAATAATGAGATTTTTTTTCTTTATAAAATATTTAAAAATAATTATTTGAATTAAAAGAAAATTGAAAGTGCAAATGAGTATTTTAAATGAGAGCTGTTGATTTTTTAAATAACTAAATTAGTTACATATGTATATTTTAATTATAAATCAATAAAAAAATATATAGGGTCATCCAAAGGTGACGCTTATTTTTTGTTTTATTGAAAAGAAACTATACACATGTTTTTTTATACATCACCCTATACAAATGTTTTTTTTTAATAAAACATAAATCTAAGACATCAGTTCAATGGTTAAATAATAATGTCAGATTATGGGTTAAATTTAAAATTAAAGATATATATTTAAGTAATTTTTAATATATTATTTGCTAGTAATTTTTTAATATTAATAATTTCATATATTTTATATATCCTAATGTCCATGCGAACAAATAAATATAACTAATAATTAACTTGATATAAAATGAAAAGTTTTGTTATTTTTATGCGACGTTTGCAAATATCTTAAACATACATCATGTACTCGAATGTACTATCTACTACATTGCGAGTGGAATGCGGCGATATTTACGCTGGGGTGAAAAATCGCGGTTTTTAAATTAGCGTGTAGTAAAATTTTAAAGCCGCACACATCCTGTGATGGATTTAGTTATTTTGTCTGGCTTTGGGATAATTGCGGTGTTTTTTTCCACATAACATTATACCGAAACTATACATCAATGTATATTCAAATGTTATGCATTTTATACAAAACAATGGATTTCGAATTATTCGAAGAATTTTTCAACCGGACCACAGTCAAATAATTCATATAAAAATAATGTTTGTTTAAAAATAAGTTACTAAGTTGTTATAGGTTTTATATCGTCATATTGACGTTTACTGTAGATTGTTGAAGGATATTTTTTAATTAAAAATATGAAAATGAATAATAAATATTTACACGCAAGAAAGTTATCGAAGTGAATATATATAATAGCTTTATTTACGTCTTACAATTAATACTATGTATGCTCGTGGAAAAATATTTTCTTTTATATTTTTTTTAATAAATATTAAAAAAAATGTTTTGTAATTGAATATTTCATTTAACATATTTATATTTGAAATATTTACATAAGTTGACGTTGAATTATGAAAATTGATGCGAATTAAAACGACTGGAAAATACATGAGAAAATCGTTATAGATATTTCACAACATGATTGTGCATTTACATTATTTTAAAACATTTACTTCTCAAATTCGTCATCTTTTAAGGCAATGACAAGTCACACATTAGTCATACAATGACTCAGATTTTGAACAAATAACGTTGAGTTTTTTTCAGCTAAAATTCTGATGTAGATTTTTAAGATATGAATTCATTTATAGAGTTATTATGTTTTTTCTCTGAAGGACATTCTAGTACAACATTTTAAGATTTTATTAATATTATATATAAATATTTATTGTACTTTTTTCTTTAATTTATATACATTTTTACAGTAATATTATCATTTTTATAAGTGCTATAATAATCTCTGTTTTGAAACTGTGGCAAAATTATTATAATACAAATCAATTATTACTCAAACAAGACAATATATTTTAAAATTGTTAATTCAATATTTATTATTTATTTTATTGATTTGTAAGATAATGTGTATGTTATCTTATAGAATAGAAGAAGTAATAATTTAAAAAAAAATATTTTTAAGAAAATAAGCCTTATAGAAAATACAGTTGATTGATGAAAACCAGATATTTTAGAAACAAATTAGGGCCTGACTTTTTTTTAGTAATTGTAAGTTTAATAGTATGTACATATTGATGTTTTCACTTGAGGAGTATAAGAATCTGTCGTTGATAGAGGAACTTGTAGCTCAACTACGCCAATGGTAGTTTAGTTAATGGTAGAGTTTTCCAAGCTAAATAGGTCGAAAATTAGGAAATATACTAAAAAGTACTTCAAATAGGGCACATAGAGCTTTTATCTAAGCTGAAGGCAATCCGTATAAATAAGTCTATTTTGAAAAATCCTCACTAACTTGTCTAATGATTAGTTATTGAAACTGGCAAGAGAAATAAACAACGTATAATTACTGAACACTTTTATGAAATCTTATGCTGTTGAAGCAAGAAATTCGTTTCTAGAAAGTTGGATTTTTTTAAAAAAAATTAACATAGAATGAATTTAAATTAATAATAAATTAGTAATTTGGTTATGGGTAATTTGTAAAATTAATATTAAAATTATAAAAATAAAAAATATGTCTATATATAGATATGAAAATTATTTCTTTAAAAATTGTTTACAAAACATGTAATTATGTATCCTTTTCCAATTATTTAATTATGATTTTATACAAGTACATAATTTTTAATTAAAATAAGAAGAAAATGAATTTTTGATTGAATTAAAAATTTTGAACATTTTAATTAGAATTTATAATTTGTTCTCTTCAAATGTAAAATGAATTAATTTCCAGACAAAATGTATAATGAATAAATGCCAAAAACATATAAACGTGATTTCATATACATATGCACATACATATATATATATATATATATATATATATATATATATATATATATATATATATATATAATGTTTATTGTATGTACTTTCTTCACCTTTGTTCTTGTATGTATACGAAATGTTTATTGATTGTTCCTCTAGGACGACGTGTTTATCCTATAGGGAAGCAATCAATAAATCATTGTTTCATATATTATTTATAATATATGACATAAACTTACATACAAAATTTCAAAGTTAAAAAGAAAAACTTGACCGGTCTTAATTAGTTTCTAAACAATATCGGATCTTTTTTCATATCGACTAAAGTTAGTAATATTTTTAGACAAAGTTTTTTTTCTGCATATATAGATGAATATATTTATTGAGAAAAACACGGATATGGAAAAGTCTATATGCACTTTTGACCCGAATGACCCCTAAGGTATGCAGGTCACGAGCCGGTGCGACGGACAATAGGTTCGAGTTGTGACTGGGCGGTGGTGGTGTTGACATAGACACGTACAGCTAATATATATATATATATATATATATATATATATATATATATAGATATATAGATATATAGATATATGTATATGAGAGTTGAGGAATGGTGGTACCTTCATTTGTAGTGGGGAAAGCTATGGAGAGCCGTGTATATGACGTGCAGTGGAGCAGCCTGCCGGCTGTTGTAAAATCGATCAGTTCGACTGTGGTTGCACGAGGACGGGGCTCAGCCACGGGGCGGTTGGTGGAAGTGTGGCGCACGCACACTGCCACGTGCTCTTGCTACGGTCGAGTACGGACGTTTAACAATGCTGATTATGATACTTGGGATTGGTAATTACAATAAATGTTATTATGTTGAATCTTATGAAATTAGGTTCAAACATTTCAAAAAGAAATATATAGGGTCATCCAAATGTGACGCACAGATTTGTGTTTTATTAAAAAGAAACAGCACACATGTTTCTTTTTAATAAAACACAAATCTAGGCGTCACATTTGGATGACCCTATATATTGTTGTTTATATAAAAAGATAAATCATACAAATTAAATTACAAGTTTCTCATTTTATGTCTTTTAACGTCTCATAACAATAAATGTGAATATCATTTCTCTGAATGATAAATTTAACTAAAATGATTCTCTTAAGTTATAAGATTTTTCACAAATTAACTACTCATTTTAACATTACAAAAATTTTAATTTTTTTTTACTAATCACTAATTGAGTATTTTATTTGTTGATATATATTTCGATGTGGATGTAATTAGCAAAAAAAGCAATTATTATAATTGAATACTTTTATAACATTTTATAGAGTTATAGCTATTATTCATTTATGTAAAAAAAATTTACTGAAGTCTCGATTGAATAATAGAATAATTAAAGTTTTATTTTTAGTTAGATTTTTCTTTTTTTCTTACTAATTTATTTTTGAATTTTTATACTGAATTTATATATACAAAAATAAGTTTGATGGAAATATTCAATATCTACTAAAAAAATTAATAATACCTAATTTAATTTTTTTTTGCATGAACATTTTTTTATATAAGATTTGCTGATGATATTATTATTTTTTTTACAAGTCTAAATTGACTTGAAAAAATAATAAAAGAATTGAATAAAGAAAGTCAAAAAATTGATCTGATAATAAATCTCAACAAGGAGTGTTCAATGAATTTTTAGATAAAAGAAGAATTGAACTAAAGAAAAAGTTGGAAATTATGCATATCTAGGACAACTAATTGATATTAAATGAACACTTATAGATGAAATAAATAGGAGAATAAAAATGTGGTTGCGTCAATTCGAAAGAACTTTGAATATTATGATATTGAATATTTCTCTATATTTAAAAAGAAAAATTTTTAATAAATATATTCTACCTATTCTTACTTATGGTAGTGAAACATGGATCTTAAATTCCAAAATAATTCAATGACTACAAAAAACACAACGAAGTATTCTTAGCATTTGTATGTTAAGAATAATAAGAAAAGATAGAAAAGAACTGAATGGTTAGAAAGAAAACAAAAGTTAAAAAGTAGTTTGAATTTGAAAAAGGTCGGAAATATAGTAAGAAGAAAGGAAGTTATTGATAGGAAATCTAGATATATAAGAAGGACTAGTAAAAAAAACTGTGGATAGATGAGACAGAGAATTCGACGGAATGGATTGGAAGAGAAAACAGTGGATAGACCGAAATGGACATTTTTGGGAGAAATTTTCATCCGGCAGTGAATAGAAAGAGGCTGATGATATGATATGCAATTTAACAATGGTAGAATTGTTACTGAAATGCGTTTAAGGAATGAAAAGTGAACAGTATGTAATTATTAAACAATGAAATTCTGTAATTTTCATACGAAAAAAATGTATGTACATTATTTTATGTTAAAAAAATGTTATAGAACAATATTTGATACAGTAAGAAATTTACATAATATGATTTTTTACTCATATGCAAGTAATTAATTTAAAATCGTACTTGCAATGCATAAGAAAGTTTATTATATGGCAGTAAGTTTTGTAACAATGTACACAAAGAGAACTTACTGAAGAATGTTTGTTTTTTTCTTATATTTCGAAGTAAAAGCACACCTGAAGTATAAAAAGCACCATAAAATTATTGAACACGTTCGTAGATGTTGTCGGGTCGAGAGGGGAACAAGCAACGGCGCGACGTCACGACGCCTATCGTCGAATGTGGACGTCCGCGGGGCGGTGGCGACGTGCGAGTTTACACAAATTCGCCCCCTTTACTCGCCAAACCGTACGACTTACACCGTATACGTAGCATTCGACGAGGACGGCGGGTAAAACGGGGAAAATGTGTTCCCGACAACATAGGTCCTTTACGAACACGCTCTCTCAGTGCACCCGTGAACTCTGTTCAGTAGTTACGAGTTCTTTACCAGGTTATGGATGCAGTGGACTATAATAAGACAGAGATGCGATTACTCTACGTCCATGCGTGCAAGTTTCAACTGTCAAAATATGTTTCTTCGTTCTTGTGGATTAAGTGCGTTTCGCAGAAACAAAGTCGTTGTTTGGCGCGATGAAAAAGTTTATGCAGAATGAGTTCGTTTTTTATTTTAATATTTGATGACTTGAGAGAACCGTACCGTTATACTTGAGTTAATAGTTTCGGTGGGATCATTTAAAATTCACGAGCGATGATCGATTCGTATACCGAGATGACTAATATAAATATTATAGAGTTTAAGTATCGAACAACACGTTTGTTTTAATAAATATAGAATATTGTGATGGATGTAATTTTTTTGTTTGAAAAAAGATTTTGATGTGGATGTTGAAATAATTATTTTTCGTCGAACGATATCTTTTCGTATAGCATAAACATTAATATTATATTGTTGAGACAATCGATATTGTAAAGTAATAAAATTAAATTAAAATAGGTTGTAATTGAAACTAAACAGATTATAGTTTGTGACGTCCTATATGCAAAATAGAAGTGCATAATGTATTCGACTAATTCGTACGATCGTATGGTTTTGTTTTGATTTTAAAATCGTGTAAATAGTTAAAAGATTTTTACTCCGATAAACGGAGAGTAGAATTTTTTAAAAATTACAAGAACAATGTTTGAATACGATTAATTGAAAAGTTGATTATTTATATAATAAAGTTTTAAAAGTAATGAAAAGTGAATAAAAGTTTATTACAAAAAATAATACTATCGATTAAGACGAAATAGAACCGATATTTTCTCAAATTATATTTTTATTGAAGTTTTATTCATGTGAAATTATTAAATGCCGCAGATATACCCGTATTTAAAACATGTAAATAAAACGCATCTTAATATTAAAGTTCAAACAGACAATTTAATATAAATAAAATGCTTCTTAATGTAATCAACCGACATATTTGCATCCAAAAAGTCTTTCAAAAAATCCATACAAATAATTATCGAAAATATAAATAATCAAGCGTATAGATATTTTTTAAAAAAATATTCAAAGAACAATTATAGTATAATATCTGTTTTAATTCACAATTGAATCGACACGGAAGAATAAAAAAAAATATAAATTTTACTCAATCACATCAAAAAATCAAAAAAATGTTCTAAAAGATAATCTCTACATCAGGATACAGTATACAGACTAATCGAGTGAAAATGGTTTTAGCAATTCTGTTAATGCTTTGTTTGTTGGTAAATGATCAAATGTGGCCGGTCTGGGGGATGACCATACCGCATCCTGGATCAGGCGGTGGTACAATTGACGGTGATCCGGCACCTGGAAGATCACCAGGACCGCCCGTGAATCAAGACGATGACGATAAAAACAGAAAAATGGTCGAGTCGCCGTTCTCGCTAGAAGACGAAAATCCAACAATGGTATTGACAGTAACTGGCAGTGAACTTTCATGTGACTTCGATAGACTTTTTAAAAGTGATGAATATAGTGATGGTGTTGACACTGAAGAATTTAACAAGAAGAGAGATCGACTGAATTTGACTGTTGAACATTATTTGTTTCGGACTGATGTTGGGTTAGTAGAAGGGATTCAGTACGAAGGTGAGATTTTGTTTATATTTATTTATGCTAATTACATATTTTTTTATATATGTAAAATTATTTCTAAAATATAAATATGAAATGAAAAAAATATTTTATTTTTTATCTTACTATATTATTTCACGAAAATAAAAAATATAATTATTAATTTATATTATATACATTTATAATAAATAACAAATTAAAAAGAAAAAAGAATAAATGTAAAATCTATTCAATTGAAATAATTGATAATTATTTGGAGATATAAAATATTTTTTTTGTTAAATTTCTATAAATGAAAGATATCAAAAAAATCTAAATGTACTGATTGTAATAAAAATATTTTTAAATTATATTATCTATATATTAAATTTATTACATAATTATTTAAGACATATTTGAAATAAAAAAACGAAAAAATATATAAAATAAACAATGAAATATTATGTTTAAAAAATTAATTAAAATTGTATCGTATAAAAATTAATTATTCGTTATATTATTTAATGATAAATAGATATCTAAATTATTTCTTTTATAATTATATTTTATATTTCAAAACGATTTATAAAATACTTTTATAATTTAAACAAGTAAATATTTTCCTTTGAATGAATGAATGAATTAAAATAAATACTTTGTAATACTTCTGCAATAAAATATTGAAATGTTTAACTTTTTAATAATGAATATAAGTTAAATTTTCATTTTATTCTTTTTATAAATTCCAGATAAATTTTATTATTTTTTTTAACATTTTTGAATAGATGAATTTTAATTTTCAATTTTATTTTAAATTATATATATATATAAATGTGAAATCGCTACGTTTTAAACAGTAACTGATATTTGTAGTAAATTATGAAAAATTGAATTTATTTCATACCGATTGCTTTTCTTGGAATTCTTAAACTTTATTTAATATCTAAGAGTAACTTTTATACGTATCATCATGTTTTTTAGAGGAATGAAATTCGAATCGATATCTGGGAAAGTTGTAATAAGAATACACAGGACTCATAAAAAGAAAAAGTTGTTTTTTTGAATTTCTGAGATTTATACACAAAAAATAATTCTGTAATTTTAATGTATTTTTAAGTTTATGAATTAGAAATCATTGACGATTTTTACATTGATATAAAAAATGTACTTATTAAGAAATTGTAGATATTATTTTTTAAAAAATATCGAATCAGTCAACCCTTTTATAATGGGATTAATTCGTAATGCGTTATATGAAAACCGCATACGTAAATTAAGTTAATTCCTTTTGCGTTAAACAATATAAAAATTGCATTCTCAGAGTATTATGTTATGATGAATACGGTTATGAAATAAAATTTTATAGATGCAAAAGGCAATAAATATATATTTACATACTTCAAATTATTTTTATTGATACAAGAGTTAAAAAAATTGAAAAATAGTGAAATATAAATAAAAATAAACTTAAAAGCTCTTTTCCAATAAAAACAATGAACTAAAGCTTTTAATCAAAAGCTCTACATATTAATATTCATCATCACTGTCAGATAGTGGCCTAATTATTCTTTTTTTAATGGGTCAAATGTCCTCTTCATTTTGCATATCGTTTTCAAATGTAGTTTTATTTTGTAATTCTACTGAAATCTCTTTATTAGGAGTTAAGCAATTTTTTAATTCTAAAATATACTTTAGTCCAAAATATGTTTATAAAGTTTAAATATTTTGAAATATAACAAATAAGATAAATATTTTTATAGTTAAAAAACAACATATATGTATTTCTATATTAATATAAACTTATATTTAATGTCATTTATTTAAATATATTCCCATTTTCTTTATGTTTAAATAATAATTTAATTACATAAATATTTGATGTCTGAAATCTTATTATATCTACACATTTTTCACTTATGTAAGGTAATATTTTTTTATAAAATGCATAGAGTTAAACATATTTATTTATAATAATTGACATTAACACTATAAAATGTTATAAGTTGTCAATAATATTATATTGTTATTTAATAATCATTTTTTTAAGTTAAAATTATGATGATATGATTATAAAAAATTCACAGGAAAATATTCAGTTATTATTTAATTCTCATGAAAGCGTGGTGACTAATTTAATGATTTTCTCGAATTCAATTTTTTTAGTTATTTTAAAGAAGAATTTTTGTTAGAATGCTTTAATGAAAAACATTTATATATTCATTTATTCATATATATATATATATATATATATATATATATATATATATATATATATAAATGAGTAACCAATTTTTGAGTATCACGTAAACTTAAATTGAATTATTTGAAGTAAAAGAACAACATTATTAGTATATTGAAAAACATAGTCTGTCGACAGAGATAATACAGTCGGTTTCCAATAAATAACGGTCTGTCAGGAATTCGGTGTAGCTACAGTTGTTATTTTTCTAGTCAAAACGACGAGAACAGGTGGCTCGTGTGAAATGTAGAAATTGAAATTTATATGTATGGTTATATATATATTTATAAAGAGTAATAAAAGAATATAGGCTTTGTGCTATTCAGTTCAATGTTAAATAAAACAGTGTATTGAACTTGACTTCGTACCTCTTTTTCTGATTAAAATATTTTCGTGAACACGGTACTCTTTTTTATTAAGATTTGTTTATAGAGTTATGAATAAAACAGTAGTATTATTTAAATATTTAATCCGTACTTATAATATTGTATTTTTAAACGTTAACTTTATTTCATTATTCAAACAAATTTAATTTTATATTTAATGAACAAACGGTTTGTAAACATTCATTACAAGTGTAACTAATTGGTAAATATTTTTTTTATCATTAAAACAATTTATGATTGTATGATATATATATATATATATATATATATATATATATATATATATATAATGCATACTTGTATGCTTGTTTATATAAATTCGATATTTGCATGCAACTTGTGAAAATTATGATAGATCAAACATTTACATATGTTAACTTTATTGTTTCCAGTGTTTACATAATAGAATGATTATTTATACATATATATATATATATATATATATATATATATATATATATATATATATATATATATATAATATTGGGAATAAATAAATACACTTTTATACTGATAATAAATAAAAAGTAATAAAAATAAATATTTATTAAAAAATAAAAGAAAATGAATGAAAATACAATATTACGTGATGTTAGTGAAATAATGGAAATGGGATTTTTCTTCAGTTGCAACATGGTGTGGCAAAATAATATTATGTATTAAATATATGTGTATGCAGTGCTTTTGCAAAGAATTTTCTCATATATTTATTTATTCTTTTGTGTATATGTATATATATATATATATATATATATATATATATATATATATATATATATATATATAATATGTGATATATAAATGAAATTCAATAAAATCGAAAATTAAATGAAACAGAATTTTTGTGAGAGTAGGATACAGAATGATAATCAAATTAATAATGAATTGTTCTCATAATTATCAAAGATATCTTATATATTTTTAATGAAATTTAGAAAGTATTTTTTAATAAAAAATCGAAAATTAAATGAAACAGAATTTTTGTGAGAGTAGGATAGGTATTTTATAAAGATTATATCAAATTAATAATATTTTTTTATAATAAATTGTTAAGAATTTAAATAATTAATAAGTAAAAAAATGATAAATAGGTCATCAAATAAGTGGTATTTTTAGTATTAAATCAATATTTTTTAGAGGAAATCTATTATTTTAATAGAAAGTATTTTTTTTAGTAAGATAAATATTACTTACTTTAAAAAACGATTTTTATATACGATAGTTGAATTTTAAACGTTTCTATTTTTGATTGAAAATCAAAAATTCGTAAATAGTATAATTTATATTTATCAAAATATATTTTTCCTTTAAAATGTGGAATTCTGTGTGAATAAGGTATTTTCAGTTAGAGATTTTTACTGAGAAATGTTAGTTAAAAAATGTATATTTTACTGAAGTAGTGATTGGTTTGTTTAATCGGGTTTTTTTTTAAATAAAATTCGTTCTGTGTTTGAATAAGAGATTTTAATAATTGATTTTGGTTATTTTATAGCCTATCTTTGATTTTCGATGAAAAAAATAAATTTTTGGGTTTGTTGATTTTTTACAAATTTTTCCATACTATAGGTCGTGGTTTTTTTGAGGTCAAAAATTGAAAATTTTATAATTTACTCACAACCACATTTTTTTATAAGAAATCGATTATTTCGATAGAAAATAATCGTTTTTCATAAAAAATAACATTAGTTATTAGAAAATACAATTTTTATAGTCGAAAATTGATTTTAAATCTTTTGGAACTTTTTTTCAAAATTTAAAAATGTGAAAAAAAAATAAATTGCAATTATTAAAATGATTTTTTCTATTACAATATTTAGGTATATCCTAAATAAATATATTTAATTAGAAAGTTCAGGATTTTCTGTAAAACTAAATTGTTTGAAAATGAAAACAGTCATTTTTCACTGAAATAGTGATTGATTCGTTCAATCTGGATTTTTTTGAATAAAAATTGTGCTATGTTTAAATAACTAAATTTAATCATTGATATAGATTACTTTATAGCTCATCTTTGATTTTTTATGAAAAAAATCAATTTCTGGGAATATCGGTTTTTCATGAAATTTTCCATACTATAGGTCGTGGTTTTTTTGAGGTCAAAAATTGAAAATTTTAAAATTTACTCACAACGACAATTTTTTATAAGAAATCGATTATTTCGATAGAAAATAATCGTTTTCCATAAAAAATAACGTTAGTTATTAGAAAACACAGTTTTCATGGTCCAAAATTGATTTTTAATCTTTGGAATTTTTTCTCAAAATTTCAAAACGCGAAAAAAAAATAAATTTGCAATCATTAAAATGATTTTTTCTCTTACAATATTTAGGTGTATCCTAAATAAGTATATTTAATTAGAAAGTTCAGGATTTTCTTTAGAATTAAATTGTTTGAAAAGGAAAACATTCATTTTTCACTGAAACAGTGATTGATTCGTTCAATCTGGATTTTTTTGAATAAAAATTGTGTTATGTTTAAATAACTAAATTCAATCATTGATATAGATTACTTTATAGCTTATCTTTGATTTTTTATGAAAAAAATCAATTTCTAGAAATATCGATTTTTCATGAAATTTTCCATACTATAGGTCGTGGTTTTTTTGAGGTCAAAAATTGAAAATTTTAAAATTTACTCAAAACCAATATTTTTTATAAGACATTGATTACTTTGATAAAAAATAATCATTTTTCATCAAAAATAATATCATTTATTAGAAAATATAATTTGTACAGCTCAAAATTGATTTTTGATCATTTTCAATTTTTTCTTGAAATTAAAAAACGCAAAAAAAGTTAATTTCCAATTATTAAAATAATTTTTTCTCTTACAATATCTAGATATGTTCTAAATGAGTATTTTTAATTAGAAACTTAAAGTTTTTCTCTGAGAATAATTTGTTTTAAAATAAAAATAATCATTTTTACACAGACAAATAAATAATTAGTTCAATTAGAATTTTCTCTTTACAAAAGCAGTCTTATGTTTGAAAACATAGTTTTAATTGCTAATTTGTATTATTTTAACACACGTATTTGATTTTAGACGAAAACAATATCAATTTTCCAAAAAGTACACTTTTTAAAAATTTTCCATACTATAGGTAGTGATTTTTTTTTGATCAAAAATTACAAATTATATTATTTACTCAAAATCAATATTTTTATGAGAAATCGATTACTTCAATAGAAAATAATCATATTCAATTAAAAATAACATTAGTTATTAGAAAATAACGTTTTTATAGCCCAAAATTGATTTTCGATAATTTTTAAATTTTTCTTGAAATTAGGAATTTTTAAAAAATATATATAAAATGTATTTTTTTGTATAAAATGTAGTTATGCTGTAATTAAATATTTAAAATGAGAAAATTAAAGATTTTTTGTTTGAAAGCTTGTTTGAAAATGAATAAGTTGATTTTTGATGAAAATATTGATAAATTAGGTAAAACGATTATCTTTAATTAAAATTTGTGTTTTATATATATATATATATATATATATATATATATATATATATATATATATATATAGTACATGATTAGTAGTTTAATTTAAAATCAATAGTAAAAGTTCAACAATAGAAATAGTTATATTTTCTTATACGAACAGAAAAGAGATTGACAATTTTAGATAAGAATAAGATAACGCCAGTGTCGCTTATATTATGTCTGACTATGTAATCTTTGTAAATAACTACTTAAATTTATATACATATACATATATATATATATATATATATATATATATATATATATATATATATATATATATTTATATATACACACCACTGTTTATAAAGGTTAAACTAATTGAAGTAAATATATTGCTTTGTTTATAAAATTTTCAATATTGTTAATTTAAAATTTAAATTTCTACAATGTTACTTGATATATTTTCGTATACAGCCGTTATTCGATACAATTTCGTGTAATTGAGTCAAAGTGTATATGAAATATTATTTATGAAGTCAGTGTCTATCACACTGTTGTTTTAAAAATGGAACTAAAGATATGTCGTGCGGTATATTATTGTCAAAATAGAATATAACGCGAGATTTTAAATTGTTAAATTTTGTTTGTAGACGTTTATGAAAGAAAAGTGAAAAATGAAAATATATTAAAGTCAGAGATAAAATTCTAGTTTTCTACTGATATATCAGTGCTTTGAATAATTATTGTACTAATATTTCTTTTTAGTTACTTAAAGAGTTAGTAATTTAATATAAAATATTATAAGTTTTTATTGTTGAAATATAGATAGAATTAAAATTTTGCAGATAAATATGTATCTATTTTTACTTGTTTGTTTTGTCAATATTGGCAAACCTGAATAAAGATTGATTTATGACAGATTATTGTTGTTGATATAACACATTTTTAATTTATTTCAAAATGAGAGTAAATGAAATGAATTTTACCATTAAATATTATATTTATTTAAACTAAAAACTACAATCAGAATTATCTGTTTTATTAAGGATATAACTGAAAGTATAATTCTGTAAACGATTTCAGAAGTTTAAAAATAATTACTTTAATTTCAGTAAAAGGTTATAAAAATGCTGAATAATATTTTGATTAAAAAATATTGTTTTATTTATAAAATATTAATAACGATGGATATTTTTTAAGTCCACCAATAAAATGTTAAATTAGAAACAAAATTTGGTTTATTTATTTTTAATCTTTGTATTATGGGACTTTAGGGTTCCGGAATCATAAGATATGTTATTATAAACAATTAAATAAAATAGAGATAAAAATAATAAAAAGATTTTTTTTAAATCATTGAATGTATTTCAAACTATTTGAATTATGTTATTAAAATATACTTTCTTAGAAAAACCGTTTGTAAATCAAGACTGGAAATGAAGCAATTAAATGAAGAAACAATAATGGATAGTACCAAAGATAAACATTTGAATAGAATGGGCATTGTAGAAAAATATAACATTAAATAGTCACTCCAAAAATTTCATGATGATACAAATAAAATTGGAATAAGAAATAGAGAGCAGAAAAGAGTCTAAGTAAATTGTAATTTCTGCTGAAAAAATTAATGAATTTTATTAATAAAAAGGGATAAATATTTAATTGATAAAAAAATGATTTTTTATAGAAAACTAATAAATTTCACTGTTTTTTCTAAATAAAATAGCTTAGTAGCGAAATAAGAATCGTTCCTTGATCTCGGTTCAAAGATTATAGATCTAAGATCGTGTTTTCTGAACTGACAGCGCTGTCAGATTTTTATCACTATTTTTATTCTGCAGAATAACTCGCACACATCTTGAAATATATCACATCAACACATTCGACATCTTATCTTCTTAACGGCATAACGTTTCTATAACTTTTCTTGTTATTGCAAGTCATATAGAAAATTGTAGTTTTTTACATACTTGATAAGACTGTAAAGTAGGTTAGTAATATTATTTATTTGACTTTATCATTAAATAAGTTTAATAATTTTGTTTAATATATTTTCTTGTATTAGCATTGTATATACTTTTTTCTAATTTAAAAAATTATATAACTGATTGAAGACAATGGTAATTATTTATTTATATTTTTGTCTAATAATTAAATATTTGTTGTCTGTTTTTTAAAATTTTTTCAAAAGTTCTATCAATCCAATTTTGTATTTAATAAATTTTTTAAATTATTTTCGTCCTAGTCAAAAATTAAAAATAGTCTGTTTTATAATCAGAGAATAAATACAGGGAATTAAAGATATTTAATTAGATATAAATACATTGAATACTATATAACAATTTTTTTCATATTCTGAAAAAAATAAATATTTTTTTTAAAAAATGTAAAACAAAAACAGTATTGGAGAAATTTGATTATTAATCTATTGTTATTTTTGTATGTCTAATACAGTTGTAAAATTATTTTGATTTTATTATTTACCTCAATGATTTAAAATCTGAGGTATAGGAACTTTTTGGAATTCATTAATTTATTTGAAGAAATTTAGATTTTCAAATAAAGATTTCTAATTTGTAGCAATAGTGTATTATTTTTATCAAAATATATAAGATGTGTATTTGCAAAAAATATTATTGACTGCATTTATAATATTTGAGGTGTGATTTTTTTTCAAATTCATAAAATTATCTCGAATTAATTTATATATTAAATTTAAAAATAGGATAAAACCTTTACTCTAATTAATAATTAACTGTTTTAATTTCTCAATAAAAAGTATAATTTCCAAAATACTACAATATTCAATTAAGCAAAACTCGCTCAATTCTCGCATTTCACAATTTCACTACAAAATACAGTTCAAATACCCGTACTTCTACTTTTATTAGTTTGGCAACGCATTACAAACAATCCTTCGACGATTCGCTGCAGATCCTCTGTTTATATAGCTTTATTTTGAATATATTGATTCATTACTTTTATATTATTCCACCAGCATCATTGCATTTCGTTTTATCGAAAAAAATATGCAGACAATTTTTTTTAGAAAACATAATAGCTAGTAATTTAATTTCAAAGTCAAATATTAAATGCAATTAAATGTTATTTTGTTTACTTGGTTTCGATAGAAAATAAATATAAAACAAATCAATACATAAAATCTATTTGTAATGGAGAGAATAGTCTGTTTATTTTTCGATTTCATTATTTCTAGTATTAAAACATTTTATAAATTCAGTTGAATCTACCTATCAGCATGCATATATAAATATTTATTCAGTTATTGCAAATTTTATAAAAATATAACGGATATATTTTCGTTAATAGTTACTCACTTACAAAAATATATGAATGATGTGAAATTGAATTCGAAATATTTTTATTACCGTTTTTATTATTTTAAATTTTAATTAAAATTATTGAATTTTGTACTAAAAAAAAACAGAATACAATAGAATGTGATTATTTAATTCAGTATATTTTTTGTCAATATTTCTTAGTAAGAATTTTTAATTTTTATCATTAAAGTTGTTAAAAGTCATTTTTTTCACAAACAAACTACTTATATTAAACTCCTCTAAAAGATTTATTAAGAAGTTAAATAATTACTTATTATCTATTTTTGTTGCTTAAGTGTATTCAATTGCTTATTATTTTTGAGTGAAGATTCATAAATAAAATCATTTTATTTTTTTGCACTAATTATTTTTTTTAAAGATATATAAAATTATTTCTAATATTAATACATATAATATTTTATTTAAATTTAATTATATATTTTAAGTGGAATATGAATATTGTTTAAACAAGTAAGTTGATATTTCTTTGTTCATCTTTTCGAAATTTTTCTGATTCTAATAAAGTTAAATCTGATTAATTCTAATATTTATTAATAGAAATAATAACCTTTTAGGATTTTTGTACAAAAACTGGTACAATTGAAATAAAATGTTTAAAAATAATTTTTATAAGAAGGAAATTCTAACATTGGTAAAATATGACATCATATGATCGATACGGTGCCTCATATTCCGTTTAGTTATTTATACAGAGCAGGTGTGTACATAATTTACAAGTTGAATATTATTTATATTTGTCATGAAATACCGAACAGTATTTTTAAGTAATTAAATGCAAAAGTAGATAACTTCGGATGACGTGTAAATATTTAAATTTTTTGTTGAGCTTCTGTTCGTTATATAAAATCGACTTTTGATTAAAAATAAATGAACTAAAAAAGTATAATCTATGTAAAATAATTAAATATAAAATAGATTAAATTTTTAGTTGTTTTTATATTTAATTGAAAAATTCATTAAAATATTTGTTTAAATTTTCTGTAGTAAGAAAAGATATAAATAATATTTAATAATACAGATTTTAAAATAAGATACAGTTTTTAAATTCAAAAAATATATAATAATAACTATATATAATTCAATGAAAAATGGTATTAATTATATATGTAGAGTTATATATGAAGTAATAAGTTTTCGTTTCGAGAAAGAAATTTATCACCGTCTAAAAGAATATAAAGTAAATATTTATTACTCTGTAAAATGATTGTTGTACATGTTGTTGTCCGTCGACATGCACACAATAATATAATTTCGTTTAAAATTTCGTTACATGAATTCGTTACATCGTGGACATGTTATTGTCTTGTTTACTTTTTATAAAAATAAAATAACGAGCAAAGCTGCAATCTCATCTTTACTGAACTTTATATAAGGGTAACTCACTCACTCTGTTAAGGTTTCTGTTGATACAATCTCTATGAAGTATCATAGTTCGTGAACCTAGTCAGTTTATTTAAGAACACCTCATCTTCTGTCTGCCACTCACCGTCAACAAGACGCTTCAAGTGGTTTTTGGCTCATAATCTGAACAGTGTTCACGTTTATGTCGGACGGAAAAAGGGAGAAATCGTTTGATGTTATGTTGTGTGTCGGCGGTGCAACGGTTCGATGATAGCACACATTCGATGTCGAATACGTTTCTAGACGTCTATATAAATTGTACGATTGTCTCGTTTCCAATGAAATCGTATTCGAAATTAGCGAGGAGTGAAAATAAACATTAAACGTTTCATGAAAGTAAAACGGTTTTATTCAATACGCAAATTCTATTATATAAATCCACTGGAATGAAATCATTATCGTAATTAGCTCAAACGGTCTTTGTGGATTCATAACTAGAAAATATCTCTGCTAATATTCACTTTGAACGAGCCGATATCTTTTTCTATATATAATTCTCATAGGTTTTCATACAAATCTCTGTTTTATTTTGTACGCTATTTTATACTATCTAATTCTTAATTATAGATTTATAAAATCCATTATACAACAATTTTCAAATGAGACTAAAAGATTTAATCTTTTAATCTCATTTGGACAACCTATATATCTGTCTTAAAATATTTAGAATTGATTCTACTTTTGGAATAATTTATTTTATGAATTGGAAATAAAATTTCAATATTTGATAAAAAATTCTAAATTAATTTCCATATCACATTTACTATTTTCATTCTAAAAAATTTTATAGAATGGTTAATATTTATTTATTATTTACTTTTATACCTTTTTCATGTCATTTTTACATTCATATTTTATATATATATATATATAGGATCATCCAAATGTGACGCCTAGATTTCGTGTTTGATTAAAAAGAAACATGTGTATAGTTTCTTTTGTTCTTTTTTAATAAAACGCAAATCTAGGGGTCATATTTGGATGACCCTATATATATATATAATAAACGATTTTTTTCTTTTTTTAATTTCTGTTAGGATTTAAAAAAATGTTCTCGCCCCGTTAGATTTTTTTCTATTTCCCAGTATTTGAAATTCAATTATACGGAAATCATGTGATACTTTCACGCAGAGGATATATATATAAATATATATTGTAAATTTTAATAGCTTAATAATATTAGTTTTACAAACTTTTATTATTATTAAATTTTACTTTAAGATATAAAATCTAATTTATAAAAATAAGTAATTAACTATAAAATAAATGAACTTATTTGTATATTTTGTCTCTCTTTCTTTCTCTCTCTTTATACACACACACACACACACACACATATATATATATGTATATTTATAATATTTCATCCTTTTTAACTAGATTTTTAAAAATCTTAATTAAAGAAGATCTCTTTTGAAAATACTGGAATGAAGAGTATTTAAAGTTCGAGCATTTCTGTGAAAAATTGAACGTTTCTCAACTTGTTTTTGTAATTTTTTAATTTATTTTAATACAAATGAATTTTCTTCCCCCAAACACCACAATATGTTTTAAAGTGTTCAATAATGATTTATTTTTCATATTGTTGTTACAACGATAAGCTAATGACCATTTTGATAGCAATGCCATCATCATCAGAGCCTTTTTGTTATAAAATGAAACAGTTTCTTTTATTAATAAAAAATCAAAAAATACCTCTTTGTTATAAAAACAGTTTCCAATTTATTTTTGTGTGTGATCATTTGTATAATAAAAAATGAAAAGTTATTTCTTGACAAAATCCTTTCGGAAAGAATAACTCATAAAAGCTTTAACCATGCAAACTAAAGTTGCAGTAAGTCTTTGTTTACTTTCTAAACTCTCTTATCCTAGCATCAATAATGAAATAAACATATATTTTTCCTTTTTCATTGAAAGGTAATCAAATGTATAATATAATAAATCTTCTAGATTAATCTTTTCAGATATCATTCAAATAAATTAACATTCAAGATAAAAATTACTAAAATTAAAATAATTAGAAATTTTAAAAAAATATTTTATTATATATAAAAAATATATTGATTAGTGGAGTGGAATTTTTAATGAACATCAATTAAAATATCCATTATAAACATCAATAACAGAATGTAGATATTTTATTATTTATTTGAAAAATTGTATACATTTTATTTTATTATTTAATATGTCAATTTATATTATAATATTACAAAGAAATATTGAAATAAATTATGTGTATACACATTGATACATATTTAGTGTTTGATTATTCATTAATGCTATTGGATTAAAAATATATATTATCGATTGGTATTTGAATAAAAAAATAAACTGTTGCATGATATTAGTTTATGAATGGACTGGCTGAATTGGTACCATGATCAATACCAAATACGTGCTTTCATCTTTTATTAATTATTGTATTTGTAAAGTTTATATATATATATATATATATATATATATATATATATATATATATATACATATATGCGTGCTCATATGGTTTCGTGTGTGTATGCATGCGTGACATGACAAATGATCAAATGTTTACAAAAACTTGTAATTTCGCTTGACAACTTAAAAAAATATCTATATTCTAATTACGATCGTGTAGTACGCAAGAGACGCGTTTTTTTGACACAAATTCGTATCGATCAGTGGATTCGATAATTGAGATATTTTGATCAATTCTATCATACATTTCGATACCAGTTCTTTATTTATTTTGTAAACTAGTTTGTTTACTTGAGTTGTGTTGTGGTTCTCATTCAACGGATTTGATGTTTCATATGTGTTTGATTGATAGTAACAGTCGATGAATTAGTTTTGAATTATTAAATGTGTTTAGAGGTTCAATGGATATCTTTAATAAGGAAATATTTTCACCTAAGTATGAATAATGGAGTTGTGTTTGAATTATAGTTCATAGTTTTTTTTGTTAGAAATATGATTAATGTATATGATGATTTTTTCTTTCGTAACCAAAAAGCTAAATAATTTAGGTTTGTTAATATTTTATACAATAAATTGTATTAATAATACCGAGTTTATGATTTCAATTATTACATATTTGTTCGTAAGACCATTAGTTTTATTAAAAAAATAAATAATTAAAATATATCTATCAACAAAATGTATATAAATAATTTAATTGATTTATGAAGAAAATCAACATTGAAAATAATGATTTTTAGTATAAATTTTTTTTTTAAAAAAATTAAATTTGATATTAAAATTATCAAATATTTTTATTACATATTTCAGAATATATTATATATTGGAAAAAATAATCACACCTCAAAACAATGTAAAATAAATAAATAACTTTTAAATTTTTTTATTTCAATTTAAAATAGCAATCATAAAAATTAAATAAATACTTAAAATCTTTTATTATTAATTTTTTTTAAATGGGCTATTTTTTTTAAAAAAAACAGCTAAGAAAAATGTAGTTACTGGAATAGAAATTATTATTTGAATACATAAATTATTTTATTAAAATAATTCCTATTTAAAACAAATATCAAATCTTTGTTTCTGATTTATATTTAAATATAAATAATTTATATTTTTAGATTAACACATTTATTTTTTTCATAAAAAATTCCATACTAGGTCGTTCAATTTTTAGGTCAAATAAAAATAGTTTTAAATAAATTATTTTTTTGATACAATTTGTTTATTTAAGCTAATAATAATTAATTTTCACCTACTGTTAAATTTATTATCGAAGAATTTTTTTTTCAACCTAAGAACTGATTTTTTCAAATACATTTTTTTACATGCCTTAAAAATATTAAAATATCTATTCTAATTTATCCAAAACATTTGTGTACATTCTATTATAATTTTAATAAAAAATAGTTCAACATTTTGTTAAAACAGAACACAATTTAAATTAAAAAAATATAGAAAAATTATGAAAAATAAAAATTTATTTAAAGCATAAATGTAAGAAGAAAAATATGTCTACAAGGATAATTAGAGTTACTAAAGTAGTTATATTTATTAAAATGTTTAATATTATTAAAATATTTCATTTTAATGAAACATTTCGCGAGAAACTCTTGAAACAAAATACAAGTAACTGAGGGGAAATATGCGAAGCGAAGGATGTAGATGTGTACGAGAAAAATGTAAATAGACAGTTTTTTTTAATAGAACAACGAGAACAAAACATTCCATTATAATAATTTTTAATTTTTATTAAAATTACGTTATATTTTGATGAAAATTCGTTTTTAATGGATATAAAATGATTCTGTGTATAGTGATTTTTTTCACATAAAAGATAAACAAAATTATTTGGGAATAGAATATTTTCTTATATATTTTTTAATATATGTTTAAATTAATTATATTGACGTTAGAAGATAACAACTATTATATATATATATATATATATATATATATATATATATATATATATATATATATATATATTAGAAATTAACTATGTTTAAATTTTAAACATGTTTATAATCAATTTGTTTGTACAAATTAAAATGGAATAATAATTTATATTTTTATTTTTCTTCTATTATATTTATAAACTTATCTGCGATAAAATCATTTTCATAAATTGAAACTTATATACATACAAATAAATATAAACTGAATGAAAAACAGCTTACCTTTCTTCTTTTTTCGTTCATATTCAACGCTGTTTTCATACATTCTGTAAATAATAAATAAAGAATTAACTAAACGTGTAGATAGAATAATCACTGTTCTGTAAAATAAATAAAATGTAATTTACATTGAAGTGTAAATACAGAAATATGTATTTCTTTCAACGTGTATTTATTTAAACACGTTACAAGAAATGTGAACACATTTTAGATGAGATTTTCAGTTTATTACTGAATAAATCATTTATATATATATATATATATATATATAAAACTCATTCAATTTTTGTATATTTTAAAAATTGTCTACAAAGAAAAAACTAAAAGTTTTAATTAGCAATAATTATGTTTTACAGAGTTTAATTATCAATATATTTATTATTTGTCGCGTTTATAAAATATAATAAACATTCGAATATAAAATATATATTTGACAATTCTGTGAAAATATATAAATTTTCGCACAGTAATGACTTCATTAATTAGTACTTTAATAAATATATATAAAAGTAGCGATATATTTCAATATAATTGGACCCTTGATATAAATTTATGACAGTGGTAATTATTGTGATATTTTTCGATTAAATGAATAAATATCGTTTCTAATACTCACTTAAAAATATTATTAATAATATATTTCATATTAAAAAAATAAATTAATATATAATTTGAGAAAATCAACTCTACATATTTGGAAAAATCGATTTTTATTTTTTAATTAATTCATTAACTAAGAAATATTCACCTAGTCTCGTTTTAATTGGAAACACAAACAGATAGATATCACCTGATGTAAAAGCGTTGTAGGAAAATTGATTCATAATTTTATTACGATATCATACACCGTCGTACCACGAATAATACACATGAAATGTACAGAATAATCAATGTTCATTGCATTTCAACGTGAATAGTACGTTGAAAGTAGATCATAAACTTATTAAATTTTCAACAAAGAACGTATATTCATAAGGAGGAATGCGCGCATGACGAAGTTTGTTTCTATATTTAATACTAAGTGGACTTTTGGTCCTTCTGTGTATTCACTGTTAGTGCATCGGAATATATATATATATATATATATATATATATATATATATATATATATATATATATTTATATAGGTTGACATAAATATAAAATTCAAATATCTATAGTAAATATTAAATGACTACAAAATAAATATATATAATTGAATATCATATACAAAAAATACAAAGAGTTATGAATTCAAAGCATAATATATAAATAAAAATTATTAATTTTGTGCCTTTGATATGATTTTTATTATGATTTTAAAATGCAATAGATGATGAAAAATTTATAAGTTATTGTTATATATTTATCACCATATTTGTTAATTTATAGTGTATAAATGAGGCAATTTTTTTGTGATCATTAAAAAAATTTGTGTATCAATTTTGATAATAGAAAAAAAACAATCAGCAAAATGTAGAATATATTTTCAATATAACTAAAAAAAGGAAATTTGAATTGGAAAATGGTAATTCATTTGTATTAAAGTGACTTTGTTATAATATTATATAGAGTCATCTTTAGTGACGCCTAGATTTCTGTTTTATTAAAATGAAACAAAAAAAATATACACATGTTTCCCTATATACCGCCCTATACACATGTTTCTTTTTAATAAAACACAAATCTAGGCGTCACATTTGGATGACCATATAGATTATATGTTAGACTATCAAGCATTTGAAGTTCCTTAATTGGAAAAGAAAAATAATTTAAAATGTAATAAAAATTCATAAAGTCATAAAAATTATTTATTTATATTTTTGATAGTTGAATAAATCTTGTTTTTAAATATAGGTAATAGAATTTAATTAGGATTTATTAAAAGTAAAATAAATGATTTTAATTTTGCCATTGATTATATTATTATTTTATATTTCCTAAAACAAGATAAATCTGTATGTTTTATATTTAATTATTGTCAAGATTTTAACTTATTTGTTTTATATATATATATTGAATAGAAGTTATTTTTCCCTGACAATTTTCTTTCTTATTTTGTTACATCGATGAAACCATTGTTTCAACAAATATAGTCATATATAAATTTACAAAAACGATTTTCTACCTATTTTATTATTGTCACATACGTATGAGAGTTTTCTTCGAATAAAAGATGTTTTTCCCTATACCGTACGTCTATGATGCGTGTATATTTCCCAGAACCGTGCCGTAATTTCCACTCAAAACATGACAGTACAGTTTTAAGTGCGGTTTTCCGGATTTCAAGTGTGTAATGCTCTATTTAATAACAAATCTATAATGGTAAGTTTAGAAACTACCATATTTATTGTCTGTACAAAATGTCTGTATAATTGATGTTATTTGAATTTATTTTATTTTAATTCAAATTAAAATGTATGCTATTTTATATATGAGAATAATTTATCAATTTTGTATATTTAATTCAAAACTAAAAGGAAATAAAAAAATATTTTTTTACATATATTATTTAAATATTGGGAATAGTTTTTTAAAAAAAATATACAGAAATACAAGATTGAGATAGTTTTCTTATTTTCTGATAAATTTAATTTTTTTATTGAATTAATTGGAAATAAGTAATTAAAAAATTCATAAAAGCTCATATCTCATCAAATGTAAGCAAATACATTCAAATATCTTTGTATAATCGAAATAGTGTCTTTTTAAAATTTCAATAAACAGATTATACTTAAAATTATTCTTTAAAAGACATGTTTTTATTAAGCAGGTGAATATTATTTTGTTTCGTAACTGAAAATAAAAAATGGATTATATATGAGAATGTATTGAGGAAAAATATCCTGGAAAGTTGGACAATCAGTTTTGTCAACATATAAATAGAGTTTAAATATGAAAAAAACGAAAATTGTTTATATGGGGGAATATAAGAGAATTAATTTATTATGAATTTCTAAAGCAAAAAAATACTGAAACATGAAAAATATTGTCGAAAACTGGACATTTTAAACAACTGATTTAAAAAGAAAATTGCCTGAAACTTATTAATAGTAAGCAAGGTATTTTACAGCATGACATCGCAAGACTACATGTTTCTTTAGCAAATCAAGAAAAAATAATAGAACTTTGTTAGGAGGTTTTAAGTTACCTAATATATTTTTCAGATATATCATTTTCTAATTACCATTTATTTTCATCTTTACAAAATTTTTTAAATGGGAAAAATAATGAACTTGGAGATGTGAAAAAGGTACTAGATAAGTTTTTAATTCCTAAGGATGAATTATTTTATCTGAGAGGAATTTAAAAACTTCTATCAAGATGAAAAAGTTATTAATATTATTATAAATTATATTTTTACTTAAATATTCATTAACAGAAAAATGGATAGAACTTTTTATTAGATCTAATATATACTAACTTTATTATTATAAGAGGATAGTCAGATATCCAGGAAAATTTAGATATTAATAAATGGGTTTAGAGTAGAGAACATTTTTTGTGGGCTTCTAACTAATTTGTAGAATTTATTAAATAATATATTTTATTACTAGAATTAAATTCTACGAACATCAACTTGATAGACAAATATATATTTATATATATGATAAATTGTATATTATTTCAATTAATCTATCTCCTTTAATGAACCGAGCTCAAATAATTTTGTAAATTTTACAAATCAGATAATAATAATTTAAGATGATCAATTCCACTGTGACGTTAATAATATTACATCAGACCTGAAAATATCATCTTTCCTTTCAAATTACAAACTTACCTTGTCAGAAATAATCCGACATCTCTTCGGAAATGTTTTTTGTGTTATGCATAAAAAAAATAATATAAACGCGAGATCGTTTTTCCCATATTACAATTTTATTCAAACACAAAACACACGCACATTTCGAAATTAATTAAAATAGTTATTCGAAAAAAGACCCGTAATAATATAATAAAAAAACAACGTGTAAATATTTGCCGATGTTAACCATTAAATTACTACCGGTGAAATTATTACAAATACCTTATCGATCGTCGAATAAAATTCCATACCGTAAAATTTTTCCAATAGAAGCGCGACGGAGCAATGACGTGTTCATATAATAATTGACGAATATAATATTTTAACGTTTGGATGCTTTAAATTATTCATCAGACACTTTTATGTGGTCCATTAATTTATATTTACCTTAAGTGGTACGCAATCAACGTTTAATGCTTTATAAAACGTGGAAACAATTTCGACTTTTTATTCGTTCGACGATGAAATGCAGTTATTAACCGAATTTATACAACCGCTCGTAATTTCATTACTCTTATATTTATATTTTATGATAATGAAGTGGGGCGTCACCGTACTCTATACACGAATCGGGTTTTGTTTTCAGCTAATTATCCTAATGACTTATTCATATATCAACATATTTTCTTCAGATTTTATCACTGCTTTCGAATGTGAATATTTTAATCCATAATTTTTCAACTGGATAAAAACCTAAAAATATACAAACAAGTTTATAATATTCATTTGGCGCTCGTATAATGATTTTATATTTATTTTTAACGATGTACTTTGTTTAGCTAAATTTATATTTATATTACTCAACTCTAACAGTTTTATTTTATTAAAATATTAACATCCGTGAAATAGGTCACTAGTGGTATTGCGCTAGTTTTTAGTTCTAGTTAAATATTTTAACAAAAGTTTAAATTTATGTGAAGTTAATTGTAGTAAAATTTTATACAGGAAAATACAAAAGTAATGTTTTTCAATTAAATTTAACTTTATATATATATATATATATATATATATATATATATATATATATATATAAAGAGAGAGAACAAGAGAATTTTCCAATAAGCGTTTCAGAAGTTTAAATGAAAATAAAACAAAAAATATTTAATTAATTAGTTCTTTATTTTTTTATTTTCAAGAATATTCTATGGAATTAACAAAGGAATACAATTTCACTCATATGACCACCAAGACATCGCTTGGCATAGTGCTTTCGTTTAGTCCAATTTTTAGACAGTCTTTTTTATACAATTGTGGTTCAATTTCATGAATTATACGTTCAATGTTTATTTTTAATGCTTCTGTCATTTGTGGTTTATCATCATAAACCAATGATTTTACATAACCCCAAAGAAAATAATCCAGGAGAGTTAGATTACATGATTTTGGTGGCCAATTGATGGACCCATTTTGTGAAATAATGGACTCATTAAAATTTTGTTTTAATAAGTTTATTGAAGTTTTTACAATTATTAAACGTTGTTAAAGTGTTAAATGTTCCGTGATAATTTTCAAAACCATACTGAGTTGAAATGTCAAAATAAGCTTAAAAAAATTCAAACATGGATTATCAGCTGTCAAAGTTCTGACATTCTTATTGGAAAACCCTTTACTTTAGTAATGAATAAGATCTAATAAAATGTTGTATGTGGTTTACTGTTGTTCCATTTTGTATGTCTGTGTAAAAAATCGAGCGAAATCTTACCTTCCTAATACTCAAAGAAGAAAATGTATTGGAAGATAAATTTTTATCAAAGAAATAAATACAACACCAATGTATAACATAAATATATATATATATATATATATATATATATATATATATATATATATATATATGTGTGTGTGTGTGTGTGTGTGTATGTTTGTATACATTTGTATATGTATCCAAGATGGATAATCGTACAACAATCTTACACTGAAAAAGATATTTCTTGGCGTGACAAAGACTTCTTTGACAGTCTCTAGAGGATTCAGAAACGTGGCAATATTACAACCGTTGCGATTATCGTACGTTTCTTTCTTTTCCTTATAAATCGCGTGATTGCACTGCCTTGCTCATATCCTGTATAAAATATATATGTATACGTGTTTTATGTATGTGTGTGGATACAAATCCACGTTTGTGCGCGAGTCAGATGGAGATACTATGATACGGTCGGCCGATAATTGCATGTCATATAAGTTTATTTTTCATCCACACAGGTACCTATTATTTTCGGGCTGGTGTGTGCGTGATTGCCTGCCAGCCAGCCCCGTTTGCTTGTCTCGCTTGTTCGTTTCGTTCTGATCAATAAGTAGGTACGCGACATCATAACTATAATGCTTTTTGACGACGTGTTTGACCTGAATTGTTCAAGGAATCCCAGGAAACGTTTTCGTATTTGTCAAAGATGTTTCGAGTACTGCGAGAATTCATAACAAAATTGAAAATGTTTTGAACGTTGACGGACGTCTGTGTACAAACATTTCTCTGTAGAGGCTTTAATGTTTTCGAGTTTCGTATAAGTGCGTGTCGTATGAAATTCTACCCCTGTTAATCTTACAAGTTTTTCTTTTCTTTTCTTTTATATCCACACACACACTTACACACACATATATATTATATGTAGCTTATATAATTAATTAATTTGATTTATTAAGACAAAAAATTCTTTCGTGATAAAATATATATAGTTATTAGAGAAATATTTTATTTCGAAAAACATACTTTAAAAAAATCAAATTATATTTTTATTATTTTGGATAAAATTACTCTTTTTAAAAAATATTAACTGAGAAGTAAATAATAGAGAAATGTTTAAGATATGGACTAATATGTACTATAAATATATTAGTATTTTTTTGGAAATGCATAAAAATTCAAGATAACAGATTGTTTAAATTATTTGATGCGATGAAACGTTGGAATTTTACAATAAATAATTGTATTATAGACGGGCTACATTTTTATTGGTTTTTAATAAACTATATTTTTTCTGAAATTATAGAATAATAAATATATACCTAGTAGTTCTCATAATTATTTTAATGATTGTTATTTACTCTTATATTTTCTAGAAAAAAGATAAAATAGATATTTTAAACTAACCAAAAAAATATCAATTCATATTAAATTATTTGTTAATGATTGGTTATATTTTTTATTTATACATTGAAACTGAGAATAAAAAATCATTGAAGTATATTTTATTAAAAATTTTAATGACTGTTTGCATGTAATCCAATAAAAATTAAAATACTTTTTAAATAAAGTTTAATGTACTGGTTTTTGATATAAGGTTGAAAAATAATTGAGAATTATTTTTAGGAATTATTTTTGTATGTTTTTATAAAATAAAATGAAAAATATTTGGAAGTCATATAAAAGTAATATAAATTTATTTATAGTGAATTTAAATCTTATTAGTAATTGCTTTATAATTATTTAATTAATAACAAAAATTAAAATTATTAAATAATAAGTAAATAAAATATTCATATAACTAATAAATGTTTAATATATAGGTGTTTTTTAAGCGTGATAGAGCTTCAAATTGAATTCCTATCGAAAGTTCTATCTAATCTAAAAAATATTTAAATTTTTCTGGACATCTGACTATCCCCTTATAATAATAATGTAAATATATATAAGGTCTACTAAAGAGTACTATCCATTATTCTGTTAAAAAATATTGAAATAAAAATATAATTTCATTACTATAAATAACTTTTTTTCATCTTGATAGAATATTTTGAATTCTTCTCCAATAAAATAATTCGTCCTAAGTAACTAAAAATTCAACTAGTGCCTTTTTCATATCTCCATCTTTGTTATTTTTTCTCATTTAAAAAAATGTAAAATTGAAAATAAATAGTATTCAGAAAATACCATATCTGAAGAATATTTTGGGTAACTTAAAACCTCCTAATAAAGTTCTTATTATTATTTTTGGATTTTCTAAAGAAATATGTAGTCTTGCGTTGTCATTTAATACCTTGCTTACTATTAATAAGTTTCGGGCGATTTTTTTTAAATCAGTTGTTCAAATTGTCCAGTTTTTGACAATATTTTTTAAATTTCAGTATTTCTTAAACATTATTTATATATACATTTGTGTGTGCATGTATATATAAAGGTATGGTAAAGGATGTTTTTTAGGTTGGATAAATCTGTCGATAGGAATTCAATTTAAAGTTAAATCACGCTTAAAAAATCTATAAAATTAACTTTTGAAAAAATAAATATGTATAAAAAGTTTTAAATAATTCAAATAAAACAGAAACCATTTACTTGCTCTTATCAAAAAGATTCGTTTATTTTTAAAATTTATGACTTTTATGAAATATTGCGAACAGTGATTCATTTCCATAGAATGAATTTGTAATGAAAAATAAAGTATTATTTATTTTTTGATAAAAATCTAAAATGATAATATATAATCAATATAAATAATCAATTATACAGTCCTATTAATTACGTTTTAATTGAATAAGTCTGTGCAAACACTTCATTAATTGATATTTTTGTAACAGAATTTTATTTTATCTGAAAAACGTTTATGTAAAAAAAAAACAAGATATTATATTCACATAACTTGTACAAGTTTGTGTTGAAAAAACTCGAACAATATCCCTATTGAAAAACGAAATCTTAATTTGAAGCCAGTATTGAAAAAACACACGCATGTATTTAACTTTTTATGACGTCGTTGGTGAAAAAAACTTTTTATACTTCTTAAAGTACATTTTTTTTACGAAGTTGAGAACAAATTACGACGCATTCAACTGTGAAATTCAGTGAGACTGAGTCTGCCACGTTATCGATTTTCTTTTTTCATTTTTATAATAATTGTGATGTGGTACAACGTTAATCGTAGAATAAATCGTGGCGTTTAGTTCCAGATTTACACCAGTACCGCACTGTAAAATATGTCGACGTTGAAGCTTTTCAAGTAAACGATCGAGAAAAAATTTTAATTACTTGTACGCAGTTCTTTACCAGTGACTCACGCTTAATAAACGAAAAAAAGAACACGGCTTTCTGCATTATGACGCATTACGCATTTATTTATTTAAAACGTTGGATATAAATCATTTTTAATTTGAGGTTTTTCTTTATGAAATTTCGTTTTCATTTAAAAAACAGCTCTTTAACTAAGTGGTAAGTTTGATAACTGATGAGTATTGAGTTCGATACGAACTTATATCATGTTTCATTTTAAATGAATTAGTTTCAATCGTGTAAGTATCGAAGTTTGAATATGTTCACATCTTGATATAATTTTCTATAAAAGCTTTCCACTTGAGAGTTCATGAAACCTTTCAATGTCCAAACTTAGATATGAGTATTTTCTAAAGAGAAAACGGGATTATATATCAACAAGATTTATTAGATTTTTTTAAAAGATTTTTAAAATAAATATAGGGTTTTTAATAAATAATCACATATTTGAAATGTTTGTATAAAAGAATTTTATTTTTAATCAATAATCTATGACACTTTGTCATTTTATCTCCAAAAGTTCAATGCTTTGTTTAAAAAAAACTAGTATTTTTGAAAAGAAAAATGATTCAAGATGATTTTTAATTTCTTCAGTATTTAAGAATTTTTATCAGCATAAACCAATGATTTCACATAACTCCATATAAAATAATCCAATGAAATTAAAACATATGATCTTAGTGGCTAATTGATGGATCCATTTTGTGAAAAAAGGACTCATTAAACTTTTGTTTCAACAAGGATATTGAAATTTTTACAATTTTTAAGCATTGTTGAAGTGTTAAACGTTCCATGATAATTTTCAAAGCTATACTGAGTTAAAATGTCAAAATAAGTTTAAAAAAATTCAAACACGGCTGCCATCAACTGTTAAAGTTCTGACATTTTTATTGGAAAATCCTGTACTTTATTTATTATGATATAATTTGAAATTGTAGTATATTTTAAAGTTTTAATTTTATATAAAAAAAGTAATTCTGATAATAAATATCATGTAAAAAAATATAAAAAAATCCTAACAACCATACATAGACATAAATAAAAAGTAAATTGAAACCATTTTATGATATATGCTTTTATTTTTTTCCGTATTTGTATTTTATAAACGTATGTATATATTTTATTCTTAAAAGAAAAATAATTTTCAATCTTCCAAATCTGTTACATTGAACTTTATTTAACAAATGATTTTAATTTTTTTCGTTGGGGTCACACAAAAACCGAGTCTTTAAAATTTTAAACAAATTGTATACGCGGTTGGTTTTTTATTATCAACTTCAATGTATAAATAAAAAAGTGTGACCGTTTACAAAAAAAACGCCCGTTTTGAAATTGTCAATGATTTATTGTATTCGATGGTCAAACAACATAAATAAAGCGTATTTTTCAATGCGTAGTGTGTTATACGGCTGTCTATTATCTCTAGTTTATAAATGGTTCGATCGATTTTAATGAAACAAGATGTATGGACGAATTTTCGTTACATGGGAAATTGATTAAAGTCAATTGAAAAAATACACGTCACGATTGACAGTACTCACGCGTTGTATTTTCAAAAATTACAAAAATGTGGAATAGTTTAGTTTATAATCGAGTTTTTGAATTTATTTTATTTTTCAATTGAAAATAATTGATCATTTTGAAAATATGGAAAAATATCATTTTTAATATTAAATTTCCATTTTTTTATTATATTTTAAATAATTATTTTTTACTATAATAATTTAGAATATTATTTGTTTTCTTATTATAACAAATTTATTTTAATACAAATAAATCATTCATTCTCTATAAAAATGTTTATTAATTTTCACTTCATTTATTTAAAAAATAATTCGCAGTTTGTAGTGAAATTGTATGTTCCTCTTTATTATATTATAATATTCATTTTTCTAAATACTGTCAATATTGTCCCAATTTTATATCTACTCTAGGTCATAAGTCACAATCATGTCGTATAATTTTTTGGCAGAATTTTATTTTATTTACTAATTGCAAGAACTGACTCTTTAGCTCTATATTTTGTTCTCTACAAATCAAACATGATATTAGTTTTTTCTATATTTATTTTTAAACTAACTCTTCTACTTTAAAAAAAAATCAGTAGAAATTTGAGCTTTTATGGGTTTTCATTTAAAAGTAGTAAATTATCAGAACATTTTCAATGTGACAAATCTCTCCATTTAATATCTTTATTTTTTTAAATTACTTTTCTCATTACTTATTCTAAGATTATATTAAATAATTTGGGTGACTAACTGTTTTTTCATTCGAATACCTTTTTTTTTCTTTAGCCAGATTTTGTCTGAGAGATTTTCCATTCATATGTATAATATATTATATACATATATACTTATATACATATATATATATATATAATATATTGTATTATTTGTATTTTTGAACGAATATATTATATTGTATACATACATATTTATTTACGTGTATGTCTATATACACTTCAAGTTCACTGAACTGTTTTTAAGTTGAATGTTTATATATGTTTGAAGATATGAAACTTGACTTAATTTATTGTTTTACTTTCTGAAGGAATAAACTTTTTCAATCAGTTTGTGCATTTTATGAAAATTATCTTAGTACGCACGCACATATTTTTATATACTTTTACAAACTTATAAAAATATATTTTATATATGTAATTATATATATATATATATATATATATATATATATATATATATATATATATATATATATATATATATATATATATATATATATATATATAATTGACTGAAGATAAGAATGAAATGAAATTTATTTTTGTATTATTAAAAGTTATCACTTTATCCAATCATTTAAGTAATAAAAATTAAAAATAATTACCAGATTATTGACCATAACATTTTTTATTTGTTGTTTTTTAAAAATAATAGATAGATAACAATAAAAACACGAAAGATAAAAAGAATTAATAGGAAGATTGTTTGTTTCGTGCTAAATAGATATTTCAGGATAGACTGTTTCAATGAAATGATAGAATAATTTTGTTGAAAGAATTCAAGAAATAAATCAGGACTTGTAATTTAAATTGATGTTTTTAAATTTTTTAAAAGCTATTTAGCCTGAAATTATTAGAATCTAAGAACATTTTTTTTTATTTTTTTGACAGAAATGTTAACATTTTTATAAGTTATTTTTATTCAGAGTATTTCAATCAAAGAAAAATTTATTTTTCATTTTGTTATAGAAATTATCAACAATAAAAATTAAATTGGGAAATTAGAAAAAAATGATGAAAGTTCAATTTTTCATATATTTGGTCTTGAATATTCTCATTCTTCTTCTTATTTCTTCAAGTGATAAGCTATAATAGCGTGTTATGTAAGTAATCTTCTTATAGTTATTTATTTTTCCCTTAAGTTCACATTTTCTTGTTTTTAAACGTAAGTTAATTTTCAATTCTCGTCAGATTTTCCTACTACATTTTTTTCTGATTTATTTTAGTTTCATATTTAAGTTCTATACATAATTCTTGTTTTTTATCTATGTTTTTTAATTATATCCACCGTAGTCCATCCTTTATTTTTTTAAAAATTAAATAAACGAAATTAAATAAAACAATTAAATAAAGGGATGTTTTTTTTTTCTAATTATAAATTTATGTAATTTTTCTTTAAGGGATCCATTTGTATTTATTCATGTAGTTGTTTATTTTCAATCCATATTTAATTTTCGTATAGTAAAATTTGTATAATTAGCATTTTATGAAACTTTATGCATATATATTTTCTCGTTTAAAATTTCAAATTTCTCTTTATTGTCTCACATATAATTCCAAATTTAATTTATTTTAACTCATTATTCTCTCTTATTGCAGTATAACTTACATCCTAAATACTCAAAACTGTTTACTTGTTCTAAAGTTTTATTATTTATAATTATTTTTATTTGTACAAATTCCTGACCTACAAGTCCTTGTTAGATATTTCTAATAATACATGTCATATCATTTACAGATATTATTTGAAATATATATTTTATACTGTACTTCCTTTTCGGTTTTTACTAGTAATATAACATCATCCATATCCAATAAAATATTTAAGATTGTTTTCATATTAATATTATTTCGAATAAAACGTTGTTTTATATTATAATGTCCATATCAATATAAATATTGAATAAAATCAGAGAAATTAAACAACCTCATCTGACTTTTTTGTCAGTTGTGATTAGAATGTTCTTCAATTCAATATTTTCATAAATTCAAAAATCCGATTACCTTTATTTAAGATATCTAAAAATTAGATTAAGAGAGGTTAAATGTAATGTTTTGTTGAAAAATTAGATTCCTTGCCATTAGATTAGCGTATTCCTTGCCATTAGACGTATTATTATTGTATTTTTTTAAAATTAAATTTTATTTAGATTTATATTTTTTACATTTTTTTAAATTACTTATTTTATTAAAGATAAATATGTTTCTTATTGATTTAAAACTATGCTTAATTTATTTATATATATATATATATATATATATATATATATATAAGAAATATTCATAAAACATAAAAATTTCCAAAACTATCCAGTAATGATAATTAAACATAATTATGTAAAATTGTTTAATACATTTTATTTATTGGACAGATTCAAAATGTGTTTAAGGATTATTATTAAATAATACATGATTCAGCGCAATTCATGGTTCAATTACTGTTAATATATGGATTATAACAAAAAATGAAAAAACATATATTCCATAATATATATCTTTATATAATTACTAAAAATAGTCGGTTAAATAATCGGATTGAAATAATTCATTCGTTAAATTTAATTCTATAGACCGTTACGTTGTCGGATGTTATTTTAAAATCGGATTGTTTTCAATAAAGTCCACAGCTACAATCATCCACCGTTTATTTATAAAATCTGAAATGTTGCCATTAAGTTTCATTCACGTGTCCGTTTTGTTCGACGAACGCACATTTGCTCTCATGCACGGCGAATGATAAATTAAAATGTATTAACGACGGTGATAAATGTGCTCTTTTCGACGAAATATCTCCATAATCACAACATAATACGAAATATCGGTAGGATTAGAATCAACGTACCGACGAAAGAATAAAGAAAATGTAACGGTAAGCACGTAATCATGACGTCAGTCATTCGAGTGATGTTACTGATAACGCAATCGGTACGAGCTAGTCATAAATAATGAAAATGATTTCGTTGGACAGACGTAATGATCATTTTCGTTGGAATGGTTGCTGTCCTAGTTTACTTCCACTCCCACGTGTACTTTTTTAACCTAATCATCACGTCGTGAGTTGCTATACTAACACACACGTCGTACCGTATTATAATCAATCACAACTTTGCCAAGGCTTTTTTTACATAATTCTTGCGTGATACGAAGTGTGACGTACACAAATGGGGTTCTTTCATTTTTTTTAACACAGAAATATAATCAATGTAATGTGCACCGTTTTCATTCATCTGATATAACTGTTAATAACACATGAAATGAGGGCTGCAAGAATTGTCCAAGTTTGCAGATCTTACGAAAAGTTATTTTTGTAGGTGACGGTTATTTATTTATAAGTAGTCGTTGAGGAAAGTATTGTAAATAATAAAAGAAAAATAGTTACTATTTAAATAGTTATTGACAGTGTTTGATTTTTTTAATTATTATATAAGTATATATAAATAAATAATTTATTTGTGTAATTTGGCTCGACAGGTAGAAAAAATATAATAGAAATTAATTTCCATAATGTGTAGGAAAGACAAAACAAAGAATTATTAAAAAAGAGACTATTGATAATATTATTAAATTCTTAATTTTTTAAAAAAAGAAAATATGTTTAAAAATATGCATATTGTAAAAATAATTATATAGGGTTTTCCAATAAGAATATCAGAATTTTGACAGCTGATTGCAGCCATATTTGAAATTTTTTCAAGTTCATTTTAACTTAGTATAGTTTGGTAAATTATCATGAAATATTTAACAATTCAACAACGCTTAGAAATTGTAAAAACTTCAATAGACTTTCATTGAAACAAAATTTTAATAAGTCCATTATTTCACAAAATGCACTCATTAATTGTCCATCAAGATCATGTGATTTACCTCAATTGGATTTTTTTTCTGTGGGATTATGTGAAATCATTGATTTATGCTGATAATTTTATTTAATTATTAATTTGATTTTAATTATAAAAAAATATTTAAATTTATTAAAAAAGACTAAACTTAAAAAAATCATTGAAATTAATTTTTCAATTAAAAATATGGTTTAGTAAAAAAATATTATTGAAAAAAATTAAATAAGAACGTTTAATTTTATTGATCATCTTCTATGAATATTATATCATCTACTCATACAGATTATTTTATCTTTAATAAATATAAAAATAAAATTGAATTGAAACTAGAATAGTTCTTAGTTTTTAAAGACAAGATTCTTATTTCTAATAAAATAGACTGATTATCTTAAATGTAGTAAAAGATTATTTCTAATGAAAGAAATTAATTTTGCAATCAATTTAAAAATATAAAAAAATCTATAGAATATTTACTGAGAGATCTATTAAATTTATTTCAATTCCATTAACTGATTAAATTGATTAACAAAATTCACTTTAAATAATAATATAAAAAATAAAAGATAAAAAATATGTTTTTTAAAGGTGAAAAAAGGTGTTAAAAGAAAATAAAAAATGTAAAAATAATATTTCTTACTGATTGTCATAAATAGACCTAAAGGAAAGTGGTGAATGAATTTAATGTCTATTATTAAAAACTTAAAGAAATCTAATAAAATAACTGTGTTGCACGTTATTGAATTCGTTTTAGAAAGTTTGGCATTAAATTTGTTCATCACTTTTTTTGATCCCAACATTGATAACTACAAAAAGTCATCCAGTGTTAATGATATTTATATCCATAAAAAGACACTTTCACTCTTGGTTATAAATATTTTATGGAAATATATAAATGTGCATATGTAAAAGGATTTAATTTTAAAATTAAAATTGATAATGCTGTACTCTTCAGATACTAACAGAGCTGTGTAGCAGAAATTAAAAATCCCAATGAGTGATTATTAAACATTTCTATAACATTTTATGGAATAAGGGTTAGTGTTTATTTATATATGTAAAAAATTAACAAAAATTTCAATTATATTAAAATATTACAGCGTAATTTTTGATAGAACAGTTATTTGTTTTTTTGAATACTAAAAAATATTTTTTAATTAATTACTTATTATGAATAAAATTTAAAAGATGTCAAAAAGAATAGTTAATGTAAAATAGTAGATAAAATGATTTTGAAACATGTTTTATAATTAATATCGTAAATTATTAGACTGAAACATAATAAATTAAAAAAATCATGTAACGATAAGGAACTTTATTAAGCTATATATAGAACATTGCAACGAAACGTATTCAATACACGATTTTAATGAATAATGGAACTATCAGATTAGTTTGTTAATGAATTATGGTTTCGATGCAATATTTAGTGCAGGATTGAAATTCAAAGCCGAGTTTTCATTTTCATAAAAGCTTTTGCTGCTACAAATTCAATTCGTAATTGAAATTCAAACCAAATGTCACTTTTTTACCATCATCTGGCTATAAACAAACGCATACTATTTTCCAATTGACATTTATAACCGAGAATCGAAAACACGATGTCATAACATACGCTCATTGAATCACTGATAACGTGCATGGAGACTTTTATGTGCATGGATCGAATAGAATCTACAAATATCGACGTCAATGATTGGAAACTAATAAAGAGTGACGGGGTGCTGGCGTATCAGTTCGAGTGCATGTGCTCGACGAACGGTTAGTGACCCGACGATACTCGGAAATCGTGGCATAATTTTCTTACCACTTGCATTTAAAATGAACGAATGTATGCTATTTGTACACGGACTCGACTACTCTTTTGTGCTTATGTCAATAATTTAAGCACAGAGAGTACAGTTGCATGGAAATTATACATTTGCGCATACATTTATTCGCGTGTGTGTGTGTGTGTAATGAACGGTTGTAATGAATTCGTAAACTACAAAAGAATAAAGAATGTTTCTTTTTGTTTTCGAAACAGTATGCATTATGATTTTATAGGTTAAGTGTGTTTTCAGAATAGAATGATGGTTTCAGTTTAAAGAAGTTCGAATAACGATGCTTGTTGTTTAATATTTATATTTCTGATTCCAGAAAATTGTATATAGAACAATTTTTACTACAAGTTGATTATTTTTTATTTTTAGAATTTATTATAATGTTATTCTGTAAAAATGAATAAGCATTAAATTGTTTTATATAGGGTTTTATAATAAGCGATTCTCAAGATTTAATGGAAATAAAATAAAAATTATTTAATAAATTAGTTAGTTATTTTATTTAATTTTAAGCATATTCTATGGAATTAATGATGGAATATAATTTCACTCATATGACCACAGCCATTAGTCATTTTTTTATTTAGTAACTTTTTGACATAATTGTAGCCCAATTTCACGAATTACACGTCAATGTTTATTTTTAATGTTTCTGTTCTTTGTGGTTTATCAGAATAAACCAATGATTTCACATAACCTCACAAAAAATAATGGTGGCCGATTGATGGGTCCATTTCGTGAAATAATGGATTCATTAAATTTATGTTTCAATAAATCTATTGAAGTTTTTTAATTTGTTTTATCGTTGTTGAAATGTTAAACGTTCCATGATAATTTGTCAAACTATACTAAGTTGAAATTTCAAAATAAGTTTAAAAAATTTAAATATGGCTACCACCAGCTGTCAAAATTCTTACATTGCTATTGGAAAACTTTATATAATTATTTTTTTAAATGAATCAATTAAAAATTAAAAATAGGTATAGATTTTTTCTACCCAACACATTAAAGAAATAGAAAATGAAAAGTTAATATAACCTAAATTAAATTTGTTATGATATTAGTATAATTATAATAAATATCTTGTAAAATAATTGATAATTCAGCCAAATAACCCAATTTTTTTCAAGTTTTCAATATCAATTCTTACGATTATTATATTTTTATATTATTTAAACAAATTAAAATATTTCATACTGTTTAAGAATTTTAAAACTATTCAAGTAATAGCAATAAAGAATTTTATGAGTATTTTAATTTGAATTATTTTTTATTTAAAATATTTAGATTCGAAATAGTTTTTAGGATTTATATATATATATATATACATATGTATGTATTATTTAACGTAATACGGAAACACATATTGACAGTCGTATGAATTGTTTGCGTTTCGAAATTTCCTCATCACATATCTGCGTATTATGTCGAACAAAGTAAACACAGATACATCAATCCTAATCATGACAGGTAATGAATATGAACACGTTAACGAACGCTAATTCTCAATAACCTAAAGCAACAATGCGGTTAGCGTTGTGTTTAACGAACCGACTTCACTGTCACCGATATGGAGTTCAATGCAATTGTCGTAAATTTCTCGATTCGTTTTCGCTTGATTTGATTTTAATCAACGCGTCACATATTTTGATTGAAACATTTCATAAGTTCGGGTGTTTGAAACTAATATCCGAACGGAGTCATAATTCACATTTATCACCAATGAACATTTTTCTATTTGGTTTTCGTCCAATAAAACATCTAACAAATAATAACTTAATATGGAATTAATGAAACGTACATTTCGTTTAATCTACATGAATTCAATGCGAATAAAATCGTTTTGTTTGATATACCGGTTGAATAACAACCTAGTTTTAATTAATGAAATTCAAATGAAGAGAAATCTATGTTAAATAGAAAAGTACGGTTGAAAAAACCGTCGAATGTGTTTTCTTTTATAGACCAATTTCAAATTATAAATAAATAAAAGTAAATAGATTTAATTACATTTCTCTCTGGTATAACAGTTCTTTCGTAGCTTATTTTTTTGCATACGTCCGAATCTAGGAAAAATACATGTAATTTAACTTTCATGTTTTATCTTGAATGAACAGATGTAATTTAACAACCGCATATAAAAAAACACTTACAACGTCATGTTCACGTAAACAGAGATCAAAAGAGGATGGTTCAAAATTATACGAGAGATATCAATTTATTTATTTACATATATATATATATATATATATATATATATATATATATATATACATTATTAACTTAGAAACTAATTAAATGTTCTAGTAAGAAACTTTTTCTTTTCATAAAAAAAATATAATTATATATTTTTATAAAGATACATTTTTTGATTTCACGGTGTATATATTTTATGTAAAATTATTAAAATTGTACTAATAATTAAAAAAATATGTTTATAGAAATTAAACAATTATTTATATTAAATAAACATAAAAGATCATAATTTTATAATTGCATTAAAATACATTTTTAATTTTTATGATTATATACTTTATGTAAAATTAATAAAATTGTAATTATAATTAATAAATATTTTTTTAAAAGTAATTTTATAAAAAAATGTATTAAATAAATAGAAATGTTATTCACTAAATTAATTTTTTTAATAAAATAAATCTTTTTAAAATAAACAGTAAATTTACAGGATTTACTTTTTTACTATTTTTTAGAAATGTATTAAAATGTTAAATAAATTTATGAATATTTTTTTAAAATCAAAATTAGTATATTTAAATACTAAAAATTCATCAGCCAGTTTTGTATAATTTTGTAATACAACTTTCAACTTATATTTTTTTATAGAAAGAAAAATATACTATTGAGTTATTTATCTCTCATGTTGAATAATTTTATTAAATGTACAAATATTTTTCTAATTAAGTTTCAATTTAATTTTCTTTAATTTTGAATTCCAACTGTAAGGAAATTTAAAAATTATAGAAAAAGAGTAACTAAAAATAATTGTACAAAATATAAATTTAGGTTATTATTTATATTTCTGAATATTATTATTAAAAATGTGACATAAAATAATCAATATTTATATAATTTGGTTATAAAAAATCTAGTATAAAACCAATTAATTAGGAATTGAATGTAAATTTTATTGAATAGAGAGTTTTCTGCGTTATAATTGTTAATTTATAAGGTTAGAATTTTTTTTCTCTAAACTAACGATATAATTACATTAATATAAAATTATTTAATATTTTTATAACGCTGTTTATTTTAAAAAAAAATACAATCATCAGTTAATTAAGAATTGGATATAAAATTTCCTAAATATGGAGATTTTTTCGTTTAAATATTTTATTTATAAAAAAATCTCTAAAACAGTAATAAAATTACATTACTTTAAAATTAATCAACATTTTTTCTAACAAAAATAGTATCAAATTAATTAATTAATTAGGAGTTAAATATAAATTTCACTAAGTATAGAAAGTAGTATGTATTTATATATATATTTATTTATGAAGAAAGAAAAAAAATGTCTCTAAAGTACTAATAAAATTGTTTAATATATTTTTTTAAAAAAAATAGAATATCAATTAATCAGAAATTAAATATAATTTTTTTTAAATATGAAGCTTTTGTGTTTCAATATTTTTGAAATTGTAATAAAATTATTCAACATTTTTGTTTAAAAAAACTAGTATTAAACCAAATAATTAAAAATTGATTTTTTAAGATATGAAAAGTTTTGTATTTAGAGTTTTTAAAAGGAAAGAAAAAATATTTCTAAAGTATTAAAAAAATTATAACGTATTTGATTTAAGTTATTATAACCTCAAAATATAACTGAAAGTCATAAAATTATATTAGGATCATCAAAACATAAATATATTTTCTTATAAAAAGAAAAAAGGATTTATTTATATAAACGTTATTATAGAAAGGTTTTAAGGATAATAGCAATAATAATACATATAACCAGACATGAATAAACATAAATATGGATTAAAAGTTATATTCATAAACAATGTAGAATTTATTTAAAACTGTACAAGCTTTGATTTAAAATTATTTACCATACTCGTTGATTTTGAATTTTTGTTCAAAAAATGTAACATTATATAATATACACTTTAAATAAATTTCAAGTGAAAAAATAAATGTTTATTAAAAATTAAGCATCAATTTCGAGTTAAAGCTCCGTTAAATCTCTGTATGTTTAAAGATAGACGTTCCGTAAGTAGAAAAGTAAACAAATAAATGATTAAGATCAAAACAGATTACTCAGTTCGCAGAAGCGCGGAAATAAATATGGAATTTGATAATCTGAATTAACATTCGAGCTCAAGTAAATGTAACGAACGCGAAATGACACACTGTGTATATTTAAACGTTCGTAGTTGAATAACGTACATACTTTATATTCATTTTTTCTGCGCCGTTTCGAAGAGAAATTCGTTGCATAATAAACGTTATAAAATAAAATGCAAGCGGATCTTTTCGAGAACGCGTGGAAGAGCGAGAATAAGAAAATGGAGAAAATGAAAATAATAGCCGACCATACTTAATTTACGTACTTAACAGCACGTTCATTTATTTGATTAAATGTCTAAATTTCATTGTTTATTTAATTATAATTTTATGCGTTAGTTATTGTTCATAACTTTATAATGTAATGATCTGTTATCTTTAATAAGTTAGTTTAGACGCAGAACTATCTTAAATGTTGAAGATGATGGTTTAGTGACGGATTGTTTGTTTGTATAACTGTGATGTTTGTCTGCATGGAAAATATTTGTGTCTTTTTGTCGAGTATTTTTGATGGATCGTTTTGTTACAATTATTCATTTGAAACGACATTAAACAAATTGTAGATTTTTTTATTTATAAAAAATAGTGAAAAAGTGTGAAATATTTGAAAATTCGACAAATGTTTTTCTTTAAAAAAATATAATTAATAGATAACTAATTTTACTTAAATCACAATTATTGTAAATAGCTTTTTTAAATAACCATTTCAAGGGAGAAAATTTCAGTTCAAGAAATGTGGATTGAATTTTTACCGATTATCTCCAAAATCATTTCTTAAAAACTTTACTAAAAATAGTAGTGATTTTGTTACTAAACTACAGTTTATTCTAAAACGAATGTCTTTATTAAACATTTGTCAGACAAATATTTACAGTTTTATAATGTAATTTTTAATTTATATGTTTTTATGAAATAAAAAATATATCAATGAATTAATTTCCTCTTATGTTCAATATTTTTAAGTATACAAATATTTGTTGAAGTTTATAAATAACGTTTTTATTTGTTCTTATATGATTTTTATAGAAATATTTTCTAATCTATCTCGAAATATTCAAGTTGCATTTTTTTACAGAAGTTACGAAAATTATAAAAAATAGCAGTTATTTTTTTAAAAAAAATTATATATATTTAAAAAACTCTATCAATATTTTTTCATTTGCTTTTGTATTTTTTTCTCAAATTCCTTTAACTGTTAAATGTTACATTATATATATTTATGTGTGTGTGTATGTTCAATAATAGTTTTATTAATGAAAAAAGATTAAAATTTTAATCCAAATGGAAATAAAATATGAATTTATTATAAATAAAATACATTTTAAAACGAATATTTAAAACATAAACAATAAATGTAGAAAATATGATAGGATAGACATTAGAAATATTTATCATAAATTTCATAATTAATAATTAAAAAGTAATTAAAATCAAATTAATTACCTTTGATGTTAGTTATTCTTTATCGAACATACATGACGTTGTGTATACGTGATACACAAATATTTTGCATATTTAGCCAAAGTTCAGTGTATTCAAAGCTTGTTTTATTTTCTACTGACATTGTAGTGTCTTGTAAACTAACGGACTACATTTCAGTCGGCATACTTTGCAAATTAATCACGTAATATGAATTGAATCTGTGTGCTCGAGGCGAAATACCAGAATGTTCGTTACTCAACTATACGTAGTGACACTAGTGGTGCCATTTTCAGGCAACCAACTAAATGAGTATTTTCACAGTAACTGTGATAGTCACGATAAATGTTCTCAGTGTTTGATATATGTACACTATGTGATTATTTTACAAATTAACTGAACAGACTTTTTCTAGTCGGGACGTTAGATAGAGCTGGTTTAAATAAACTTTCGTTATTACTTTTATAAAAATGAAATTTACTTGTATATTATTTCTTTATATATATATATATACCTCCTCGAATGTCATTAGATTTTTTTTCTAAGATTGCATATATATATATATATAATGTTATTTGAAAAAAATAGTAAAAAAGGGTGTCCAAATTATGATTGGTGAAAAACAAATAAAAAATATATTTGATTGATGTCCTCGATGTTAAACGACCAACAAAATAGCCACTACTAGATAACAGGATGAGATTTGAAAATTCAAAATACACTATTAAACAGAATTGGCGATGACAGTTTTGATGGAGAGTTCATAGGGAGGATTTTATTTAATAGTGGGTTTATAAGTGATATTGATGGTTTATATATATATATATATATATATATATATATATATATATATATATATATATCTTTTTATTTTCAATCATAAATTTCACATTAAATAAATAATATTTTTTTTTCTTTTTTAAATTGTAAATATTTTATTTTGATATATACAATTTATATTATTACAAATTATATATATATATATATATATATATATATATATATATATAGGGTTTTCCCATAAAAATGTCAGAACTTTGACAGCTAGTGGTAACCATATTTTAATTTTTTTTAAAGCTCATTTTGACATTTCAACTCAGATAGTTTAGTAAATTATTCTGAAACGTTTAACATTTTAACAACGCTTAGAAATTGTAAAAACTTCAATAGAATTATTGAAACAAACATTTAATGAGTTCACTATTTTATAAAATGGACCCATTAATTGCCTACCAAGATCATATGTTCTAATTCCATTGGATTATTTTTTGTGAGATTATGTGAAATCATTGATTTATGCTGCTAAACCACAAACAACAGAAGCATTAAAAATGAACATTGAACATGTAATTCATGAAATTGGATCATAATTATGTGAAAGTGTGATTAAAAATTGGACTCAACGAATGCACTATATCAAATAAATTATGGTGGTTATTTGAGTGAAATTGTGTTTTATCATTAATGCCATAGAATATGCTTAGAAATAAAAATAAATAAATAATTAAATACTTTTTGGTTTATTTTTACTTGAATTTCTGAAACATTTATTGGAAAACCCTATATATATATATATATATATATATATATATATATATATATATATATATATATATATATGCAAATGTGTATAATACATATAATCAACCTGTTAATTCACAGCTAAATTAAGTCTTCATATTATCAACAGAAACTCAATTATGGAAGGAACAAAGCCATAATTTCTACCGCACTGGTCTAAAGTACGTGCTAGCAAAGTTAGATAAATCTAAATAACCTAACCTTTATACAGACTTGAGTACATATTCATGTATATACGTTTATAAATAATCTTAAAATCATTAAATCCGCTCTTATTCGCTAAATTAACAGATCAACTTCGGTAGAAGGGAACTGAATTTACGAAAAAAACATATTGATTAAAATTACTTGAACTTACATCATAAATTATGTTTATGATACAGTAATTTAAATTTAATTATATAGTTGAGCTTCGTATAATAACTCTCAAGAGTGTGATGTACTAACTTTTTTAACTGCATGTGGTTTATCCGAACTTGTTAGTCGTATAATTTGAGTTCCGCTTAAAAATAAGACGCTGTTCGGTTTTGTGGAAATTTTTTTAAACGGAGAGAATGTTTTTTTTAAAGTTACAAATTTTTTTTTGAACACTGGAAATTTTCAATTCATAATAAATTGATTATATTGAATGAGATATCTTATTTTTATATGTATATAAATATCTTAAATGGAATTATAAACGAGTTGACATTAAATTCAGTTAATAAATTTCAATTTTTAAATATTTTTTTTATAAATTCATAAATTTATTAGTAAAAATATACCTCTAACATAAGTGTATTATTCATTTTAAACTCACAAGGTTGTATAAAAGTTCAATAATCTTTTATTATCCACTTTATTCGTTGATTCGTGAATATAGTAAACTATAAATGGAAATTAAACACTTATAAAACTTTATAGTGTTGAGATGAGAAACTTATTTGTGTTAAAGTGAATTTGATGAAGTTTAGAAACAAATAGTAACTATAAATCTGTTTAAATTAAGATAGTCCAGTGGCAAAAGTTTTTTTTTAAATTCTTATATTTTCAATTTGTCTGTTGTTAAGGAAAATAAATAATTCTGGAATGTAAAATAAATAAATAATTTAGAATAACATTTCAATTTATTTTTAATTTTGTTGTTTTATTAATAACAGATAATTGATCAATATTTTTTTATAATTTTCTAATTTAAATTTATACATCTGTTACTTAAGAATTATGAAACAAGTTTAAACTCATCTCAAGCTGAACAATCATTGAATATTTTTTAAAAAACAATCTAATGACAAAACTTTATTTTTCAAATTAGAACTACTGAGTTTCTTTTGTATTTTTTTAAAAAAAAACATAAAATTTGTAAAACAGACTTGTCAATTTTATCTTTAGAACACATGAGTTGTTTAGTGGATTTAATAATATATTATAACTTGGACTTTTTTTGAAAACGTAAAAAAATAATTCAAAAGTATTGAAAATCATCGACAAAGAACATAAAATAATGAAAATGAAAAAATAATAAAGATATGAAGACATAATTTTAAAAATTTAGTAGTAAATTACATTATAAACTATAAAATAGAGAAAAGCATCAAATAAAATCCTATAATTTGTAGATACAAATAAAAATATAGCAAATAAATACATAAATTTAAACTTTATTAATAAATTTTATATTAAATATAATTCGATTCATTTATATTTTTAGATTTAAATAAATTTGTTGCTTCATTATAAGACATTTGAAAAAATATTTTAAATTATTTTTTCTATTAATTAGTTTAATTTGTTTATTAATCATTTTTCTTTTAAAGTTTAATCTTAAGTCTATGATTAAAGAAAATGTTGCTAAATATTTGACAAAATATTTACAAATTTTAATTTCGAGAAATATTTCTCTTATTTGATAATTTCAGACAGGTGTCTTGTCATAAGCAAATACCTTGACAACCTCACGACATGAATTAAGATAGCTTAAAAGCTCTTTACTAAATGTATACAAGGATTTACCTTGTCAGTTTACTTTATAGCCAGCATAACTCTATAGAATAACAACGGTTGGTCATATTCAGATACTTGGTACATTTAGATCATTATGTACGAATTGGTTCGAAATTCAGAATTATCTTATTTTGTATACATCAAAGTTTATGTTTATGAACTTCCAAGTAAATTCAGAAAATATTCTTGTATTTGAAATGTGTTCATTTTTATTTTTGTTGAATTTAAAACAGTACTACATTATGAAATATAAAATATTTTTCTTTTTAACAATGCTTACTTGGTGAAAAAAAATAATGAACTGAAATTTGTATCTACGTACCAGCAAACAGTTCGACAATTTCTTAAAATCCTTCGATACTAAATTACATCGTTTATAAAACTTTCGTATTCCGACTATAACCTATATAAATATTCTTGCGTTAGATATTAACCCAATATAAATTTTACTTAATTTATTTTAGTCATTTCAATTTCGTAATTAAAGCCATAAAAACCGAAAAGGATAAAAAACGATAAAGTAAAGTGAAAAACGCGGTACTTACAAACACTTGACGACGTTTTCGCTGAATTGGAATTAAGAAAGCTTATCATTAGCAAAAATGTCTCAAACAATAAAACAGAATTCTCGAGAGGGTTTTCACGACTGGGAAAAATAGAGAAATAAACGACTGGAAAGTTTTCGGATTTATTTTTGTTGACAATCAACTAAATTATAATATCTTATTGTTAAATTTATGCGTAGTTTTTATTGCTTAAAAAATATTTATTTGTATTATATATGAATTTAATATTTATATATATATATATATATATATATATATATATATATATATAATTTTTAAAAGAAAACAGTGTATTGTTAAATTCATATCAATTAGATAAAAAGATATAAGAAATAAATTTGAAAATCAATTCTCTTTCTATATTCAAAACAGTTATATATTTTTTAAAAATATTTTTAACAATATTGAATATGTACTTTTTACAATAAAATATATATGTGTACATTATCCGATTCACTATTTCATCATGTTAGCAACATGGGACTAAATTCTGTTTATACAGTGACATTACAAAACTCGGTTCTATGTAACTAATACAATTTATATTCAATAACTCAAAATAAACAACACCCTCCATATTATTTCAAATACACGTTGTACGTTTTTAGGCTGTCAACGTTTTTTTTTTTCATTGAAAATACTCGTATATCACTTTTATGATAATTAACAAACTTACAAACTGTATTTTTTATATAAATAATGTTTTTGAAATATTATTACAAATAACAATATAGGTAAAATATAATTTAACTAATTAATGGATTAAATATTTATAAACGTTTGTTAATGTTTAATGATTTTAGTTACATAAACTTGTTCATTTTTTCGAGAGTTTTATACATAAATAAAATTTTTAGAGAAGAGAAAAATATTAATATGGTTAAATATGACAACATTGTTCAAAATAAAATATTTAAACAGAGAATATGAAATGTGATTGTTTGTATTTTGAATTTGTATAAAATATTTTAATGATAACGTTTACGTGAAGTCATAAAATATTATATGAGGATTAAATTAATTCCGGAACAAAGTAATCCCGTTCGAGCCTTATTTAATATATATTGACTCGATAAATAACGTTTATTACACAGATTATACTTTATAACGATATTGAAGATTAATTGATCTGGTTATTTTACATTTGCTTTTTTTAATCTCTAGATAATCCATCAATAGATTTGTTTTCATAATCAGTACTGATAATTTCTTTATCACAAGTCTATAATCTTAAATATTTCAATTTTAATTTCTCAGTATAAGATCATTTTATTTTTTTAAAAAAAAGAAACATATTTGTTTAAAATCATTTTATATAAAATTATTTTTATATTTTTTTAAAAAAAATTTCTGATTTTAACACAAATGAATTTTTATCTCTAAAATCATAATATATTAAAAATTGTTCAATAATCACTTATTGTTTACTTTGTTGTTTCTAACAATAATGGGCTAATACGCATTTCGATGGCGATATCATCATCGTCAGAAACTTTTTTCTGATTTTATTAGGTAAAAAAATAGTTATATAGTAAAATAATTTTTGGTAAAAATGAAATGGTAATATATATAAAAATAAGGAAAGAATTTAGTAAATAATAATTTAAAAATATAAATTAACAAAAATTTAGAAAATAATAATTTAAAAAATATTAATTAGCAAGAATTTAATAAATAACTTTAATAATGAAAAAACTCTACAAAGATCCAATATTTGTCAGCAGGAAAATAGGGTGAATTCAAGAGATATGATTTTTGATAAATACCTCTAAAAATGTCGTAAAATACATTTTTTTTATCAAAATTAAAAAAAATAATTAAAAAATATTTTAAAAATTTATTTGAATTTTAATTCTTTAATTTCATTTGAACCGCCATTTATATATATATATATATATATATATATATATATATATATTATATATAATATTTATAATTAAGCACAGAAAACTTTAATTAAAAAAAAACTTTCCAGAACACAACAGGTATTACTAAAAATGTGTTTAGGACGTCTAGGTGTTATAAGTTCAAGATATAATTTAAAAACTTTAATCGTCAAGCTTCCACTCTGAAAAACCGTTGAAATAATTTTAATAAATGAAGTGTTCTTAATTTCAACCTCGAAGGACTCTGACCTCGCGAAGACATATGAAAAAAGTTACCAATTTTGACACGTAATTTTTTAAACGAACGAAAACAGAAATAAAATAAGTAAAGAAAAAAAAACTTCCGTTGTTTCCACGTTACTAAATGAGAAAATTTCAACAATTTATATAAATTATTCGCACTGTATCTCCAATTAAAGTCCACACTGAGCCTCGATCTAATCAACGAACTTATAAAAGTTTGATGTATCTCTTGTTGCTGATATTTATTCATTGATTGGCGTTCTGTTGAGTTCAATTAGTTGAATAAATTACGTTTTTGTTCAGTTTTATATTCGATTCGAGTTCGTTGTAATTTTTATGTGAGTGGATTTCTTCAATAATGTTATTTATTAAATTATTTCGTATCGAAATAGAATTCTATTTTTAGTAATCGTATCGATAAAATATTCAATTACATCTAAGTCTTACTAATGAATTTATTCAAAACGTATTTTATAGAATTATCTTTTTAGATAAAAAATAAAAATGTAATTATGTAATTCTCTTAATTTCAACTTTATTAATAGGTAAGTTGAAATCATGAAACGACATTTCTTTAAACTATTTTTCTATGAAAAATTAAATTACGTTATCAAGTTTTAAAAAAATATGTAAATGCATATTTAGAAAAAAAACGAGTCATTTATTCAAATTTAAAAAATAAGGTCGAATATAAAACGTAACATACTTTTACACCGAACGTGAATAGCACGATATTCTGTGCCAAACAGAAAAATATATGTTTATCATTTATTATTCATGTTATTATGCACTCAGGTTCTAACGTTCCCTGCGGTTTGGGTGAAAATATCAACACTGGAGCGTTTTCATCCAGTTCACTCGAATCTCTCTAAATAAAAATCGTTATCTATCTGTATAAATTCCATTTTTGTATCTTGTATCTTGTGATAAAGTAACTTGAACGAAAGTTATTACACCCAGATTTCTTTTTAGAATAATTTTCGAAATTATTTTCTACATAAAACGAAAACATCAATTCGAAGTAATATAATTGTTTCATTAAAATCTGTATATATCATTATTATGCGATGCTTATTAGTTTCAGTGGCATTATTTAAAATTTATGATTATGTGTCGTCATGTTTACCGTACACGATCATTATCCAAAACACAAACACTCGCATCGAAGTTCGCTACAATGGCTTTAAATGACATCCGTTTATATTTACGCGGAGTTAAATACGTTTGCACATGTTTTGAAACATTAGCTGCAATTTCTCATCCCGCACACAATGGATAACCTCTAGGATTTAATTATTCAGCTCGCCTAGCGTAAGAAGATTAGATGTGTGCACTTACCGCATCCGTGAGTTGTGAATTTCGATTGGAGTACCGACATTGTTTTAATAAACAGAAGTTCAAAATACTAACGTTAGTTGACGGTTTTTTCGAATCTATATTTTAGTAGAGTTGCTAAAATTATTGTAATAAATATAGGGTATCCCATTAGGAGTACAACTTATTATCGCTCCAAAAAATATCATCGTTCGTTGTGTTTTATTTAAAAATTAAGTTGTGCGCTGTTGATAGCACCCTCTATATATCAGTATTTTTAACTTTATGTAATTTTATTAAAAATTTCTAGTTATTGTTTATTTTAGATTTTCGTATGTGCATTTCAACAACAAAAACTATATTCATATAACATAAAAAATTATAATAATTACTTTATTTTATCTGACTTGACTAATTAATATCATTTTTTAAAAAATATTATAATTGAAATAATATTTAAAGAGATCGAAAATTTGTTAGTTTTATTTAAAAACATTTATACACAAATAAATTGCTCTTCGATATTCCAAGAACTCATAAATGTGTTCAATGATTATTAATTTCTGAACATTGTTCAAATATAAACTTAAATATACTAAGAATTTCTAACTAATTCGAATGTAATTTAATTATCAAACGTAAACATACTAAAAATTGAATTAATTAAATATAATAAATGAGTTGAGATATTTATAAAAAAAATTAAAATATGAAAATTAAATTTTATAAAAAGTTAATGAATCCAAAGTTATTAATTATCATAACTATTCATTTTGAATAATAAATAAATATTATTTTTATTAAAAAAAACTATTATTGATGAGTTTATAATTTTAGGGGCTAATATTTTTGTTTGAAAGTTAATGAGTTTTTTATGAAATGATTTATTATGACGTAAATATTTTTTATAAGTTTTTCAAATTAAATAATAAAAATTGAATTTTGTAATCGAAATATTTTGATTAAATTTAGATTTTAAATGAAATTTATAATCAAAAAATAAGCCCTGAATATTTTCATAACTAAATACAAAAATAATAATTAAAAAATGTTAGAAATTATACTTTTATTTAATAAAAAAAATATTTTTTTTAATTTGAGTAATAATTGAAATTTTTTTAAAAAAATATTTTTGATGATTTTACAATTTTTAAGACTATAATTTTTGACTGGAAGTTAATGAATTTTTTCACGAAATAATTTATTATAAAGTAAATATTTTCAAATTAAATAATATAATTTAATTTTGTAATTAAACTATTTTTATTAAAAATTAGATTTGAAATAAAATTTCTAATTGAAAAAATGAATTTTAATTTTTTTTCATAACTAAAAATATAAATAACAAAAAATGTATGGAATTTAATACACATTATTTAATAAAAAAAATATTCCATTTGAATAACGAATGAATTTTTTACTCAAAAATAATGTTTGACGATTTTACAGGTTTTCAGTATAAACAATCAATTTTTTCGATTCAGGAATGGGTTATTTTATAGTATAAAGAGATGATTAATGGAGATGTTTATTAGTTGTTTTAAATTAAGCTATGATAGTTCAAAAAGAACCCACTGACCCAGTTTAGAAACTTTATCAATCGTTTTCAAATGCCTACGGATAGTTAAATGGGTTGTTTAGATCATTCACTTTGCATATTGGATTATTCGTTTTGACCAACATGAAAATACCTCATTATATATGGACTGACCCATTGTTTTAAAAATAGTTAATTAAAAAAAATGATATATTTGCAAAGAATTAAAAAAATGTTCGATGTTCATTGTTCGTTTAGTCAATAGGTAGATAAAACATTTAAACAATTTATAATAGAAAATATGTCAAATTTGAAAATAGAACGTTGATTATAAAAAAAATATATTTTTGTGGCTAATAAAAAAAGTGTGTTAACACTGTTAGACTTAGTGAAATAAAATCGAAATATTTCAAAAGAAAAATACAAAATAGTGATCTTTTTCATATCGATTGAATATTTGAACAAAGGAAGAAGTCTTATAGAATTAAAGAAATGCTATGAAGACATGTCGAAGTGTTAATTTCCACAACAATTCATCGACTTCTCGTACAGGAAAAATTCAAGACTCGACCACAACAAGTCTCTCGACGTCATATATTCCCAATGACATATCAATTACCATACGTTCGAATACCTGCGAATAAATTCAAAATCAATTATCAACAGTGAGAAGTGTTTACCGAACGGACTTCGATTTCGGACGAGCGGCACAGTCGCATTTCACATGACGTCATCGACTCGATCGTTTCCTGTCTCTGTTCGGCATGATGTGTACAAATATTCCGGTCGCCTGGCAGGTGGTGCGGTTGATAGCGTACTAGATCGAGGACATCGTGCTCCGGGCGAGCGTATCCACTTTATTTTCCCATTCCTGGATATTACGCCCGTTTTATACGAGACACACCTGCGATGGAGCCGTGCACCTGTACCGCACATCTGTTGTAGCTTTCTGTTTGGTTTACCGTGATACCGTATGATAAAGGTGATTTTAACATAGAGCTGCGATTTCAGTTTAGTTCAAAATAGATATGTGGGTAGTTATTAGTTTGTTCACATCATTATTAAGGCAAGCAGAGAGATGCGAAGTAGACAAGTACTTTAACGGTATACATATATAAACGTCTCTATCTGAATAAATTTCTGTTTTTTTTTTAAAAAAAATATTCCATATTTATTTCAAATGATTATTCATTAAAATAGAAATAATTTCAGTCATTAATTTTTCTGTATAGATGATTTATTACAATGTTTGTATATATTTTAGAGATTAAAAAAAAGAATTGTAGTACAAAAAATGTACGATTTAAAAAATTGTATAGGATTTTTCAATAAGCGCTTCAGAAGTTTAAATGGAAATAAAAAAAAAGTATTTAATTAATTAGATATATTTTTTTTATTTTTAAGCACATTCTATGGAATTAATTATGGACTACAATTTCACTCATATGACCATCACAACTTCGCTCGATATAGTGAATTCGTTTAGTCTAATTTTTAGTCACTCTTTCACATAATTGTTGCCTAATTATGTTGTTTATTAGCATAAACAGATTATTTCACATAACCCCACAGAAAATAATCCAAAGGAGTTAAATCACATGATTTTGATGACCAATTGATGGGTCCATTTTATGAAATAATGGACTCATTAAACTTTTGTATCAATAAGTCTATTTAAGTTTTTACAATTTCTAGGCGTTGTTAAAGTGTTAAACGTTCTATGATAATTTCCCAAATTATACAGAGTTGAAATGTCAAAATAAACTAAAAAAAATTTAAAAACTGCCACCAGTTGTCAAATTTCTGAGATTTTTATTGAAAAACCCTTTATAAAAGTTTCTATATTTATTAACCTTTTTTTCAAGAAATCACAAGAATGTTTTTTTTTTCTAAAAATATTCCATATTTATTTCAAATGATTATTCATTAAATTAGAAATAATTCTAATCGTTATGTTTTTATATAGATGATTTATTACAACTTTTATATATATTCTAGAGATTGGAAAAAATTATAGTATAATAAATGTACGATTTTAAAAATTGTATATTTATTATGTGACTATTTGGAGTATATTATGAAGAATGAGATAGGAATCAAATTTTATTCAAAATATAGAATTCAAGTCAGGTATATAAGATTATCAACAGAATACAAAGATTAGTAGAGTTGCAAGAAGAAAAAGTTAAATTTATATATAAACGGAAAAACTTTTATAACAGAAAAAGAGAAAAATGAGCATTGGTCAGATAACACAATAAAGTTTATATCACATAATTACATTAGAGGTGCTCGGGATGTAATTTTTCTAACTACAATATTTGAATCTGTAAGTTGCTTTATATAATGTAACAATTTTTTTTTAATTTTTTATGGCACAAATTTTAATTTTTAAAAAATCAATTAGATTCAAAAATATGGACACATGATTTACTGGAATAAATGAAGAATTAGTGAAAATCATATTAAAATCGTATCAGTGATCGATAAATAATATGTGTTAAAGAAATACCTATAGTCACAATAGAAATTTCTTACAATGTTTGATACGATTAATTTTTAAATTCTTTAATTACATAATTTTTTATTTTTAAAAAAATATCAGATTCAAAAACATAGGACATAATATGTAATTTAATAGAGTAAATGAAGAGACAGTGAAAATTGTATTATAATTTTTAGTCCTAAATAAAATATATTATAAAATTTTAGAAAAATTCTTATTGTCAGAATAAAAAAGTTCTTGCAATGTTTAATGAATTGAGTTCCAGAATTACCACAATGAACTGTCTTGAATAAAATATTTAAGGGAGAAAAATGTGAAAAATTATTCATCCATATTTTTATTTTAAAAATTATTTGAATGACTTATTCTAAGTAGTTGTATTATTAGAATTTATTTTTTATAAATAAGTTAAAAATAATGAAATTGTTAAGTAATTTATTGTAACTGTTTTAAAATATTTACTATACAATATAAAATCAGCTAAACCATTTATTTCACAATATGAGAAAAAGTCTATACCTGATTTAAAAAAAATGATTATGTATATAATGATAATATATAAAAAGTTTAAAACGGTCAATAACAATTGATATTAAGTTAAACTAATTTTATATCGAAGGTATTAAATTTCGTTTACGAACCAAGCAAGTGTAAAGTAACAGGAGGCTATTATTACATTTGTTGTGTATAGAATCGGTTGTATTAACAAAATAAACCTGACACTTCATCTAAATAATAGTTGTGTTTCGGGTAGACAAGGGTGTAATTGTTGGAATATTACACAACGTATACTGAAACGTGGGATTTTATAGAAAGTGAATAATACGTACAATCAGGTGATGTTTTACAAAATGTAGATGTGTAGAAAACATATTTATATATGTGTGTAGGTTGGAAATTAAATTAATATAAAGTGATGTTTTGGTAATAAAAATCGATGGACAATAATAATAAATTTATTATTATTATATGAAATAATAATAATTTTTTATGGAATTTGATAGAAACTATAATTAACAAATTCAAAAATATATTCACAATTTACAAAAAGTTACTTTATTGTACCAAGAGTTTATAATCAAGTATTGAAAAATAATATATATTTTTTTAAAAAATTGATTTTAAATTTTGATAATATTTTAAAAGTTGAATAAAAATAGAAACAATTTTTACTAGGTTATTTTTTTTTTGGATTTAGTATAGAAAATGGAATAAAATATGATATTTAAATGTCAAAAGGTTATTCGTAGTTTATTAGAAAGATTATTTTAAGATTCAATTCTGTTATTGCAGCTAAAGAAATATTTAATGAAATGCTACAGAAGAATTTAAGTCGATCAAATGATTTGTTTTCAAGATATTATAGTCATTATTTTGAAAAAGGTATTTTTGAGAAATCGTGCTAAAAGTTTTAACAAATACTAAGAATTACTTATACATTTCAACAGTGATATTTTATATAATTTTTTGAATTTCAAGAAAATATTTTTAAAACTAATATTTTAAAACATATAGAGAAAAAGATAATTTTTGTTAACTTTTGAAAATAGAATACCTTCTTAATTAATTTAAAGTGATTAAAAATATAAATATTTTATTATCATTTTTATCTATTTATTTTTAATATCATTGGAAATACAAAAATTTTAAAAATTAAATTGTGATTGTAATTGACAAGAATGAATATTTTATGCTTGATTATTTATAAATAATAACATTTCATTAAAAAAAAATAGAATTAATTTATATAACCTTTTTATTTTTTTTCAAGATTTCATGGAAAAAAATACAAAATTTAAAAAATCAAAATGTGATTGTAATTGACAAGAATGTTTGTTTTTTAATTGATTTTTTTATAAATAATAAAAATTCTTTAAAATTGTCTGTTATAAATATTTAATTAATGTATTTAGAATTAAAATTGAAAAAGAGTATTTTTTACTTTATAGAATTTATGAAATAAAATATAAAGTTTGAAAAATATATTTAAATTTACTTTAACATTTTATATTTGTTTATTAAAAAATAATACCAATTACTAAAAAAGTGATATCACTAATTATTTGACCAACTTATCTTATCATTCCTTGAAAACAATTTTATTCAAAACGAATCTAATTAATATTTATTTTTGAAAAAATATATATTTAAAAATAAAATTTCATAATTGCTCAATCTAATTTTTACACATTCTCTTTTCAAATATTAAATTATTTGAATAATATTGCAATATGTTCAACTGACCATTCATTTGCTCCGAAATGGTACAATAATGAAATAATATTGAATTATGCTGAATAACGTGGTTGTAATTACAATTTATCCTCGCTGGAATTTTCAAATGAAATAAAAAATAATTATACTTGTAAACAGTATCAACCTATATTAATTTATACACACGAGTTTTGTACTATTGTATATTGAAATGTAAAATATCCTACACTCATCCAATTTAATACTATTTCATATATACATATGTACATCTCTCTCTCTCTCTCTCTCTCTCTCTCTCTATATATATATATAGAAAAAAGAGAAAGAGTATGTTTAATGCCATCGAGTAATAAAGTATTATTACATATTTATAGTATATGTAGAATTGATATCAATTTGTATTGCAATTAATATCATTTGTAAATATACATATATTAATTCTATTGGTTAGATTTTATTTAAATGAGATAAAATAATATATATATATATATATATATATATATATATGTTATGTATATGTATGTAAGTATGTGTATATTGTGTATATGTATGTAGCCGAAAACTCATCGTACATTTGTATAGTTTTCTTTGAAAAGAACACTGAAATCAAAGAACTGCCATATACAACTCTCATGCAGTTCTATTTTATCTCTGAAATCCTTTCTAAAACGCTCGAATAGAGATATATACATTCATCTCTTTTACGGTCGAGAGATCACAACATTGCTAACCGATTCTCGTAAAGGATCTTTGTGTCACACAGCTATTTTAGAAAACACAGTATTTTTTTATATCAACAATGTGTAGAAAAATGTACCGAAATAAAAACATTATCAAAATATAAAAATAAAAATATATCTTTGTTTTGTAAACGCAAGATAAGTGATCAGTATCTGTTATCTCTCTCTATATTATATATATATATATATATAGAGAGAGAGAGAGAGAGAGAGAGAGAGAATGAATTTAGTTGACCATACATATTTTGATAAATATTTTCTATTCAATTATATATATTTGTAAATATCGATAATAAATAGTTATACATTTATCTTGATAAAAATTATTTAATATTTTCTACTATATATATATATATATATATATATATATATATATATATATATATATATATATATATATATATAAAGATATATGTGTGTTATAAGAGAAACGCATGTTGATTTTCAATAATATGAAAGTCCGGCTTTGATCTCGAAAACAAAAAAGTTCAGAGATCAATTTTCGCATTTTTAGCTTTGTAGTATTAAATGTTTCGATTCTTGTTGTATATTTTTTGAATGTCAAAGTTTAACACTTCTAGTTGAATCGATATATTGATTTTGTATTGTTCACGAATCTTCACAAATATTTCTGCTCGCAGTTGAAAAATAAAACGTTTCTGTGTTTTTCAAACGAATGTATTTTGATAATTTATTTATCAGTAATAATTACATATATATATATATATATATATATATATATATATATATATATATAGCGAGAAAGAGAGAGAGAGAAAATTAAAAGTTTGAAATAATTAATATATATTTATATCTATTTATCAAATTTAAAAAATAACAATTTGTTATATATTTTTTTAAAAAAGTCAAACATAAAAAATTAAAAAAAATATTTTGTATTCTAAAACGTGTATATAAATAATTAGGTAACTTAATTCAACATTTAAAATTAAAATTGTATTCATACCTGTGAATTTTCTGTTGAACTGTTTTTAGTGTTTGTTGCAGGTTTGTTTATATTGAATTTTTCTGAAAAGAAATAAATTATATTAAATAAAATTGATTAAATATCTACAAAATATATTTTTAAAATAACATCTAATATGCATATTTATTTCTTGCTTTGGAACTGTGGCTGATTCACTCTACACAAATGAATTTCAACCCCAACACCATAAAACCAATATAATTATAGATAAAGCCCCAATATAAAGCCGATATAATTATAGATTATATAATTATAAATAATAAGTGAACAATAAGTGATTATTGAACACTTTAAATTATTGTGGTGTTGGGGTTAAAATTCATTTGTGTAAATAGATATTTATATTTCGATGAAAATAATATAAAACACTAATAATGGAACTATATCAATTAAAAATATTAATAAATAAATTTTTGATGCAAATAAATCACTTATTCAAACATAATATGATTTTATAAAAGTATTTAATAATTATTTTAATAAAATAGTCACCGAAATACTTCTCAGCAATTAAAGTGAGCAATAAATAAATATTGATTTTTTTTATTAAATCTCGTCAATTATGAAGTGAAATTATTATGATCTTTAAAAAAAGTAATTAAAGAAATTTTTAATATATACATTATAATATTTTAATGAAGAATAAATTATAAATTATAAGAGTTACCTAAAAATCAATTATAGAGAGCAATTATTTCATTAAAATTAAATAGTAAAAGATTTAAAATATTTTGCAAATTAAACATATTTAAAAATCTACAATACAAAACACAAAACGAAGGTGTAGATTGATTTATTAGTTAAGTTTTAAGCAAGTGGAGTAAAATATTAAAATATAAAAAACCAAAACTGATTTACATATCAAAAGCAGTTCAGATTATTAAAGAAGATTATTTTTATATATACCAAAAGATGTTAGTATTAATTTGAAATCAGATAGTACTTTTCATTGTTGTTTGTTTTCAAAATTACATTTACCTGTATACAAAAAAATCATTAGTGTACAAAATTTAATCTTGTAAAAACCAAGCAACTTATTTATGGCAAGAATTATTTATTAAGATATATGTTTTACAGAAATTATTTAGAAATATGATACCATTTACTTAATAAAAAATTCGAATACGAGTCGAATTTACTGCCAAATATAAATTGAATATTTGTTTTGAATTATATAGATTTGGATTTATATAAATTGATATGTATTTTATAAATTGTGTCTAATTTCATATTAGCATACATATATAATTATGAATATTTGAAAAGATTGCAAAACTATTTTTTAAATATAAATTATAACAGAAAATAAAAATGAAAAATAACAAGTAAATAATAAATTTAATTCTACAAAATATTAATAAAAACGTTTTTTCAATATTAATTATATTTGAGAAATTGTATTGAGTTAACATTAAATTATTGTTAAATAAAAAAGGTTTCTAGAATTAATGAAATATATTTTTAAAAGAATTACCTAATTTTTATATATATATATATATATATATATATATATATATATAGAATAGATTACAAAAAAGAAAACAATAAAAAGTAATATCGATAATGTTAGTTCGACAAAAGAAATTTCAAATCAATGCTATAGGTGAAAAACAAACACAAACGTAGATACGGCTTGCGTGCAGAAAATTATCAGTAGAAGAACAGGGGATGAAAGTCTTTTATATACATATATACATACATAAACATATATCTATGTTTCCTGGATAATGGCACAGAGTGATGATGACATACATTTGAAAGTTTTGCAAATGACGTGTGTACATGTATATTATACGAATATATATATATATATATATATATATATATATATATATATATATATATATATGTATGTATGTATGTTTGTATGTGTACAATAAAGACTGTAATATTTATACATGTATGTAAATTGATATATGAATTTATGGGACATATGAATTTCTGTTGAATATATTTTATGCCAGTAGTATATATTGGTGTATAAAAATTTATGATTCTAAGGTATTGTATTTATTTGAATCCATGTGTTTTTTTTATGAGATACATTAATAATGTGGTATTTGCAAATGTGTATTTTCAGGTAAAACATATGGTAACTTTTTTAATTCATCGAGTTTTTAAATGTTTTTATGAAAACCGTTTGTCGATTTTAAATAATTTTTTATTAAAAGTATTCTTTGTTTGACAGAAAATATTACGTTCATATATTGTTTATGTGTTATTTAAACTTGAGTGAATTTCAACTATGAAATTGATTTAAAATATCTTTGAAATAATTTTATTGTTTTTATTGAAAAATATTTATCGTATTAATTACTGGTCAAAATATAAATAATGAGTTTTAATATTATAAACACTAATTCATTAAATTAAAATAAATGGGTTTGTTTAAACTATTGTATTTATTATAATTATTATTTATAATATGTAATTTGTTTAAATATGCTTATAATTAATTTTCAAGAAATATTGATAATTAATATTATACTGGAAAGAAGTTTAAACAGCATTGAACTTTGATAATTTGTGTCTTAAAATTATTAAAATGTTTAATATTCATTTATTGATTTAATTTGTTGCAAATGTTTATTTTTTTGGTCATGTTATTGTCTCAAAAAAGCCTTTTATTTTTTTTCACAAATTATTTATTCATTTATAAACCAGTTATGTCTTATATATTTTTTGAGATTTACCATAAATTTTGAGTTTAAAACTATTGACAAGTATTTGCTTTTTCAATGAGTTTTATATTTTTAATTTTCACATAAATGAATAATCATCCCCAATACCATAAAATATTAGAAAGTGTTTAATAATTACTTATTGTTTACTTTGTTTGTTTAAAACAGCAATAAGCTAATGCAAGTTTTAATTGAGTATTGAAGTTTCAATTACAATTATAATTTCATTACTCTGTCAAACATATATAATCTATATGAGAAGAGTTAAAATACTAAATTTGGTCAAAGAAGAAAGAATGTAATAGAGCGGTTCAAAAGATAGTTAAAAACAAGAATAGTTATAATACAAAAAATAAAATGAACAATGAGTGATTACTAAACAGTTTTATAAAATTCATTTGTATTAAAGGTAATTTTTTAGTTTTATAAAATTGAAAATTTATTTTAAAACAAATAAAACATTTACTTCAACTTTAGAAAAAAAATTATTAAATTTTGTAGAGTTGAAATAAGTATTTTATTTATTTTAAAGTAAATTTTTAATTCTTTCGAACTAATAGCAGATCAGTAATTTTTGACTGTTCATTTAGAAATAAAATGAGTACTAGAAATTATAAATTGCTAGAAAAATTACAATCGATGAGATGGATATAATTTCGATTGATCAATATTAATTTAGGTTGTTTGAATTTAGAATTCAATAACAGTCGTCTTATACGAAACAATTTAATATTAAAATTTCAATCGAAATCGCATAAAGTAACCATATTCATAAACAATAATCACTAAATCCTGACTATACTTCGTCGAACTACTATTAACCCTCATCATTCCCATAATGAACGAAATCTCTCTGACTCCATGCATAGTGAATTGATCTCGCAGAATCTGTTGTTTCAATGTTTAAATAAAATATGGACACGGTCGAGTAGCACCTGCTTATGACGGCGTACGTACAATACATTTATGTTATGCACCCCCTAATGGCGAGCTTTCATCTCTTTATTCGAATATAACTACAGTTTCTATTTACAGTTAATGGAAACCACAGGAAATCATTTCTGCGGACGTGTGTTATTTTTGTAAAGAGGAATTGTTGTCGTACAGTATTCATAAATATGTTGAGAGGAAGGAGTAATGATCTCTGTTATTAATAATGTACAGGGTGGAAAATATTGTATGGGAATTAGTGTTGTAATTACAAAAATAAAAATTGTTTAAAAATGACATTCTCTTCAGAATAATTTAAAAAAAGATTATTTGATATAAATAATAGTATTTTTTGTTTTGCATGTTTTAATACAATAAAATAAAAATTTTAATCATGAATGATGATTTGTCTAGAAGAAAAAAATCAATATTTGAAAAAACATTCCAACAAATATTGTAATACAAGTCTTTATATAAATTTAAAATATATTTGTGTATAATTTATATTAATTAAATTCTTTAAAAAAAATATTACACGAATTAAAATATTTATTTATATAGCTGTGTTCAATAAAATAGTTTATAAAAATAAATGCCACATAATGACATACCTATAAATTTATATCTACAAAAATTATAATCAATAGGGCTTAATTTAGTATATATATAAATATTAGATTTTTACTAGTATGAGTATATCTATCCATTGTTCCAGTTAAAAACAACACTGAATAAGTTTGTTGGAAAATCAATAAATTTCCACCATTCCATCGTCGAGTATAACGTGGTCTCTATAACATTAACTTATAAAGTAGCCTTCAAACAATATTTAAATTCCCAACTACAATTAAAGTTATGAAACTAATGGTTATTAAAGAAAATTGTTGAAATTTCCAGGTGCTTTCAATCGTTATTAATGTGATTTGTGATGTTGAAATTAAGTGATAAAATAATAATGAAGCTCGACGACGAGAAAGTTTTAAACAGATTTTTTATATAAAAAATCGATGGTTTATTTGGATTTGAATTTTAATTCCTTATATATTTTACAATATATAAAGAAAATCGTTTTTTTTAACATATGTGACTGTGTTCGTAAATAATATTTTTATAATTTTTAATATTGATATATTTTTTAAACATCTTCAAAATAACAAAGAAAATATCACTCAATCATTTTTGATTTTAGATATTTTTATTAATATTTAAATTATTATTTATTTGATTTTATAAAAAATAGATGTTAAAATTTAAATTTTATTTTATAAATAATCTTCAGAATAATTTATTTATTTTAGTTATAAAAAACGAAAAATATTGTACTTTACTATTTTATAAAAAAAGTATAAATCAATTTGTAATCATAAGAAAATATATACATATTTATTTTGTAAAAAACTTGTTTTCAATGAAAATTAATTTGAAAACTTTTATTCGTACATCAAGTTACTCAATATTTTTTTTTCTAAGATCAAATAGTAGTTAAACTCCAATAAGTTACAAACTAATAGTTGAGCCAAACTGACTAAATTTTACGTGAACAAATTTATGCTGTAGTTAATGAAGATGCTAATGTAATAAAACTAACCAAGTACTTGTATTTCTCTAGAGAAATTGTCTATTAAAATCTGTTCTTTCATTAAGAGAAATTTATGTATATATATATAAAACATAGAAATGTATAAAATGAATTTACATTTATATTAAGTTTCCGCAAATCAAAAGTAATATAAATAAAGAGAAATGGGTATAAATAAACAATTTATTTTCCACGGATGGAAAAATCCTTTTAGTGTGAGTACAAATTCTAGTATTTTATTATTTATATAACATTTTCAATTCTTGAACAAATAAAACGATCGTACATAATTTCATTAATAAAATAAAATCAATAAAATATAATTGCGAGTTTGTATGACCCGATTGTACTAATTTCGAAGAAAAATATTCGTCTGACATACGATTCCAGTCTTCATTTCCATTCTTTATATAATTTAAATCCGAATTTGAATAATTCGACGGCATATAAAATAAAATCGAATTTATATATTCAAAGTTGACGAAATATTCAATTTTTTCGTATAACATCGCTGATATTTGTTCGGGATGCGAGTACAGTTTCTGTTAAATCAACAGTTACGAGAACTTTGCTCGATTAGATTTTCAAACTTTTCCCGATTAACACTCTGTATTCATTATATTCAGGGCTGTCGTTGCTCTGCTACTGTTTGTTATACTGAATAGGTTATTGACCTAAGCTCTAGCTAATAGTGCTTTTGCTGTGCACGGTTTATAGCCTATATTCTATTTATAGAAGCTTGCAGGAGAACTTTTACCTTTTTAAATATTATGTATACAAACATATATATATATATATATATATATATATAATATGGTAAAAATAGCTATCTTTTTTATTAATTTGAGTGAGAGAGAATTTGAACTAAAAATGAAACTAAATGATGTATTAAATAAAATACGTAAAATCATAGAAAATAATCGATAAAATACTAGTTTCAAAATCGGAAAAATTGTAGCAGATTATGCAAATTAGTTAATTTTACGATAATTAATTTAAGAAATATTGTTCAATGTATTTATCAAAATATAATATTAAAAATAGTGAGAAAAGGTGATTAAGGAAATATGAGGAAAATTAAAAGACATTTATGCATGAGTTTGTGTTAAATTAAATTAAAATTGTGTATTGATAAATTTATAGTTTCGTTTCAAAATATATTACTATTAAATTGTTGAGATAGACTCTACTTATATTATACATACTAGTATATTATTGTGTTCGACGTTTGTAATTAGTTTGAGGTTATGTCTAGCAATTTATTTTTTATTGTGGTAACATATATTTTTTTTAATTTTCGACCTTATATTATTTCTTGTACCATATTATTAGTTTTATTAATTTTCTATTCAAGATCGAAAAATTATTTACACATTTGAAAATGATGTTCTAAATATGTTTGATAAATTGATAAAGAGAAAATATTTAAAAATGTAGTGATTTTAAAAATAAATTTAGTTTTAACAATTATATATATATATATATATATATATATATATATATATATATAGAGAGAGAGAGAGAGAGAGAGAGAGAGGGTGTTTCATCAGGAAAACACAACTTAATTTTTAAATAACACGTATGTTTCTTGAGTGAGCAATGATTTTTTGAGCGATGATGAGTTTTCGCTCCTGATGAAACACCCTATATATATTTTTTTAATAATTTCCTACCTTATATTATTTCTGGTACCATATTATTAGTTGTATTTATTTTTTATTCAAGAAGGAAAAATTATTTACACATTTGAAAACGATGTTCTAAATATGTTCGGTAAATTAATAAAGAAAAAATATTTAAAAGTACACCGATTTTAAAAATAAATTTAGTTTTAACAAATATATATATATATATATATATATAGAGAGAGAGAGAGAGAGAAAGAGAGAGAGAGAGAGAGGGTGTTTCGTTAGGAAAACACAACTTAATTTTTAAATAAAACTTATGTTTCTTGAGTGAGCAATGATTTTTTTGAGCGATGATGAGCTTTCGCTCCTGATGAAACACTCTATATATATTTTTTTAATAATTTCCTACCTTATATTATTTCCTGTACCGTATTATTAGTTTTATTTATTTTTTATTCAAGAAGGAAAAATTATTTACACATTTGAAAATGATGTTCTAAATATGTTTAGTAAATTAATAAAGAAAAAATATTTAAAAGTATACTGATTTTAAAAATAAATTTAGTTTTAACAAATATATATATATATATATAATATATATATATATATATATAGAGAGAGAGAGAGAGAGGTCTCATTAGGAAAACACAACTTAATTTTTTAATAAAACGTATGTTTCTTGAATGAGCTATGATTTTTTTGAACGATGATGAGTTTTCGCTCCTGATGAAACACCCTATATATATTTATAATAATAATTATTGATAAATATAAATTGTTGCAAATCTGATAAAAATCTTAAATAAGAATTAAAAATATAGTTCAACATTATATTGATTTTCTGAACACATTCAGATTGTACAATTATAAATTAAATTTGTAAGACTCTGCATCATAATCGTCAACCACGTTAAACAACATACAAATAGTAATAAATTACACAGTATGTGTACACATTATACGAGATAATTATCGGTATTCACAAATCCTTATATCTATATATTCACACTGATATATCTTAGTGATGTTTGACTTGAAACCATTTGTCTACGTCTTATACGTCAGAAAGGTAATCATTCCGGAAATGATTAGTGTACGTACAAATTATATGACATTAATCTCTTAATATGATTGCGCTCGACGTGAATGGCGAACGTTCAATGATTTGTAAGATGAAGTGAGTTTTATATTATAAGGAAAAACCATAAATCATACAAATATTTATTTTCCTCGACCATGAACGATCTAAATAGAGTTCAATATTTGTTTTTAAACACAAACCTGAATCAGTTATTCAGTCAAGTATTTAAGTGCTTCATTTATCTTTTTAATTACAAATATTTTTACATTAAAGCTACTCTTGAGTTATAATAATTATAATTAAAAGATAACTGAGAAGTATCTTAATTGAAATTGTAACGAAAGTTCTAACGTACAATATATTGAAAATGTTAACGGATGAATAAAAAAAGTACAATTAAATTCACTGTGATAAAAAGCTTTTATATTTAAATCAAACATTCTTTTCTTGTTTAAATAAAAAAAGGTATTTGAGCTTTTGTTTACATAAGGATATAAAACGTATACGTGTGTTCTTGATGTGAAAATAATTCAACGAATGAAAAATACAAAGACAAAGATGGCAATTACAGTCCATTCATTTTGACATTTTGTACTGACGGCTCACAGGATATACATGTTTTTGCTCGGTCGACGTAGCTAGAAAATCTGACATGTTTGTAACTAGAAACAACTAGCAGTAACAATACTTGAAAAATTTCAATCTTTCGTGATTTATTTCATCACGGTATGTTTAAGAGAATTTTTTTAAAAAATTTAATTTAATTTCAATAGTGTCAGGACAGTTACTTTTCAAATTTGAATGGAAATATCGTATAATTAGAATTTTTCTATAAAATAAGTTCTATCAAGATTTCATGAATATAAAATAGGAAATAATCAAGAAAGATCTATTGCTTTTTAGATTGAAATAAGAACGCTTGTATTTTTTTAACGAGATGATAATTTATAAATCCATTTTTATAAAATTCAGAATTTTTATTTTTTTAAAAATGAGATACTTTATATATTATACATTAAAGCAGATTAATTTTAGAAGAAAAGACTTTATTTGTTGAGAGAAAATTAAATTTCTTTCGTGCTTTTAAATTTCAAGAAAAATCGAAAATGATCAAAAATCAATTTCGAGCTAAAAAATCCTAGTTTTTAATAACTAATGTTATTTTAGGCGGAAAATGATTATTTTCTATCAAAATAAACGATTTCATGTAAAAAATATTGATTTTAAATAAATTTTAAAATTTTCAATTTTTGACTTCAAAAAAATCACGACCTATAGTATGGAAAATTTCATAAAAAATCGACTTTTTCGAAAATTGATTTATTTCGTCTAAAATCAAATATATGTTGTAAAATAATCCAAATCAATGATTAAAATCATTTGTCCAAACATAAAACGAGTTTTATTTAGAGAAAACTATGATAGAACAATTTAATTATTGACTCAATGAAAAGTGACTATTTTTATTTTAAAAAAAATATTTTTAAAGAAAATCTTGAATTTCCTGATTAAATACATTCACTTAGAATATATTTAAATAATTTAAGAAAAAAAATCATTTAACTAAATGCGAATTATTATTTTTTTGATATTTTTCAATTTAGAGAAAATATTGAATATTATCAAAAATTCATTTTTCGTTATAAAAATTGTATTTTCTAATAATTAATATTATTTTTGATGGAAAACGATTATTTTCTATCAAAATAATCGATTTCTTATAAAAAATATTGGTTTCGAATAAATTTTAAAATTTTCAATTTTTGACCTCAAAAAAACCACGACCTATAGTATGGAAAATTTCGCGAAAAATCCACATTCCCAGAAATTGATTTTTTCTGTCTAAAATTAAAGATAAGCTATAAAATAATATATATTAATGATTAAAATCAGTTGTTTAAACACAAAACGTATTTTATTTAAAAAAATCCAGATTGAATATATCAATCACTGTCTCAGTGAAAAATAACTATTTTTATTTTTAAACAAACTAGTACTAAAGAAAATCCTGAACTTTTTAATTGAATGTACTCATTTATGACATATATAATCACTGCAAGAGAAAAAAATAATTTTAATAAATTAAATTTATATAGTATAGAAAATTTTATAAAAATTTAATTTTTTCAAAAACTAGTTTTTTCTATCTAAAATCAGGAATATGTTATAAAATAATTCAATTCAATGTATAAAATCATCTATTTAAACACAAGACGAGTTTTATTTCGAGAAAACCCTAATTCAACAAATCAATCACTACTTCAATAAAAAATAATTATTTTCATTTTTCAATTAACTTTTCTCACAGAAAATCAGTAACTAAAAATACCTAGTTTAGACAGAATTACATACTTAAAAAATATTTTGATGAATATAAATTATATTATTTTTGAATTTTTGTAAATTTTTTTTCTGATTTTTTATTTATATAATATGTTTTTTGTAGAAAATTTAAACAATTTTAATTTATAATAAAAGCGAAAATTATTAAATAAAAATAGTTATAATGTTTTAGTTGGATTGCAATTTTAATATCTGTTAATTTCCAAAAATAAATTTATTTTATATTAAATTAAATTGAAATTAAAAAAATCATTTCTGTATATAAATATATAATATTTCTTTAAATAAATATTATATATATATATATTAATATGAAATATGTCTTTGTGATAAAATCATTAATGACGTTAAACTGCTGAGTCATCGGTTGAAAATGATATAATAAAAAACATATTGCAATAATTACATGCAAAACTGTATGTAAGTTGACATAGTTTAATGCGTAACATATAATTTAAAAAAATTACGCTAAAATAAAAAAAAATCTGCAAGGAAATAAAAAAATAAAAATTAGTAGCAAGTAAGTAAAATGAAGATAAGTACAAAATGATTTTGTAATTTATCTCCTTTTAATGCAGTATATGTAATATATATGAGAAATAAAAGTAAAATTAAACAATAAAGAAAATGTACATAACATTAACCTTTCATTTTTTCAAAGGCACTTTACCTTTTTGTATTTAAATGTATTTAAATTTCTTACGTACAAAGGATATTTAATGATTAAAGGTTAAAATCGATGACAAAAATTACCAGTCCACATTTATACTTACATATCTTTTAACATTGCAAAAATATGTGTATATTCATAGCATTTTTCGAATATAATAATTAGAGTTGCTAAATATCAGAGCTTATTATATCCTCTTCACGTTCATTTTGTTAGTTTTAGTTAGTAATGGTCCCTAGTTGAATTAATTTTGACATTGTCATGTCTTCAGCGAGGTTATAATATCTTGTATATGTAATATACCTAAAGTTTATTTTTGACTTGAACATCTGTGTTGTGTAAATTATTAAATTGCAGTGCTTGCGGCGAAAGTCGTTAACAGTAAGATATGGAGTTATGGCTCTATAAAATAAGTATTATCTTCTTGTTTTATATTTGTGTCGAAATAAAAATGATAATATTATCTATTGGATGAATTATCATTGTATTTTTGTTTAAAATACATATTTTATTATATAAATTTTTTACAAAGTTATAAACTAGAAAACATATCTATTCATGTATCTTCAGCATAAAATACTCGAAAATATTTTTTTTAAAAAGAAATTAGTAAACATAAAGAAATTATTGAGTATCTTAAAGAAAGTTACGTTTCTGAAAAAGACGTTAATATTTAAAATACCGATTTTTTAATATGCATATTTGCAAAAATAAATAAATAATATAAGAAAGAAATATAAAAATTATTCGTAGACGAGAAACTTTTGTAGACAATTTATTTATTCAAGAATTAAACTTCTGTCTGGCGTATAAAATCAATTCATAAATTTCGTACAATGTACAAGAACCACGAAAAGATTTCCACTGTTCAGTTTGAAAAAGACATCGTCAAATGATGAATGCGTGTATAAGGCCATAAAGTACTGATATGAATTATGGAACGTGTCAAGAGATTAAAATGACAATGGGCCGGTTAGATTGTGAGAATTGATGGAAGTTGCACAGTTGAGATTTCAGATTGTTTTCGTGTTTGTTGAAAGGGCTGAAAGAGAACGATATGACACGAATGATATTATTTTACATGTATACGTTTATTTTATGTTATTTTTACTTGTACTTTTTTAGCTTATAACCCGTTTTTTTTAAGTTACAATATTTTTATTTTAATAATTTGAATTGATATTCGTGTAATTTTTATGATTATGAAAATCGATAAAAGCACTCAAATTAGACATACATAAAATATGGAAATTAATTTCTATCTACTTTATTATATCAGTTTTTGTTTGAATATAAATTTATAAAATCCTCACAAGAATAAAATGTTTGTTCACTGAATTGTATAAAATAATCATAATAAATCAATGCAACTGGAATAAATACATCTCTGCATATTCGTTTCTCACTCATTACCTTTCTAAATTAATATCTACTATATATTTCACGTAACAATGATACATTAGTATAATTGAAATTCACGTAACCTAATACCTATAGTTCACGTTTGTGAAACCCTTCTTGTTTGGTATACGAGTATAATCCATATTCCGTTGTATATATAAAGTCAAACCACCACCATCTCGTGACCCCGTTTTCCCAATGACATTGTACAGACTGGTGTAATGTTTACACACATATACACACACTCACATGATTGCAAATTAAGAGCAGACATTGAAATTTCTTAATAGCTACTAAATTATTTTAAGACTATATATATATATTTGTGTGTGTGTGTATTTCTTCATCTTTTTATTGATTACATTTATTTATACAGAATATAAATTTATTTCATACAAAAATTTATTCAATTGTGAAAAATAATTTCATGAAAAACTGAACAAAGATTTTTTTATAAAAAAAAACATGAAGAAAAATGTGAAGTTAAATTAACGCTATTTGGAATAAATGGATGTAAATTGAAGCATAGATACTATATAATCAACAACGTGCTGACTGTTTTCAGAGTAATAAATGTAAATAAGAGAAGAAAGTAAATCACATCGTCTATATTTCGTTAACTATCTTTCATTTAAAATTAGATTGGAGGAAAATATGAAAAAGTTTTTCACTGAAATGATGTCATTTGAGAAAATTGAATGTAAAATGAATAACAGTTATCAGTTAATTTACTACCAAGTGATTGATTGCATGAAATTAGTATAAATGGGTAGAACTATATAGATATTTTTTTTCTTTTTAATTTCTAATAATCTGATTTTTCTATTTCTCTTTACATAGACACACACACAAATATATATATATATATATACATATGTTTATAGATTGTATACTAAATGACCATTTTCATTCATACGTTCTTGAAAGTTTGTGTAAATGGAATATAAATTATTCATTTGGACTATTTTGTATTAACAGAAAATCGATAAGAAGCTTATATATATATATATATATATATATATATATATATATATATATTTATACATAAAATGACATCAAATATTAAAGGTCATTATAAATGTGAGACTGTAGAAGGTAACCTATTTTTTCACACTTTACAAAGATGAAGTAATTTGATAACCAATTTAGTTACTGTACTGGAAAATTTTAGTACAAATTAAGTACTGTAGTGATATTTTTTTGATAATATTAAAATGGATTTGAATATATATATATATATATATATATATATATATCAAACATGTTTTTTAATTTATAATACAAATGATTTTTTTATATAACTGAATGACAGACAATTTCACACTAGTAAATTATCGAAATAATACTTAAAATAATTGTGTTGAATAACTTATATAAAAATATATATGAATATTTCTACTCAAAATATTAAAATATTCATAATTATTTACTAATAAGTTTTTTGTAATGTAATCATATTTTTGAATTGTTTTTTAACAATTATTTAAATAAATAATTCACTGAATTACAATCATAATTTATTTTTTAATTTGTTAACGAAATCATTTTAATTCCAAAGAAAATATATTTGATATGAATTAATTTTCTTTGCTTTTCTAATAAATATTACAACATTGTAGATGAGAGTTTATTTAATATCGATTGTCATCTTAATTTTAAGGAAAATATATTTGATATAAATTATGTTCCTTGTAAACCTAATAAATGTTAATAAAATTACACATAAGAGTTTATTGTATTTAATACCGATTGTTGTCAAAAAGAATTGTATTAAATTGTCTAATTAAAATATTTTACACAAAAATTATTTCCTTGAATTAAATGAGTGTTAATTTCATTCTTAAAAACGTTAAAAAGGTGAATTATTTTTTATATAACAATTATGACTATTAAATATTATTAAAACTTTATTCATATAATTATTATTAAAAGTTGTATTCCATATTTTTTTATTCAATAAAAATATATTAAAAATTATTTTAATTGATTATGTCATTGGTGCTGTTTTAATTATTTGCATGTTGAAATATGCACCCATTTAAATAAATAACAAAGTTATAATCGATATTAACGAATAAATTAATAATAAAATATTGTGTTGTTGAGTTGAGTGTATTATTTATGTTATACTATGTAGTGCATCTAAATATTTTTAAACAAATTATCATTCCTTCACAAAAATGTTAAATAATCATTTAATATTCATTTTTTTAACCAAATTAGTTTTCTGTAATTATGATACTGAATTTTCAATCATCAAATCAAATCATTTGCATAATACTGTATTTTAAAATCTGTTAAAATAAATTTATTAATAAAATATTATATTTTCAAGATTACTAAAGTCTGATTTTAGAATAAAAGACCATTTTTTATATATTATCACTCAATAATTTATAATTAGATATTAATTAAAATATATTACAAATGACTATTTTTCCTTATTAGAAAGTATTATATTTAGTTGACTTTTTAACATTAAAAATTTTAAGTGTTTAATAACTTTTACTAATTATTTTTTCTAATGAAAATTTCACTCATTTTCCAATCGTGTTCAAAGTGAAAAATTATAAAATCCAATAAAATAAGATTTCTAATGCCATACTTTAAAGGTTGTTTATTGAGAATCTAGTCTTTGATTAAAATCTTCCTACATTCTGAATAAATCATAAAAGATTTAAATATACAAACTAAAATTGCGAACTTCTGTCCATTTTGAAAACTTTCTTATTCAAGTTGATTTATCATTTCACTACGACTATCTATCTTGATGTGTATCCATTTAAGGCGAAACGAGCAGCTTTTCTTAGAATTTTTTCTATGTTTGGTATTTTTGTTATTAATGTTAGATACAAAAATGTTGAATGAATTTAAATTTTGTAAAATTGAAAAAAATAAAACTTACTTTTTTCAAAAAGGTATAACTTAATTTAATTCCTATTTAGTTTAATTTTATTACAAATTTTCAAATATAATTATTTCAATAAATTTAGTAATTGAAAAAATCTATAAATCTATTATATTTTTATTTTTATTTTTAATATATATCTATATATATATATATAATATCAATTTTTCAACAAATTCTTTTATACTCCCATAAATGATCGACATTTTATGACAATGTAATATTAAGACCTGACGTGAAAGTACGTATTGATTTTCGTAATGACGTAGTTTCTATAATTAGTTTTAATTATGTTTGACTAAGTTATTAAATTTTATTAATTTTAAAACACAATTTTATTAAATAAATAATTATTCATAACTACATAACAATCTAAAAATTAAATCCAAATAAATAAATAATTTATATATAAATTTATTTTACTAAACACTCATTTTCTAATTATATAAGAGTATGAAAATTAATTATATTTAAAAATATTATACGTTCATAATTTCTTATTTTAAGAAGAATATTTAGAATTAGGTCGATGACACCGTACTATGAATTTTAAAAAGATAACAGGTGCACACTATTATTTTTCACGTTTTTTAAGCCAGTGCTGTTGTGTTTCAACATTAAAATTAACGAAAAAAACACTTAACGTATCTTAAATGTCAACTTAAACAACATCCATAATTTTCCGGTTAATTGTTCCGGTACACGTTCGTACCAACTTATAAAATAAACATTTTCTTAAACAACAAAGTACAACTGCAAATACAACGTAGATGTTATGTTTTAATAATTGTACGTGTATTTATATTTAGTTATTTGAAATCTTGTTTGTAGTATAAAAATCGTCAGATCATGAAACAGCAGCGAGAATTTATTATATATCATTAATATTTGAAAAAATTGTGTTTTTTTGTATAAAAATGGGAAAATTCTTGGTAAATTTAATCTTTATAAAAATTCGTTTTTATAGTTACATTAACTGATTAAAAACTGAAACGTTGTTAAATAAGATATTAATATTAAAAAAGCCATTTTATAATTATAACAATACATAAAAGATAATAAGGTTGTAAAAGATAATTGTTATTCTCTTGAATTAAACTCTAAATTTTAAAAGTGCTGTATTTTAAATATTAACTATTAATTTATTTTAAACAAAAATAAATTACGACTATATTTATTTCAATAATACTGAATTGTTTTCTGTCATTTTTTTATATTTTACTAATAAATATTTGGATAATGAAATGTATTTAAACATATTTTTTAAAACATGGGAAAATTTAGAAAATATACATTTTGAGAAAATTTTAAATAAAAATTCAATTTCTATCAAATTTCAATTTTTATAATCATACACATGAATTTATCAACTATTAATATGATCTATTATTCTTTTCTATAGATCTTTATGAGTGTAATCAGTATTTTGTAAAATTTACCTCTTGTTTAACTTGGCAAAAGGGATGATTTTGTAAGTGTATATATTATTATAGTTTTTATCAATTTTATAAGAAAATTCTTTTTCCAAATTCTTTTAATATAAACCTCCATATTGAATAAATTTTCAATACAATCTCTAAAATATTTTTTCCATTTATTTATTTCAATATCAAGCTATAAAATTAATTAATTAATTATTAAAAACGACGGAAATGAAATGGACTTAAAAATAATTCCTCCCTTTTAATGAAATTTAAAATAATATTAAGTTTATATTTTAATAGAAAAAAATATTTTATTTTATTTAGTTATCTATATTACGAATTAGCCTTTTGATGATTGTTTTAGCTCTTGTCAAAAGTCAATAAATTGTTTAATGTTACTCTAGTTCACTATATAAACTGTTTATATACCTCTCCAGTACATCTAGGTTAACGTGTATTATGTAAATTATTTTAATTTGCAGGTCTATTACCTGAATTGAAATTACTTACACATTTATAGTAATAAAATTGCGGTTAGATGTATTTTCACGTTGAACTAGAATAATTATAACATAATTAAGCTTATATATATATATATATATATATATATATATATATATATATATATATATATATATATATATATATATATATATATATATATATATATATATATATATATATATATATATAAACATACATGTGTTCTGTAAATATTATACTATGTGTAATTAACGTAAAAACATTAGCTTTGATCAACCAGTTCATGTTCATGTTTTACACTAGTAACAGACAGAATAAACAAACACGCATAAAAAATTATACGTGCAACAAAAAAGTACAATCATTATCATATTCACAACTTAATTGTCTGCTATAAAATTTAGCGCATGCAAACTACATAAAGCTGTGCAATTAGCAGATTTGTTGAACGCCTGGTAAATTGCGAATACTTGAAATTTTTAGCAATTACTGTTTCGCGCACTCGCTTATTATTTATGAATTACGTTTATGAATATGTAAACTGACATGCTAACACGTTGAAGAGTACTCAATTCTTATATGATTTAAATTTAATTAGGTGATGTTGTAACCTTTGAATATATATTATTCAGTTCAATTTAATTAACAACATTTCGTATGTATTCGAATATTTGTTGTTTGTGTAAGGAGCATGTTGCATTTTATTAAAAATCATTTAAAAAATGTCGCTGTGAATGTTTGAAGTTAAATTAATGTTTTACAACCAAAAAATTGTCAGATTTTCTTAAAAACGGTCATAAATTTAAATGAAGGTTATTCTTTGGTAGAAATAATTATGTATTAAAAATGAAATTGGCAAATTATAAAAAAATTACAGAAAATTCAATTTTTCACAAACATGTTTGAGATTAATTTGTAGAAATTGTATTCTTCATTTAAGACTAAAATAAATGATTATGTGTTAAAAATTAAACTGGAAAATTATGAAAAAAATAAGGAAAATTCAATCTTTCATTGAAATGTTTGGGATTATTCTGAAAAAAAAGTTTTTTATATTATAAAAAAATAGGAAAAATACAATATTTACAAACATGTTTGGGATTATTTTGAAAAAATATTTTTCTTATATTATAAAAAATAGGAATAATTCAATTTTTACCAATCATGTTTAAGATTAATTTTGAAAAAATGTATTCCTTATTTAAGACAAAAATAAATGATTATGTGTTAAAAATTAAATTAGAAAATTATAAAAATAAATAGTGAAAACTCAATCTTTCATAGACATGTTTGAGGTTAATTTGGAAAATTACATTCCTTATTCAAGGCTAAAATAAATGATCATGTGTTAAAAAAACTAATTAGCAAATTATAAAAAAATCAGAGAAAATTCAATCTTTAACAAATATGTTTGGGATTATTTTAGAAAAAAATATTTTTCTTATATTATAAAAAAATAGGAAAAATTCAATCTTTCACAATCATGTCTGGGAATAATTTGAAAAAAATTGTATTCCTTACTTAAGACTACAATAAATAAGCATGTGTTAAACATTAAATTGACAAGTTATAAAAAAAGGTAATTTAATCTTTCACAAACATTTTTGAGGTTAATTTTAAAAAATTGCATTTCTTATTTAAGACTAAAATAAATGATCATGTGTTAAAAATTCAGTTGGCAAATTATAAAAAAGGGAAAATTCAATCTTTCACAAACATGTTTGGGATTATTTTGGAAACATTACATTTCTTAAATATTTTAAAAATCAGATTAAAAGGAATAAAATGTATTAATGTAATTTTTTTAAAAAAATTTAAAACTGTCTCCATACTTGTGTTCTTCATCATGCATTTTGTTATTATTTTTATATTTTATCAAAAATCAAATCATTTAAAACTCGTATAAACAATTTGAAATTTTCTATCTATTAAACATATTTAAATATTTGTTTCAAAATGATTTATTCTATTTAATTATAGACAAATCTTAATTGGTAAATGTTTTCTTTGAATAAAGTTATATTTTTTTCAAAAAATATATTTTTCAACATATCAGTATTATATTTCAAATCTTTATACACGAATGATAACACAAAATTTACTATTTATTTTTATAAACTATAAAAGTAATTATGAAAAGTCAAAACTGATAATTTACTGAATATATATATATATATATATATATATATATATATATATATATATATATAATATATATTTATATATATATATATATATATATATACAAATTTAAATAGTACATTTTGACATATGTAAGAGTAGTAAAAAGTATAAAATAATATTTAGATGAGATTACTTTTTTATCAGAGAAAACAATACACCTGGGAATCTACAAAAAAAGAAAATGTTATAAAACTTTATTTTTTTATTGAGGTTTATTGCAGACTGTTTTTTTATAAATCATAAAGCTCTTATATATAAATATAGCGCTCTCTCTCTCTCTCTCTCTATATATATATATATATATATATATATATATATACATATATAATTTATATATAAATATGTCTGTAGAATGTTTGTGAAATTCAATAACATCGAACAATATTCCATATGATTCGATACATTGAATCGCTAAGTAAACATTAAAAACATAAAGGCTACTCGTAGATTCGTCACGCATCAATAATTTCATATAACTAACTCCAAACACGACAGTTAAGTTGCTCGGCTGGAAACCAAATGAATCTACACCAAACAAAGCCTTAACTTAAAACCAAGCTATATTGTTATGTTCCCACGGCTTTATGCTATTGACATGGGTCACTAAAGTCTCCGGACGAAATAATTCGGTTTATAACTTTCTATGAAATAGCGTACAATAAAAAACAATATTAATATGTAATAACTTTTGCATATACAGTTCAAAAATGTATTGTTTGATACTTTTTACATACATGACACGTATTTATATACATATGTATATAAGTGAATATGTATAATCAATCTTTGCCTATCCACTACTGGATGAAGGTCTTTTTCAAAACCTTCCACTTTGATCGATTCTAATTAAACAATTTTCTAATATCTTGTAGTATCGAGATGATAATTAATTTATGTCAAAATACGTTTTTAAGAAATAACAACAAATGGTTGAATACACATGTAGGAATTACTGAAATTTTCTTGATAATACGACTGTCTGCGAGAAGATAAATTATTCAAAATTTATACAGACTCGATTTATATACCAAGTGAACTAACAAAACCATTTATAACATCAATCAAAATCTCAAATCAATTAGCTGATTTACATTATTCAGAAACAGACTAGTGAGAACATTTATAACATAGTTTCTAAAATAGATAAGAACAATTCAAATTATTCTCATCTATTTATATAAACTAATATGGAATTAAATCAGAAATATGTACAAAATCTAATTATGAAAATTAAATCTATTAATAAATCTGTATACTAAATATAAACTTATAAAAACTCACCATATCAATTCATTTTATAAATTGTTTGGAACATAACAGTACGATTATATTTATTGAACAATGTATGGATAGGAAACGTGAGTTCGTTTCAGATATTTTATGAATAGGATGACGTTTATAATTTAATATATTCAATATTACCACAAAAATTGTTTTCATACAATCTGATATAAATCATGCGATCAGAAAATTTATTCTTTAATAATCGGATTATTATTTTATACTGTCAGGTTCGATAACTCACAAGAAGAGGTATTTTCGTATAAGCAAAAAAATATTATTAAAATAAAAACCGTTTAACGGTTTTTTTTGTACGGAGGCAGGTTGATAAGATTTATGTGATTTGAAACACTGTCGATATATATATATATATATATATATATATATAAATATAAGTGTGTGTGTGGGTGTATTTGTAGAGATTTGCAGCCATTAAAAATAATGAGAAAAAGTTTAAGTTTTAATATTTCAGAGACATATTTATATTGAAAGATTTGAATAAAATTGTTATCATGTAATAAAAAAAATATTTTCGTTAAATTTAACTTTATAATATACATTTGTACGAAGAAATATTATTAAATCATTAATTTATCAGGTTTTAATTGAAATATTTTCATTTAAAATTTTTTAAACATTATAATACAGTTTTTATATTTTTAAATTAATTAAAAATAATTAACGTTCTAAAATTTGTAATGTATTTAAATTCTTGAATGTTAAGTTGTAATGAAATTAATTATATAGAGATTATATAATATTATATGTTAATACACAAATTGTAAATAATGATATTTTCAAAGTTCTCACTTATTTTGTAGATCTTACTTTTCTGTGTTATTTTTTAGTTTTCTTTTTTATTAAGTAAAAAATAAATAGCATAATGTTATGTCCTCTACATAAATTCTATAAAAAAAAGTTTTATAAAATCTTAAAAAATAAAATAAAGGAATGCTTGTTAAAGTGATTTAATAACAAATTTAATTCTGAGTTATAATCAAAAATATATTTGTTTACCATCATCACAGATTTTGGTAGTTATGTTTCATTTTTAAGTAACTTATTCGTTATTAAGTTGTTAGTTAATTGAAGATAACATGAATATTTAAAAATGATTCAATTAAAAATCAAAAAAAAAATATAAACGATTTTAATTTCAACTTTAATTTATATAAAAAACATTTATAGAGCTTCTGAATCAATTTATAAAAAAAATTGAAAATGATATAGAATTAATTCTATTTTTTTAAAAGTCAATTTGAAATATATCTTTTTTTAGTTTTTAATACAAAAAAATTCAAGGAAAAAATATGTAATTATTTTTTAAATAATCAATTGTTATATATATTATTAAGTGTATTAAATCACTTAACTACATTATTATTTATAAAGCTATAAATATTGTTCATTCGCAAGTGTACAGTACAAAGTAATTTCTAGAAGCGATATAAAGTTATTATTTTGAGTTATATTTGCCCTTTGTAGTTACTTCTCATTAGCTAGTTATGTAATTAATTTATTGTAATATCTTGCAGTTTCAGTACACAGTACAATGAATAGCTGTATGGTTTCTTATTATTGCTTTAGTAACATAAGTTGTATTATATAAAATATTAAGAAAGAAAATGAACGATAAAAAATTAACGTCACATATATAATATAATTTATATTTTTAGAATATAATTTATCAAAAATTTTGTACTAATTTGGAAATTAATGCAGTCAAAAAAGCTCAATTTTGAAACCATTAAAGAAACTTCGTTATATAATTTTTATTTGTTTATTCAAAACAGGAGGTTCTGACAGAAATTATTTTAAGATTTGTTTTGGATTACTTTAGAGTATTATAAAGATTTTTGTTCTATAAGTACTTGTTAAAAATTTTGTGATTAAATAATTAAACGAATTCATTAGAAAAGCTATTCGTTTTATGCAAAATAGATATTTTAGAATGAATATTCAAACTATTTGTTTTGAAACTGTCGTAAATTCAATTTCACACAAATTAATTATCACCCCCAACACCACAACATTTTATTAATCACTTATTGTTCACTTTGCTGTTTATAACAAGAATCTGTGTGAAAATAGATATTTGAAGTAAAATATTACAGCAGCACTAGTGGGAGAATTAAGAAAATAGATAAATTCGCAATGTACAATATTAATTAAAATAATTATTTAATCTTTAATGAACATAATTTACTACTTTCTTCATAATGAATGTATATACACACATATACATACATACATACATACATACATACATACATACATACATACATACATACATACATACATATATACATACACACATATATATATATATATATATATATATATATATATATATATATATATATATATATATATATATAATCAATCTCTCAATTCACTACTGAATTAAGCTTCCCAAAATTTCCCACTTAGCTGATCCAATGCCTTTTTTCTCTCTCTCTCTTTCTCTCTATAGACAATCATATTGAAGTAAATATATATTTTTTTTATTAAGTGTACTTATGTACCTATTCTGAATTATTTAAAATAATAATTTGATATTCTAATTATATTTACCTTCAAAGAAACTGAACTAATATTCTGTATATCAAAAATTCTCTTTATCAGAACATTTAATAATTTGTAACTTTTTTTAAATACTTGAAATAGAGCAATCATAAAAAATAAACTTCATATCCTTGACCTTTCAAGATGAAGAATTTCAGTGTATTATAATGTCAACTAATTTGTGAATTTGAAATTTATTTTCAATACTAAAAAAAGTAGTGAAAGCATTTATATGGAAATTTTATTTAAAAACATTGTATTTTAACCTACTTACTCATTTTAAAAATAAAATATCATAAAATATTTAAATAAACATTTATTGATCACTTTATTTTCTAGTACGTATTTTGATGACAAAGACACTATTTTTTTAAGTTTGCTGTATAAAATATATATCATAAAAATTACTAGTAAATTTATTTTATATACGTTATCATAAATTAAAATAGTTAAAAAAATACAAATTCAATTTCTATTGAAATATTACGTATTAACAATTTATAAAGTACGTACTGAAAATGTTTCTCTATCTCAATATCTTTTTATTTCCTATTATAATCAGTAAATAGTTACGTTACATTAAACGTTTAAGTACGTGTCTCACATTTTCAGACATTTATATTTGAACGCATCACGTGTCTACCAACATGTCTCTATTTATAGCTTATTTATTAAATGACCATTATTTAATTGTAATCCCAAGATTAGTTTTGATAAGGATTAAACGATTTATTTATATATGAATGAATGGATTGATCGTTTTGATTAATTTATTCTACGTATTAATATTTATATAACGTGTTCGTCGAAGCAAACTATTTTCGGATTGATTTCCTCATAGTTAATTTTCGAATTTAAAATCAGTAACGAAATATTATTAAAATATTTAGTAATTTTTTTATAAATTTAATAGTATTGTATTTTATAAAAAACTTAATTATCATTTATAGTTGATTTTTTAACATTCCAATAAGGAAATCATAAAAAATATTAGATATTTGTATGAAATTTCATTTTGCAATGGTTATTCAAACATGCATTAGCTGAAAATAAGTAATAAATAATTTTATAAAATTATTTATTAATAAATTCACTAGTAACTTTATTATTTATAAATAAATTTACTAGTCATTTTATAAAATTATTTATTACTCAATTAATCAATATTTTTATCAAATATTGCTGTGTTGGTATGAATAGTTTATTTGTGGAAAATTAATTATCTACAGTATCAAAGGAATGGTTTCTAACATTTTTATTATTTTATTATTTACAATTTATTTTAGTAGATATAAATCTAAAATAAAAAAAATATAACTTCATGTGATAATTAGAAATTTAACACATTTAATTATTAAATTATATATTTTAAAAAAATGGTCTTGACAATGTTTTAAGTAGGATTGGAAATAGAATTAATTTAAGAAAATTTATAAACACTCTTTAAATAATAATCTTAAAGTATTTATTATAACATTTTATTATAAATTATTTCAATATTTATTGTACAATTTATGGTTTAATTTGATTTTAATAGCTTCGATAGAGTATAAAAGTTATTTGAAAATAATACAGGCATTTAAAATAAACATAAGTTAAAATATTAATTCGAAAGATGAAAGTTAAAACGCTGAATAAAATTTTACATAACTAGAAACGAAATAATTGAAATAAGAGTATCTAAAATCAATAGTTTTATCTAAATAGTCACCAAAGAAATATTCTGTAAAACAATATATATGGTAATAGAAAAATTCTATATTCAATACAAGTTGAATGTAGATTGAAATTTAATAGACAAGTTTCACACCTCAGCTATGCAAAAGTCAATACAACACGAAACAAGATCACAAATGAACAAGTTTTGGTATCGAGATGTAAAAGCGATATCAAAATATCAGGTGATTTCAATGACATTCTGTACAGAATAGTAAATATTGATTCGAAAACGAGGATGTGTGAAAATGGAGTGAAACTAGTTCTAAAGTACGGTAAATGATTGGATGATTTTGAAGAAAAGTTTATGAGGTGAAATAATGGGATAAGGGTATTAGTTGGTTTTTATATATTTTTTGAATATTTTTTTATACATGTATAAAGAAATTTATAAGTATTGTATATATTAAAATGAAATTATTTGAATTTGTGGAAGCACTGTCCATTACATAAGATTTTTCACGATAAACCAAATTCTAATTTATAAAATAAGAGATTGTTCACGTTTCTTATCGTTACTGTTGTAAATAAAATTCAAAATATTTGTATATAAAAACAACGAAGTTGATCGAGATCTGAGAATGTTGATAGCTACATTTTACATAATGTACGTTAGAAAATCTGTTCGATAATTTTCTTGTGTTAAAGTATGCGTGCAGAAAGTCTAATATGGAATTCAGCGTACAAGTTGTAGTACCGTCTTAATGAAATCACGCAATGTACGAGTCAATACTTCGTATGTAATACAAAACAGAACAGGGAGGAATTTCTAAAGGGATGTATATTTTTGATGCTTATTCGAGTTTTCGTTAGTTACGCAATTATTGTTTTAATCAAATACGTGTAAGTGACTTTAATTAACTTTATACTAATGAAAGAGCAATTAAAAGTTAATAAACAAAATTATAATTTATATATATATATATATATATATATATATATAACAATATCACCCATTAAAAAATTATTTATTAAATTAATAAGCCTATGAACGTTTGAAATTTTGACATTTGATCTTCATTATTTATGACGCTTGACCTCGTTCGCTGGATATACGAACGCATAACCTTTTTGAAATGGAGCCATATAGTAGGTCGTTAAAAGTTTTCATAGAGGTTATTCTATCATTTTATAAAATATTCAATAGATATTTTTTTTACAAGAGATTAAAAATCATATTTTCAGTAAATGTTTGTCAATTGAAATTGTATTGATCAATTTATAAATTCATCTATAGAATGTGCTGTCGTTGAATTTTTAATAAGATTTTCTTATTTATTAATATTTTGAATTTGTTCAAACATGTGTTTTTTTTTAAATTTATTATTTAGATTTGATTACAATGAGGGAAAAATGAAATGAAGTTAGGTAAAAAAAATAGGATATTTTAATACACATGAATCACAAAAATTCCAAATCACATGATTTTCTTTATTAAAAATTTGGTGTGTATTCAATGGCCATACCATTAGCTTTTAAAGTATATAATAAGTCATTACTGAAAATTTTAATATTTTTTTAGAATTGGAGATGAAAAATCATTCATGTTCAAATAAATTTATAACAGTACTAAAACCAAAATAAAATATCAAACAAATTAATAACTTAGTACGAAAAAATATATACAAAATTGTAGAAAAAGAGTCTAGGTGATTTATCAGTTAACTAATAATTTGTTTGGTTTTTGTATTAAAAAAGAAATATGCATTAATTTTCATTCTGACAAATTATTGCATAATTAAAGTTTTAAATGTTGTCAGAGAACTTTGAAAGCTTCTTATAGTTTTAGGTTTTGTTTTCCTCTTTCAAAGTTTTAAAACTTATTGTGTAATATTTCCACTCTGTAATATAATTATTAATCTTTCTTTTTCTACTTCCCCCTCCCCCTATCTATATATCATCTGATCAATAAAAAGAAATAAAAAAATCTGAATATTAGTAATTACATATAGAGATGGAAAGAAAAAAGAGCTGATTTGAAAAATGAAAATTACATACATTAAACAAAAATTATAAATTTGGAAAAAAATTGGGAAAGTCATATGTGTATACCAAGAAGAGAAAACCACTTATGTCTTTAATTAAATTCAAATATTAGTAAATAAAAAAATATTTCAATAAAATTTATAATGTTTTGTATTATCTTACAAATTATATTAATTGTTTAAAGTAATTGAATTTAATCAATAAGATGTTTTTAGAAAGTTAATATTTTTCATATTTATGGTAAAAATGTTTGTCTGAAACATATATTCTTTGAAGATAAATCAAGAGAAAAAGCTTTGAACTTCATGAAATTTTCAAGTAGATTTGACTTTTCATTTGAAGCAAAAAAGATGATTGAAATAATAAAATTAATATATAATTTAATCTAGAGATATTTTTCGAATAAAAATATTTTTTTAATTGAATTACAAATTTTATTTAAAATCATTTAAGTATTTGTTTAAACTAACGATTTTTTAATTTCAATTTGATAAATAGTTTGGTTTATATATATTGTAATTATTTTTGTATTTATATAATATATACGGAGACTCAATTGAGTCTGAAGGATAGTAAATGATGGTAATCAAGTAAATGTATATCTAAACTCTTCAATCTTATTCAGGTCACTCTATATAATGTAAAATATGTTTTTGGTAACTCACTGAAGTGCAATATTTCAGGAAAAGTTATTGAAATGAACTAAAAAAATATTTCTTTAAAAATCTTTCGAATCATGTTTTTTGTTACTTCTTATGTATTTATAAAAATGAAATATGAAACAGGTACGAAGAAATGAGTTTCAATTTTACATTCTTACTATTCATATTTCAACAAATGATTGAAAAAATACTTTCATTTTAGAAAGTTTTGTCGAATGAATTAGAAAAGTCATTATATTTTTTTTCGGAAAATGAAATTGATATTCAATTTTAGATATAAATAAAAATTAATAATCTGATAATCGTAGTTAAAACTACATATCCGTATAAGTAAACAAATTTCCTGACATATAAACATTTCAATAAAACGAAAACATGTAAAAGCCTTCACATGTTCGCCATCTAACCAAGATACCGGGAATCGATCTACGTTACTGTACAATAGAAGCAATTTCAAAAAAAATACATCAGACCCTTCTCACGTATAGATTTCCTTTCAACGGTCCATCATGCCATAATTCAGTGATGTAAATATGTTTTGAATAGCGCGCGATGTTTGAATACATTTTGACCTACTATCTACAGGCTGATGGGAGATTTGTCAGGTGGTAAATTTTTAGTTTGGTGTTTATAAAACGTGCTTTTTTACGAACGGTGTTTTTGTATGCAACTACAAACAATTAGGAGCTTAGATACTTTATATTTTTTTAAAAAAAGAGCGGTTTGTCGAATTAAAAAAAATAATTTCTGTTATCATTTCAGATATGTTGATAAATTCAGTATTTATCTACATAATTATTTTATATTATTCAATATTTAATACAGTTGTTTAAATTTATTTTAAAAAAATAATAAATATTGTTTAAAACGATAAGATATTTCTAAAGACATAATTATTGCAAAAAGTTGAGTTAAAATAAAGAAAATTTTAAAGAAAATAATGAAAAACCAAAAAAGTTTATATCTATGTAGTTATATATAAATTTTATGTTATAATTAATATGAAAAATAATAAAATAAATTTAATAAACTGCTGAAATTCTTTTACAAATATTTCATTACATCTTAATTAATTGCTAGACATCGTTTTAAATATTTATTTACCTGTAATACACGAACCGTAAAATTTATTATAAAATCAAATATTAAGTTTTACTTATACGCGTTCTTTTATGAAAAACGTCGAATTATTAAATTTTCCTAGAAATAATTTCAGCAGCCAATACAAACAGAAAATTAAAATTTAATTTAAGTTAATTTTCAAATATGAGTTGAAATAAGTATAGAGAATCGATGTGAATTTTGTGTAAACATACTAATTACAAAGCGTTAAAATATTTTTTTATTAAAAAGTTTATTGTAACATATTTAAATATGGTCGTGGTGTTTGGTTTTTCGTTTACATAATTAAATATTTTTTGTGTTAATTTTAGTTTAGAGGTGAAAGTGATTTTTTTAAAAAACGATTGTTGTTTTTATGATAATAATGAGATTACAAATAGATTGTAAAGGAAATTATTTCAAAGAGTGTTCTTTTTAATAAAATAAAATATAACGGGTTCAGTTTAGACGTTCAGACCTGAATTTATATGAACAAAAAAATGAACAATGATCTACAAGACGGAAGCGATTTAATGATACCGTGATTTCACATATCCAATGCTTTCATAATCCGCACACGTGCAGTGAATACAGAAGAAAGTATATCAGACCTGTATCATAAATAAAACCGAATGTAGAGTTGAAACCCAAACAAAATTTCACTACCATCAGTGCACACAATAGTGGAACGATTCACTTGTAAGTCACGTTATTGTTCGGTACACATAATTTTTTACAACTTATAAGTTTCCATCCTTGTAATATAAAAAGGCCTCTCCATAAATCAACTCATTTGCATATCTGGATAATATCTCTTAACATTTTCCGGCCAAGACGCACAGTTCGCAGATTGCGATATCTTCGAGCCGCACTCTTTCGAAATGGTGTCGGGGGTGTAGTTGGCATCGAAGCGTAGACACATTGGCGACACGACTCTAACAAAAACTTGGCAACGATACACACGTAGTTAACATTGCCAAGTTGCGGAGATATAGCTCGGGCTACTTTAAATGTCGGATTGGATTAAATGGACCGGGTGTGGGACGACGAGTCTAGCCCCACCCGCGATAGATTGTCAAGGACGCGGTACTGGCAACGACACGATTTTACAAATTGGGTTAGGGGTGTGTACATAACATACTATACAGGGACGAATAAGTAAATCAATAGAAGCTTTTAAATATACGACGATGTGGAAGGTCTCGCGAGAATGCCGATTCGAAAGCAGATGCTTCTCCTATTACGCAGCACGGAGATACCGTCACAGATGAAAGATAACATCTTGATTGAATGTGTTTTTGTTTGTCATAAATTCGTTTTAGGTTCCTTTTTATGCGACGACGACGTACAGATAAATATTTTTTTTTGGTTACAATACAGTTTTATCGTTGAGAATGTTCGGTCTCAATAGACACGTGCGTGTTTAAAATTCGATATTTTATTCGATAAAATAACATTTTATATGTCTTTATCAAATTATTTTCATGCAAGATCAAATGATGAACGTAATAACTGAAAAACACAATATACATGTTTCGATTAAAATGTAAAATAAAAAAGAACGTATATAGAAAGCATATTAAAACAGTTTACATGTGGAATTTTTTGTATAAAATACACATGACGGTTCTTTTTCTTTTATGTGGCTCGATAAAAAAACATACGTGCAATTAAACTAGGATGAACGAATACAATAAACTCTATGTTCGCAAACTGCGGAATAAAAAAAATTGACACGTATAAATAGTGCTATTATGTGCGTAATTTATTTGTCTGTACCTGTAATTGCAAATGAACGTATGTAGATTTTAATTGATATAGAAAAGGTTCATCACGAAATAGAAAATATAAGTAATGGATTTTTAGAGATTACTATTTTTTTATCATTAATCAATTTGAATAATTAATAGCATTTTTTGTAGAAATTCATGTCGATAAAGAATTAATCAAAAATTGTAATCAACAATTATTTGTGAATAAATGAATGAATACAAATATTAATTGAATAATTAAAATAGATTTTTTATATAAATTATATAACCAAAAAACCAATTACATTAACGTTAGAATATGTTTTACTGTATCTTTGTGTATGTTTTTTCAATAATTCTCTGATATAACGTCTTTTGAGCTATTTTTTTGTCAATATGAAAGGTTGGAACGTGGGTGTTATTCTCAAGTAGATTTTTTTTCATACAATATTTTTGGTAAATAACTATAAACGATGTTATCGCTAAGATTAATCGTATAGAAAAAAGTAAGTGTGAAATAAAGAAAAATATTTTAAATAAGTAATATACAAGATAAGAATATAATGAGTATTATTTTAAAGTAATTGAAATATGATATAAATATTTTAAAAAATTGACAATTGTTCAACACATATTCATAACATATATATATATATATATATATATATATATATATATATATATATATATATATATATTATATACGAGGGTCGTTTGATAAGTATGGTAAAAAGTAAGAAAAACTAAATTGAAAAATTTAATTTAATTAATTAATTAAATTAAACAATAAATAAATTTACCATACTTATCAAACGATTCTCGTATATATATATATATATATATATATATATATATATATATATATATGCAATTTAAGGAGTTATGGACAGGAAAAAGTGGAAACGTTACGAGAAAACACGTAAAAAAAAATCAATCACATTTATTGCGGTTTTCAATCAGTTGTGGGCTGATATAAGCTTTGATTATGATATTTTTATATATATATATATATATATATATATATATATATATATATATATATATAATTTTATAGTAATATAAATATATCAAATTTTATATTTTAAAAAAATCAATTATTAAAATCAAAATAATTTCCATGAAGGTGAAGCGTTGGGAAATATTTATGTAAATGCTGATGATTTATTAAATCGCAAATCTAATTATGAGCATATATACATACATACACATTTATATATATATATATATATATATATATATATATATATATATATAATATGTAAAAATAAAATACAAATATATAATAAGTCTTACAATTACAATTCTGTTTAAAAATAAGCATCACTATCAAAATTCAATTAATTTTTAGAAATAATTTATTATAATATCCTTTACAAAACATATTTTCTTTAGTAGAAACTAGTAAATTATTAAAATATATTTTAATAACCAGAATACATATACAAGTAAATAAGAAATATTATTAAAATACAAACAGCTTGTAGTTAAATATAAAAATAGTTAATTAATTTTATTGTTGATGTATAATTTAAAATAGTGATTTTTTTGAAAACTATGTGGTTAATAAGAAAATAAAACTTTATTATATAATTGCTAATTTAAAAAAAATGTAAAATAATAATTGTATGATAGAAAATTAAACACAAATAATCTGAACTGCAGTATTTTTCTATCTTTTAAAAAAATCAAATTAAAAATCACATAATTTCGAATTTAAAAATATCCATCTATAATTAAACATCTAGAGGATTAAGAAATAGCTGTTGCGTATTAATTTCTTGTATGAAGTGAAGTAAATTATTTTTCAAATATATAAAGCGTTATCAAGAAAAAAATGAAAATGTTTTTTGATTAAATATTTAATTTCACTAGGCACTTTGAACGATGTGTCACAGAATACATTTGGAAATTTTAATTACTTTAATAAATATTTATTGCACAAGAAATGTATGTACGTTGCGTATAGATCGACGATAACGGTTGTAATTTTCAAAAAGCAATTTAATGAATACATATTTATTAACGATATTAAATTAGAAAGGTTCCAATTATAGATTTAATTCGATAAAAAATACAAATTATATTATGAAAAACATACGTCATTATTTAAAGTGCAACTTGACAATCAAAGTTCATTTTCGAAATCACATCCATATCATATATATATATATATATATATATGAATGTATGTATGCGTGAATGTGTACATTTAGGGAGAGTCCTGACATTAATGTATTTGATTTAAATGCTAATACGTTGTGGAAAAAACAATTAAGTTACAAGTGCGTGCTTTGAAAAATAAGATTTTCCGATACGGAGGACCAGTATTCATATTTCACAGTGTTTTTTAATGTACGTATTATGCTGCAATCTATGATCAGTTATATTTTTTATTGCATCAAATGTTGTTTCTGTTTAATAATGGGTCAGAGCAGTCCTTTGTTACGACTTTTTTCACAACAATAATATGTATTGTACGCTTTATTATGAAAATTGTATGTGTGTACACAGAAAGTATTTTGTAATTATATTTGTGCTGACACCAGAGTAAGTTGTTTAAAAGTACATTTGATTTTTGATATGAAATCAGTAAATTAATAAAAGAAGTATTTTTTCAATTCAGTTTATTAACTGTGATTTTCAAATATAACTTTCTTATTCATAAAAGTTCAAATTTTTTTCAAGCAATATCACAGTCGGACATTTTTATAAATAATAATGTATTGAAAATAAAATTATAAAAAAAATATGTTATATTTAATATATAATACATATATAAAATTCCACATTCATAAATCATTCCTGTAATTGAAAAAGAAAATCATATCAACTACTAAATATAAAAAAGTCAATTAAACGAATTTAGATATACAATACGTGATAGAATAAATCATCGTTTCATTCGTTGGATGTTATAAATATAAATCGCGTTATTAAACAATAATAAAATATCGAATAAACTATTAAAACTTTCGCTTTTATCATAAATTCATCTCTATCAGACCTAAACGTGTACTATCGCGAAAGGTAAATGAATACACATTAGGTTTCCATCATCAAAAAACCATTAAATGGAGTGAGGAATCGCAGATTAATTTAATGGATACCGATGCGTATGAACATATTTTTGAATTGATATCTTCCATGAAAAATAAATGAACTTGTGTTGTCGCATTATCTTTCGCTGATATTGGGTTTTATTTTTATTACTATGTGGTTTACTACGAAATCGTTATATATTTATTCTTTAATTGGGCCATGTTTACACACACACATATATACACATATAAATGTTTTTTTAATTTCAATTTCATATAAAATAAATTTAATATTAGAAATTCACGAATAATGAATTTTAATTTAATTAAAACATTGTCTTATTTCTTAAATTAACTTATATTATTGTATGATATATTATTATTTATGAAATTTTCTTTTAACACATTTGAAATTATAGAACGCATACAGATAATCAACGCATCTGTTTAAACTAAAATTATATACAATGGAATTCACAGTGAGAAAAATATATTCACGAACAAAACATGATATTTATTATTCATGTTTATTATCTTTATTAATCATAATGTCAAAACGAAGTTGATGACATTGAATGATTATTAAGCTTTTGTTAACACAAAGATACATAATTAAATTATATACTTTTATTATGTTTGTCCTATGTATTGTTTGAAGCACGATACGAAAATGACAAATTTACGGTCTTTGCTCGTCTTTTTCTCATATGAACATTTGTTTGTATTACATCTATTTATAATATTTTGTAATCTATAACATATATATATATATATATATATATATATATATATATATATATATATATATATGCGTGTGCGTATGTCACTGTTTAAATAATGATTTTTTTATAATAAGAAACGATCTAATATTTTCAGTTCTGCGAAATATTATAGTCATAAAATAAATAAATTGAACTTCATTATGAAACAGCGAGCTATTTTTATTTAAGTTCCTACTGAAATTTTTTCATGCACGCATGAATACATACAGAGAAATGATGTAAAAAATTATAGACTTATTTTGATATATAGTTTTGTTATAAAATTTAAATTGTTGGTATTAGTCTTATATGCTAATCAAACATAAATAAAATTAACAGTATACATTTTATAATCCGATATTTTAAAAATTCTCATTTATTTAGCTTTTTTCTTAATAAAAATGAAATATGGTTTTAGAAATAAAAATTAATTGTCAATATTTTGTCAATAAATATTTTTATGTCACATATATAATATATTATATTAGGAATTATTATTTAAATTAAGGGGTCATGCTCAGCCAGCAGGTCGAGAAAAACATGACTTTTGAGATTTTTTGTCAAGAACTAAAATATGTTTCCCAACAAATATTTGGATATTTAAAAAAAGTATACCTATTTTTTCCAATAAAAAATATTTAATAATAAAAGATATATGGTCATTCTTCCTTAGATCATCTCAAAAATTAAATTTGTGGTAGCCATTGCTACTCAAATTTGGATTTAATAAACAAATGTTAAATAATGACAGTTCATCAAATAATAGCTAACTTACTTCGTAACATCAAATTTGGACACTCATTATTTTAGTTATATTTTTATAACAAACGTCAGGAAATTAAAATTTAGAATTAGGTTATAAACAAAGGTTCTAATCTTTAAGATCCTAACATTTTTTAATCATTTATTATTTATTTTTGTTGTGTTTTAATGTGACATTATTAAACAGGTTAAATGAGCTAAATGGTAATCGTATTATCGTCTAATGATATTTTAACATTTTGTTGTTCGTATTTCTTTAATATTTACACCCGTTACAATTTCAACAAGTGATTTAACGTCAAAATGGATTCCGTCAATAATTTAATTATTTTCCGTACTGATAACAATTTTAGTAAACATTTTTCCATGGGAAAATATCTCTGAAAGTATTATAACAACACGAAAATAAAATATTGATATGTTTGCTCGTTTCCAAATATGTGCGACCGTATTTGTGCAAACGGGTTTCGGATTATCGCACATATAGGTGATATGTATGAAACGTGATGAACAAAATGTACACATACAAATATTTGTGTATTACCTACAGAATGTCATTTCGAATATAAATATAATAAATTTGTGGATTATACTAAAGCGATTAGTTGTGTGCAAATAGTTTTCGAGCTATTTCTCAACGTTCACCAAGTACGGTCGATGTTGATGTAAAAATTTATGATTTGTTTGAAGAGATATTAAATTTATGTTATAGTCGGTATGTTGTTTCGTATTATTTATTTTGTTGGTACATGTACTTTTTTTATCTGTATTTTAGAAAATAAATTGAGCATTGAATCGATAATACACGTTTGTTAAAAATTGCTGGGAAATAAATTCGTCAGTTATGTTATTATTACAAAGAAAAATGTGAAACGGTGTGTTTCGATGTCATTTTTAAATCAGTATGAACAAACGTTTATATTTATTCAATAAGGGTTATTTAAATGTACGATGGCTGTACTGTTTTTGATTAGTGGAAAATGTACATGTGGTCTTATTATCAACTATTTGAAGAACTTAATTCATTTTTCATAAAGATGACATATATTTTCATAGAACTATAATTCATTTTCAAGCATAGATTTTGTCTTATAGAAAATTCATTAAATAATAAAATATTGTAAATAAAACTCAATAAAAAATTGTACTGTTTTTTTCAATGTTTTTAAAAAAACAGTTTTTTTATAATCATTTCTTAAATCAAATAATTTTATTAAAAATGTTTAATATTATTTTGTTGAAACTAAAATTGCAATTTAAAAAAAATAAGTCATTACAAAATTTTTTTCCAGATGTATTTTAAAAATTGGTAAATAAATTTTTATTTTTTAATCTGAATGAAATAACATATAGGACCATCTAAATGTAACGCTTAGATTTGTGTTTTATTAAAAAAAACATGTGTACAGGGGTGGTGTATAAGCAAATATGTGTATAGTTTCTTTTTAATTAAACATAAAACTAGGCGTCACATTTGGATGACTCTATAGAATCAATATTCACGGTTTTCTTTTTGTTTCAGGTAAGAAAATGGCTTCATACTATTTAGAAAGAAAAGCATCTCATTTTTAACATACAAAAGAGTGGGTATTTAAAAAAAATAAATGTGAAAGATTCTTAAGATTTTTTTAGCATTAACAAATATTTTTTCATAGAAAAAATATGATTTAAAATTGTTATGTACTAGAGAAGAAATTGATTTGGTATGATAATGATCAAATATTAAACAATTTTTTTAATTACAGATTTTTAAACGTATTTAATTAATTATTATTTAATATTGTTTAAAATATACTGTTAATTAAATAAAAAAATAAAAAATTAGAATGTTATGAGAGTATAGGAAATTTCCAAAATGAATCAAGTAGAGATTAATTATTTCTTAAAAGTTTTTTTTGGATCAAACGTAAAAATATTTCAATGAAATTTATTTCAAAAAATATTTTATGTAAAATTAAAATGTCTTAACTTTATGTTCCGTATACTATGTAATTATAAATTCCAGGAAGTATCCAGTATAATTCATAAATATTATCTGATTCCGTTGACAGGTCTATAAATAATTTATGTATTCTTTTTAATTTTTCATGAAGATAAAACTAAATCAATATTAAAAAAAAATAAAACGATAATAAATTATTTCAAATAACAGTTTAATGTGTTATATAAAGTTATAATTTGGATATTCTGGATTTGTTTAAAATAATTATTGTCTAAATTCGCTCTCACACTAATGTAGGGTCATCCGAATGTGACGCCTAGATTTGTGTTTTATTAAAAAGGAACATGTGTATAGAGTGGTGTACAAGGAAACATGTATATAGTTTCTTTTTAATGAAACACCAATCCAGAAGTCACATTTGGAAGATTCTATATTTAAAGGTATGGGTAATTTTCAAATAGTTTTGTTAAATTTTCTTTTAAGACGAAATATTTATTTTTTACTATATCTGAAGTTTTATAAATTATTGAAGGATAAAAGAACATTAATATCGTATAAATATATATATATATATACATATATATATATATATATATATATATATATATATATATATATATATAAATATAATCATATTAGCTCACTGTTGTGCGAAAGCTTAAATAAATGTTATTATTCACTGATATTTGGTCATACAGAGGTGACCAGGCGTGTTGGTGAAGATTTTTGTATTCAAGGTATACTCCCTTTGGCAAAATACCTTCATTAAAGCTGAAGAGTCCCGTCTGACCTATATCTCCAACCGGAGATCGAACGCACTTTTCCCACTTGACAGGTGGTGATACTAGCCACTACAGCACCGGTCAGTTTATATATATATATATATATATATATATATATATATATATATATATAAATAGGGAATAAACATAATAAGAAACATTGGTGAACTCATCGATTTTTTTAATTAATATATCATTTGTAGTTAACAAAAACTTTCTTTTTATAAAACCATGATTTTTAAGACAATTATTAAATTCAATCACATTTGTTGTGATATTTGTATAATTTTTAGATATAATCTTTTTTAATCTATGCCGAATTTTACAGTTTTGCTTTAAATTTTGATCACTGTTGGTAATAAAAATATTTTTATTACAAATTTTTCTAGTTGTTTTGTTCATCTCTTTTATATACTTACAAAAATACATATATATATATATATATATATATATATATATATATATGTGTGTGTGTGTGTGTGTTTTAAGTGTAATAGAACTTTAAATTGAATCACTATCGAAAGTTCTATCTGACCTAAAAACACCTTTATCAAATCTTAATATATACATTCAGACACACGTGTAAAAGATACATATATAAAGATTTTTAGGTTAGATAGAACTTTCGATAGTGATTGAATTTAGAATTCTATCGCACTTGAAAAAACATTATATATATATAACGTTTATATATATATATATATATATATATATATATATATATACATATAGGATGGCTTAAATGTGACTGATATTTTTTTAATAGAACCGAATTTAGATGAAGAGAGGCCCTAGACTATTCCATATGCGAGGCCTTTAATAATGCATGAATAAAAATGGTCTATGACATTGTCAAAAATATTATACACTTTGACCAGAGGCCCATTACATTTTGAGATCCTAGACTTCAGTCTGCCAAGTTTATAGATAAATCTGGCACTGAGTTTTATTGTACATACATTTTCTTGCTTACTATCATTTACTATCCTTCAATCCCATTTAGGTCACCATATATATATATATATATATATATATATATATATATATATATATATATATATATATATATATTCATACATACATATATACATTACAGAGTATATTTTAAAATTACTTAAACAAGCATTTTCTTCGAAAATAATTAAAGATAATTTATATACAAAATTGATATTTTAATTCATTTATAATTGAATTCGATATTATATATATATATATATATATATATATATATATATATATATATATATAATATTTCAGCATTTATTTAATCGTTACGTGCTGAACAGACATTAAAACCATAATCGTAATAAAACTGCTTATGATTATCATATTAAAAAAACAATTTATCAGGAAATAAATATATTTAAATATTTTATTTCATTTGAATCAACAATATTCGACCTGTTTAAATATTAATTTTATTATATTTAATTATTTTATATTAAACTTCTTAAATCGGATTTACAGTACGCTATTTTACAAATAATTAACGTTCAACCATTGTCAAAGAACTAAAACAATTTCACGCGAGTGTTCTTTAAGTCGTGCATGTTTGAATATGATACATTATTTGCACAACTGTGTTTAAAATGTGGTGCCTCGTGTGCAATTAATCACAACTTATGAAATGCGAAACATTCGTATGTTGGAGTTTCGCGTATGTGCGCAAACGAAAAACGTCTGTGTACAGAAAGTTTAGCGCTTCGAGTGGACTGGCGTTGAAGATGTCTTATTGATGCGATGACGTCAAACTGTTGACAATCTTAAATAAAACTTTAGAAAAATTTATAACGCTGGAAAAATGTTCCGCGCAGTTTTTCGTCTCGGCTCGTTTTTTATTTACAGTTTGTTCATTTATTTATATAAGAATCTAAGTTTATGTATAGTTTTTATTTTTCATATATTTATTTACAGTACGCATATATATATATATATATATATATATATATAATGAGTTATTTTTAGTTTATAGAATTTTTCCATTACATTATTTCAAACAAAACATAAAACAAACTTCATAGTTGGTCAAAAATAGATTGAGCATTTCAAAGTTTTCAAAACCAAATATAAGTTTATAAAAGCATTAATTTATTCTACATTTGGAAAGTAATCGATATTTCAATAAATTCTTTTTGAAAGAAATTGGTTGTATTAATATTTATGTTTATTCGAAACAAAGTAGTTGGCGAATAAATATAAATAACAAACAACATTTCTACTTGTAAACTTTTTTATATTTAAGGAAATATACAGCGATTTATTACCTGTTTTTACAAATTTTTTTTTGGATAAAAATGACATTTATTTTACTATAACTTGGAAATATAATCAATTCATTTTTGATAAATTATACCTATAATAATTATTTCCAGTCCATTTTTTTACTAATCTATTTTGATGAAAATAAAATATTATTTATTAATGGTAATAGTGAAGAAGTACTTATAAATAATCTTATAAAACTTTATATTCAATTGGAAAGTAAATTTAGAAGAACAAACCAATTTTGTCACATTTCAACTTATCGTTGTTTAAAGCCAAAATGAAAGTTTGAAAAGGATCTTTTCCTATGTCACAACTGAAATTGTACATCTGTATAACAATATTACACTATCTACCTAAATTTAATCAGTATAAATATATAGATTTTCTCAAGTATTAATATATCTATATTATATAGATTTCAAACTGTCAATTTTAAATTTTAATTGAAGATTATTTTTAAATTATTATCAATATTGAAATTATATATATATATATATGACATCGTTTATCTGCATCGAATATACGCACAAAATATATTTATAGTCGAAGGATAAATGAATAAAGTATAGACATGGGTTTTATTGAGCGTGTCGATATAGTTGATACTTTTGTGAGAAACGGTTTCTTTTTTCAAAAGAGAATATCGAAAGGTTTCCTTTCGGACATTTACAGTAATATCAAATGCGGAACACAGTTGTCAAAAAATTTAGTGATAAACATACGTGCCTTATGGATCACATTGAAATGTGATAAGTCGTTTTCTCAAACGAGTTTCTCTTTTATATGAATTCAGTTCATCAATGACACGTTTATAAAATGTATATATATATATATATATATATATATATATATATATATATCAAATAGTTTTGGTAATTGAGAAAATTCACTTTAGTATAAATAAATCACTCACAAGATTTTTTAATAAGAGTTTTGAATAATCACTTATTGTTCACTGTATTGATGCATGTTCATATGGCCATTCTATCATCATTAAAGAGTTGCATTATAAGATTTCTATAAATATAAGCGTTTTTATTATAAAATATCTTTTAATTCAATATTCTGATGATTACAATAATCAAAACTAAATTATTTTCATCTGAAAACATTTTTCTTATATTGAATTTCTAATATTTGACTAAAAATAATCATTAAGTATAAAACTACAAATTTTAAATTCAAATCATAAATTTTTATTCACATATTTTTTTTATTAGATTGTTCATTTTGGTCCAAGATTGAAAAAAATAAAAGTCAATTTTTTTTGCTCTAATTATTTTTTTACTATAATAACAAATGTTATTTTTAACAAAAAATGACTATTTTCTTTACAAGTAATCGATTTCTAGTGAGAAATAATTATTATAAATGAATTTAAAATTTTTCAATTTTTGGTTCTAAAAACAACGATCTATAGTATGGAAAATTTCATGAGAAATTAAAATATTCAAAAATCAATTTTTTGTATTTACAATCTAAGATTAGCTATAAAATATAACGAATCAGTGATTAAAATTGATTTTTTCAACATAGAACGAATTTTATTTAGAGTAAATTAATGAAACATATCTTACTTAGGTCAAAAATTTGGCATCCATTTCAAAATGCATTTCTTATGTTAAATGTCAAATAATTTGGCTGAAAACAATTACTTAGAACTGAAATATATATTTTATATCCCAAAATTATATACCTTGATGGACATGAATTTTTTTAAAATTTTTGAATTTTGACCAAAAACTGAAAATAATTAAAAATTAATTTTCTGCTATAATTATTTTTTAATCTATTAACCAATATTATTTTTACCAGAAAATGACTATTTTCTTTCCAAGTCATCGATTTCTAGTAAAAAATAATGATTAGGAATGAATTTTAAAAATTTCAATTTTTGACCCTAAAAAAACAACGACCTATAGTATGGAAAATTTCATAAAAAATCAAAATATCAGAAAGTTATTTTTTCCCCTCTAAAATAAAAGATCGGATAAAAGATAAGATCAATCAATGATTAAAATCATATTTTCAAACATAGAATGAATTTTATTCTGAGAAAACCTTGATTTGAAAGAATCATTCCAATTGAATTCCAAATGATTAAATATATTAATAAATAAAAAACAAGGACAGTTTTATTTTATAATATGAAATTACAATGATTTTACAAACATATAAATGAGTATAAATAAATAAAATTAAAAATAACTGAATACTTTTATAAACTCTTGTGATGTTTTTATGAATGACTTATTTGTCTTAAATTTCAAAAAATAATTTTAATATTTGGCTGCATTGTTATTAGTGAGTAAATATTGATATTAAAAACAATATTGTATTTTATTCAAGAAATTATTTTATTTATAAATATAATATTTCTTTATATTGAAATTAATTTTTTGGGGATTTTATTCTCATTTTCTAGAAATGAAAATAAAAGTAATTAGACCTCTGACCTTTATTTAAATGACATAGAATCAAATATCAATTTATTTCTGAAATTTATATTTTATTCATTGTATAGAAATCATCATTTATTAAATATTTTTCGTGTAGTAAAATATAATACATAACTATAAAAGAAAAAATAATTTCTAAAATATACATAAGTGTATTATTTAAGTCCAGAATAATAGTTTCTAATTCTATTTATTTTGTTTTGATACGTTTTTAATTTTCATTCCGAACATCTGTAATTGATAAAATATTTAAAGTAATTGTAAATATTGTACTTAGTATCAAAAGAATACTTGAAATATCATTATCGTAAAAGATGGTAGGAAAAAATAAACATCACAAGATGTATTGAATTTCTATTCAATATATTTCCAGCTACCCACTTTTTTCATTATTTAACATTAACTATTTGTATAGTAAATTGAGGCCATACTATTGCTCAATAAAGGTTTTCATTCAATTTCTTAAGAAAAGGCTGTCGTGTACAGTAATTGATACTATTTCCATTCTACAAGTAGTCATGTTTATTTTAGGATGTTAATGTTTAATGTATTTTTATATACATGTACTTGCATTCAAATATTTTCTTTGATAGCATAAATAAATATTTCAATATATAAATATATATATATAATTAATAGCAAAATATATTGTGAAAATTTGATTTCAAATTATTTTTAAAAATATGTTTGATACAAATTGATAATAAAATTATTAGATAGAGATAATCATATTTTTTAAAGATAATTTAAACAGTTATAATAAAAAAAATATTTTTTTAGTTAAAAAAAACCTCCCTTTATAAAATGATTGTTTTTTAATTAATGATTTGTTTATTATCATTAAATAAATTTATGCTATTATATTATTATTAACAAAATTATTTTTTAAATATATATATATATATAATAAAAATACACTTAAAAAATTTATACAAAAATTATTTTAAAAAATATATTTGATAAAAATCAAAATCAAATCATTACAGATAATCATATTTTTAAAATAAAATTTGAATAATTATAATAATATTTTTTTAGTCAAAAAATAGACAATTACACATAAATTATTTTCAAAAATGATCTCATAAAAATTATTAATAACATCACTAAATATAGATAATCTATTTTTTAAAATAAAATGTGAATAATTATTAAAAAAATACTTTTCAGGCAACAAACTACTAAGTGTGTTGATTATTTTATGTTAATTTTATTAATTAATTTTTTAATATCATAAAAATAATTTTTGCTTCTTTATGAATTGAATTCAAAATAAATACTGGTTTAATTGGATGAAGAAGTTTGATGTTTCCTTGAAGTTTTTTCTAAAATTAGTCATAAAATTGTATATAATTTAATGTTAAATTATGTTCAATTAAAGTTAATTAATAGTTAAAATTTGTTATAAACCATGTTTTCTAAACAGAACTTAAATTGTCAAAATAAAAGGAAAAAAGTTGATTCAAAAAAGAAAATATAAAATTACTGTAATTATTTAATCTATGTTTATGTGATTTATTATTTTTTTTTGAAATATTATTAAATTATTCATAAGATTATTATATTATAGAGAAATAATTATAGAAATAAATTATATTAGATTTTTTCACTTAAGAACTTCTCAAAAATATAAACAGTTCACCTGTTATCAAAAATTTATATAAAAATGAATATACTACGACAAATTTTATTCAGTTTACAAATAGAAAGAATTAGTTACTCATACTATTTTATCAGTGAATAGAAACTAAACTGTCAGATTTGTGTAAATACCCTGGTGTAATTTAACATTCACCTCTATAGTGGAAATGTCACATAGTATGCATGTTAGCAAAGTGAATAGTAGTTTGAATTTTGTAATGAGCACGATTAAGCAGTGCAGTGTTAAAGTAAAACAAAGAGATTATTTAATTCTGGTGTGACAATGACTAGGAGTAATGTTGTAGTATGCGGGATTTAAATAGTATCTGTGAAATTTGGGATACAGAGCGTATAAAGTTGTTTTGTTTGATTTAGATGTTGTGAACTGAATTTTTTTATGGAGATGAAGAAATTTAAGTAGTTAAGTTTAATTAAAAGAATATAGTTTGTTATTTTATTTCGGTTTTTTTTTTGAAAAAAATAAATGAGGATAAAAATAATCATTCGAGGATTTGTATTTAAGAATTTTAACACTTTTAAATGAAGAAATGTTATTTATTGTTTTTACAGCATGGTTTGGATATTGGATTCGTATCCTCTTTTTTGAAAAAAAGTTGATTGACATATTGCTATGGAATATTTTTTTTCAATCAAAAGTTTTTGAAATTTCAATATTTTGTAAGGTTTGTTCCAGATAGGTTAAATATCTGTATGTGTTAAATTTCAGTGTTCTTTATTTTTTTGATAAAGTAATATGTTTTGATTAAATATATTTTTTGCTATATATTACTGGTAAGTAATATTTTAAAATTGTATTTTTTAAAATATTATTTTCAGTATTGCAAAGAATTGAACAAACTAGAGATTAATGGCCCATTATCTGTTTCTTATACACAATTTATTTTTGTAAATTTTAAGTTAACTGTGGAGTAAATTGTTATTATTATTCTAACCAAAGATGATTCAGTAAACCCACTAATTTAAGTTCCATCGATGCAGAAATTTTGATTATCGACTTTATTATTTATTACTAGTTTTTTTTTAAAAAAAAAATACTAACTTTTATCAAAATTCGCAACGTAATTCCAAGTTTCATTTATAATAAAACATAAATTGTTATATATAAATCTATTAGTAAATTATTAATAATTAACTTTTTATTCTAGTAATAAAAATAAAAAAAAATAAAATGAATTAATATCAAAAATATGAGAAAGAGGTATTAAAATAAATTAAATAATTGCTTTTTGAACTAAATATTTTAATTGGATAAATCACAATATCAAATTTCATTATCGTTAACTAATTATTTTAATTGAAACGTAATCCTAGACTTCAAACTTAGTTACGTGGTATTTTATTACATCAAGATTTTTTTTTATAAAAAAATATTAATACTCATAAGAAATGTCCAAGGTCTTAATAGAATATTTTCTTCCATAAAGTAACAATATTGACCGTTTCTGGAAATAATATACAAATAAATATAAAAAGGATTAATAAATAACATAAATTTGATTTTTAAATTAAATATGTATTTAGAATTTTATAAAAATAAATACTGCATAAAATGTTAATTTTTATAAAAAATAGCAAAGAAAATTATCTGATCATTTCAATACTCGGTTAATTTATTTCTATTATATACAAATATATATATATATATATATATATATATATATATATATATATATATATATATGTAAATATGTACTATGTTTTACATAAACAAGTTTGCATTTATATTCAAAATTTGATTATCAAGGTTAGAATAGAAAATTGTATAAAATATACAGCAAATAAATATTTATACAAATATAAATGTGTGTATGTACACACACACACACATGATATATATATATATATACATATTTATATGGCTAGTTTTATCCAATAACTATAACTGTGTTTTATAGTCATTTTTATATGAAATTTTCTTCTTGGGTTATAAACGTAATAAATTCAATCTCACGCAGTAAAAAAAGCATATTTATAATGTTACCATATTTTCAGAGCTCAAAAGCTTATTTCGAAGAGGTGTTTCAAACAACATATAAAAAATTATTTCCTTATATTGTCATCCTAAGAAATTCACATAATAAAAATCTATACGTTTTTTCCATACTACGAAAACTACCATTCAGATGACTTTTCTTCGAGTTTCTATTATGTTTACATTTTTTTTCCTTAAAGGTTAAATATAGAATTCACTGCAGTCTATGAAATAAGAAAAATATTTTTATACCAAATAAATGTATTTCGAATAGAAATTATTGAAACGTTTGTTGAATTTTTTTCAGTAAAAAAATAAAACAGTTCATTATTTAAAAATAAATTGAATTTATCAAATAGTTTGTAAAATGTCAAGTTGAATAAAAAAAAATATTTTCAGTGTAATTTTATAAAGTGATTAAATTTTTATCATAAATTAAATATTTTGTTACTCAAACACAGAATATTGAATGAACTATAAAATATCATGCAAACAACTTAATATGTAAAAAACGACGTATTATATAATCAAATATCTCCCGATATATGTAAATAATAATATGTATAATTATTTCCATATCATAATATGTAAATAATAAACGATTTTAATGCAAATACGTCGTTTATTTTTACATGCTCGGTACACTAAACTTTACAAACGATCTTAAAAAACTTTCGTTCGAAATAATTGTTTTAAAATAGACGGCGGTTTCGTTAAATACTCGAATAATATTTTCATTTTTAGCATGTCAACTGAAACAATCTTCATAACGCTTGAAATTCCACAAAATGTGATATAGGAACATTTATTAAATGTACCTCATTTGCATTTTATCATTCTTAGTCGTGACATTTCGTCGTCTTTGTTGCGTTCCGTTTTATCACGGTTTCACTTTTTTTGGAGGGGAGCGCTCTGCTTTTTCAGCAACGATCGTACTTTTTCCATTAACATGATTTTTTTTCATACTTAATTCGTTTACAGTGATTCCTAACAATACGAAAGAAAATGTTCACTTTGTTTTTTGTATTAGTTCAACCGAGTGTCGGGTTTTAAACATGAAATTCTATATAATTTATTATATTTTCTTGCCACATTATATATATATAATCATATTCTTTCCACTATTGGATGAAAGCCTCTTCTAAATTTCTATTGAAAATAAAAAATGATTTTTTTCCAAAATTCCATTTTATATTTCAATCGATTTAATATCTTTCTTTTCCAATTTATTTTGATATTATTTTATGTTTCATTTATCCATGAATATTTTCCTGAGCCTTTTTATATATCTAAGTTCCTAATCAAATTAAAATGAATTTTTTATAAAAAAAACTCAACCTAGTAATGCCCGCAAAAAATTTTTTTGTAGAAAATTCTATAAAAGTTTTGATATGTTTTTTTTCAGTCATCTGATTTAAATCCAATAAAATACCTCTAGTTGTTTTTGTATTTAAAATCTGATATGTTAAAACTAAGAAATATGGATATATTTTTGTAAAAGCTCAGAAAGTAATGGAAATTAATATTAAATGAAATACAAATAATGTAGCGAAAAATACGAGTAACAGATTAAAAGAAGTAATAAAAAATAAGACTGGAAATACTAAATTTTAAATTTTTATAAAAATAAGTTAGAATTTTAGAATCAGTTAAATGACAAAGTTCAATAATTTTCTTTCTATTTAAAAAAGAATAGTGCTTCATCTTTGTCTTCAAGTTGATGTGAAAATTTCGTTTCCAAATTTTCACAAAGTTTTTCGAGAAATGCTAAAGTACAAATTTTATGAAATATTAAAATTAAGAAAAAAAAGGAAAAAGATAGATTTTTAAACAAAATATATTTTAATTGTATTATATATATATATATATATATATATATATATATATATATATATATATATATATAGGATGTTCCATTAGGATTGCATAATTTTATTTTTAAATAAAAAAATCATTTTTGAGTGAGCGATGATTTTTTTTGAGTGATGATCAGTGTGTGCTCTTGATGGAACACCCTATATATATATATATATATATATATATATATATATATATAATATACATCATTTACATTAAATCATTAACATAACTTTCTAAACGTTTTATTTTTTATAATTTATTTACATTGTTAAATAGAAGCAAATTTGATGATCGATGAAGGAAGCGAATAAGGAGTGAATCCTCTGAATTATAAAAATGTTCATTTCAATTGATTTTTATTACTGATTGATTATTCGTAATGAAATTATTATTTTTTTTGTAATTTATTAAAATAAAAATACATTATACTATTTTTTTTAAGAAAAATGTAAATTTGTAATTTTTGATTGAAATATTAAAAAAAATATTTTAATTCTTTAATTGGCCCATATTTATATACAAATGTACAAATACATGCACCAATTTATACACATTTAGAATACAAATATGAATACAATTCCGGTCTACTGTTGTATAATCGTTTTCTCTACTTCGAGATTTCTGCAGACATTAGAACGAGCGTATCATCATTGTGCGAGAGCCATTAAGGGACCGTCGTCGTTGTCGTCAAGAAGGTCTTATAAATGAAATTCTCAAAGTGCTGATCGTGAATGATATCAAATGAAGAGACCGGTGATAATACAAAAGACATTCTTTGAGGTTTTATTATGGAAACTTCATTTAGAATTTCGAATGACAAATATTTAATATTGGTAAAAAATATTTCAACACGTTTGGTGTGTACTTTCGATGCTATTGTCATATCTCGACGTTACGTTTCATTTAAAATAAATTAGGTAAATTAATCGATACGTCGATTACATCTGTATGCGGGGTTAAGAAAATAGCAGTTCGGCGATTCTTTTTCATAAGAATTAATTGGAATCAATTCAGAAAGTAATTAAATTGTTTTATCAATTTTTGTAATAGGTATTTATTTTTAGATCGGTTTTCATTACATACAATTTATATAAGAACAATATATTGGTTTCCATTACATGAAGCTAAAAGGTTTTATTTTTTTTATTAATTTGCTACTATATTCATTTATACTTGTGTTTAAAAAATGATGACATTTTCATCGAAATAAGAAAAAAAATCAAAACTATAAAAATATTTGTTTAAAAATAGCATTACTTTATGAAGTTTTCCTTATATTGAGTCGTCCTACAAGTAATACGATATATTTTACGATCTCTAGTATATAAAATCCTAGTTTAACAATGGAAAAAATAATTCAAGAGTTCTAACCAACCAATTTCAAACGTTATATCAAGATTTGAAATCGATTGGTAAAGTTTCTAATTCAAGACAGTGGATTCTTTATGAACTTGACTTTTGTCCATATTTATTAGTTTTGAATTTCAAGAAAAAATAATGAATCAATTTTTTAGTTACAAAAATAATATTTTCTAATAACAAATATTAATTTTGTTGAAAAGTGATTATTTTACAACCAAATTATCAATTTCTATTAAAAACGATTGATTTGTATCCAATTTTGAAAATTTTAATTTTTAATCCTTGAGAAAAATGATCTGTACATTTCAAATATGAATTATTTTAATTTATCTCTGATTTCCAACTCACGGATTACAATTTCATTAATTTTGATCGAAATGTATTAATTTTTAAATTTTCAGAAAAATGAAAAAATATTTTTGGATAATTTTTTTAATAACGTATGTAAATATTGCTAGAAAATAATTATTTCTATTCAAAATCATCAATTTGTTTTAAAAATGATGGACTTGTAGCAAATTTTAAAATTTGTGATTTCAAGAAAACGACGACTTGTATGTAAAATTATATAAAATATTTTTTTTCATTTATAATTAAAGATTAGATATAAAATGAGATGAATCAATGATTAAAATCATTTTTTTAAAACATGTGATAGATTTTATTTAATTATTTTCGTATTTAAGACGATTTTTACATTTTCTTTCTTCAAAATTAAAAAAAATAAAATAATTTCTTCATCAGAAAGTAAAATTATATAGTTAAATATTTATGATATTTTTGTGTATATTATATTTTTTTAAAAAAAATTGGTACCTTATTTTTTTAGAAAAAAAAATCATATAACAATGAAGAAAGTAAATTTTCAATATAAGCAACTGAATGTTTAAATCAAGGATTTGTCTAAATAAATTAGATTGTGTTTGAAAAAAACGATTTTAATGAATGATTCATCTTATATAATATCCAATATTTGATTATAGATAAAAAATGAAATGATTTGGAAAATTTCCATTTTTTATAAAATTTTCCATATTATAGATCGTTGTTTTTTTAGATCAAAAATTGAAAATTTTAAAATTGGCAAGTTGATTATTTTTAGTACAAATCAATAATTTTTTAAGAATATATTATTTTTTTAAGAAAATTTACATTCGTTATTAGAAAAAATGATTTTTTAGCTGAATATTATTTTTTTCATTTTTCTCAAAATTTAAAAATTAATAAATTTTAACAACAAATTTAAATAAATGAGTTAGCATTAAAGGAAAGATCTAAATAATTCATATTTAAAATTTTAAAACTAAAACATTTTTAATTTAATAAGAAATAAACAATTTTTATTGGTAAAAATGAAATTGGGAGTTATTGTATGGATGTATGTTGTAATTTGAGATCTGTTTTTTTGAATTCAATTATAGATAAACGTAATAGAATCAAAATTAAATATATATTGTTTTAAATAGATACTTTAATGTATATTTTTTTTAAAAAAATCTATATAATTTAAATGAATACAAGTATAACTAAAAATGATTTATGTTGTAACTAGAAATAAAACCAACTCAACCTATTTCGAAACATAAATAAATATTAAATTAAAACAAACATAATAATCGGGATCAAACCATCGACTTGGAAGAAAAAACGTTATTTCAACATCGAAGTAACGAAAAAGGAAACAAAAACCAAAAAGTTATCAAGCGACAAAGCACGCGAACCGCGCATAAATACAAGACTGGCGGAATATAGAAATTTCCGGCAAAAGCTCGAACGAAAAAAAAGTTTCAGTTAATTGGAGATATCATAAAGAAGTTTTTTATCTCTCAATGGATAGATAATAAATGAATATTATGATGATGATTGTATCAGTAATGACAATAATTATTGTTTCGTGAACGGGCAAACACGCGAAAATTGTCAATTTGATATTATATTTTTGTATGAATGATCGTGTGGAGGTTTTGATTATTTCCAGACTTTTTTAACATTTTTATTAAATATATTGTAATTGAAATAAAACAAGGAATGTTTGTTTTTAATTAACTGTTATCGTTTTCTTAAAATAACAATAGTAATAAACCATTTATTGTACAAATATGATTCGATTTTTGTTTAATTCAATTAAATAATAGGTTCTACACAATTATGTTTTTTTTTGTAATTATTGATATAATTAATAAGGGTTTCTTATTGATTTCTGTAAATAATTATGAATAAGGAATGAAATAATCAAATATTGTATTTATATTTTTTAGACTCGTATCGTAATTTTTTTTTCTTTCTACTGTTGGACAAAATCATCTCTCAACACTTTTCACTCTAATCAATCTAATGTTTTTCTCTTTTATTCAACTCCAATGAATTTCGTTATATTTCTATCCTATATATCTATGAGTATTTTTCTAAATCTGTTTATATATCTGGGTTTCAAATAATTACTCTTGTGTATCGTGGTCTCCCTTTCTTGCTCTATAATCACCACATTTTCATTTTAAACTTCTCATTTTTACTACAATATCAATTACTTTGATTTTTATTTTGTTCTCTTTCTGTTTCCATGTTTCATTTTTCTCTATGTTATTTATTATTTTATTTTTCTGTTTTCTTGGTGTTTCTATTTTTCTATATTTCTTTGTGATATCTAGAATTACTGAATTTATGTTTCATTGCCATAAATGAAAACAGATAGAATGTATTGATCAAAAATGTTTTTAATTAACGACTAAAAATGAAAATCTTTAAAAAAATTCTATATAAAAATTTGTATTATTATAAGCAATTTCATTTTTTTTTTTGAAAATTTATTTTTTATGAAAATAATCGTTTTTTAATACAAACGATAGGTTTATTCTGAATTTAAGTTTTTTAAAATTTAAGCCAACAAAAAACACGATCTATAATTTGGAAATTCTATTAAATATCATTTTAGAAAATAATTTTTTTCATCTATAATCAATGACTGTATATAATATAACAACATAATATTTTTGAACATGAAACGAATTTTGAGTTCTCCAATAAAAAAATGAAACCTAAAATTTTATTAAATATTAAAATTTTGAAAATTCCTTTTCTAATCCAAAATCAAAAAATAAATACTTATACGAAATTATAATTTATTTTTTAAAAATTAATTTTTTTTATATCTAAGATCAATGGCTGTATATAACAACAATATATTTGAGTATAGAACGAATTTTAAATCTTTAAAAATATTATATACTAAAATTTCATTAAATATTTATATATTGAAATTTTTTTTTATCAAAAATCAAGAAATATATATAATATAAAGTATATTAATTTTAAAAAATAGATTTTTAAACACGAAACGAATTTTATTTATACAACATTATGATTGATTTCTTTGAAAGTTATTTTCTTTTTCAAAAATCAAAAATTGTACACAACAACAATATAACATATTTGAATATAAAACGAATTTTAAGCTTTAAACATTTAAACCGAAAAATTTCATTAAATATTAACATTTTTAAAAATAATTTTCTTTTTATTCAAAATCAAAGATTGTATATACCATGAAGTGAATTAACGTTCAAAAATAAATTTTTGAACAAAAAATGAATTTTATTTATATGAAATTATGATTTATTTCAATCATTCGATGTTTTAATCAATAATTTATTTTTGGTTGTTGTTCTTCATATTTTAAAATTTCATTAAAATAATCGATATATTCATTTTATACGTTTGTGTTAATTATTTTGAATTAGTAGAATTACCAAGATTTTTAGTAGATGAAAAATCTAATTATAAAAAAATTAATGATTATGATAATTTATTTACTGTGTATATATTTTGTCTATTACTCCGAATCATACCGTATTTTACGAAAATATAAATTTATTATTTCCATTTTGCTCTTTTGAATCATTGTATAAAAACGATTAAAAACAAATACTCAACAAAAATACTTGTGAAAATCGTTAAAACAATTAAACTGAATTTGACTGTTGTCATTAAAAATTTCCATTTAATTAATCAATAGCTTATCAACACATTTGTCGATTATAACGAACTCGAATCCAGGATGTTTACAATACAGCCGACGTCGTCTATAAGGTCACTAGCACCGAATGAAACTTATACAGTTGAATTATTTCAAAGGTACAGCAGAAAATATCTATTTTACCGCCAGTTAAAATTGTACAGAACGGATACGGTTCTATCGTATTCATTTCCGTAACGGTTCGCTTAACAGTTCGTTGACAGCGATTTTTACTCTAGACGTGTATTTTTAAAACCACTCCTAACTTTGACTCAGTACACAACCTGTGTTTTTTATCTACATGAAAGCAATATATTTTAATAATACTTTTTATATAAAAGCTCTTTGTAGACATGGGTGTGAGATAGATTTTTCTATCGAATGAATCTATTGTTTCATTTGAAAAATGTGTAACGAGGTTTTTTAATGGTCTACAAGCGATAGAAGGTTTATGTGAAACAATTATTGTCTATATTCATATAATTGACTTCGTATACATACATATATACATAAATGTTTTTTTAAGCGTGATAAAATTTTAAATTGAATCCTTATCGAAAGTTCTATCTAACTTAAAAAAATATCTTTATTAATTTATAAACAACATTTGAACCAATATATATATATATATATATATATATATATATATATATATATATATATATATATATATATATATATATATATATATATGTGATACATTAGATGCTTCCAAGATGTCGATCTAACTTTTTTTAAATAATGATGAATGGATTTGTTCGTCCAGTTCTCATCGCTTGGAAAGTTGACCTTTTATCAGTCCTCATTTTTCTCTATTTATTATAAAATCAATATGTTTAGTTTTGACTTAAAGTTTAAATTGATATCATTTCATAAACCATGTAACGAAAATACAATTTCAGTAAATTCGGAATTATTTTTCGATTAACGAACTTTTCTATGACCAACCATAAACAATTCTAATTTAACAAATTTTAATCTAAGTTTGTTTCATATGGGAGAAGATAAAACGAGTAGTTATTCGAAACAATGTACTGTTGAACGAAATGCACCTGTGTGTCGTACAGTTTAAAGTGTTCTGTAAAACCATTCCGTATGAGAAAGTGTCTTGCGAAAAAGTTTTCAACGTTTATTCAGTTGAATACTTTTCACTTTCGGATGTTTTTCGTTTTATTTTTTCCTTTTTTCTCAAACAGAAGTAGATAATACTTTTTGTAAGTTTACTTTGAATAAAAATATCGTTCAAGTTTTGTAAATAAAAAAAAATATTTACAGAATACTAGAATGTATTTTTAACAGTAAATTTAAATCAATATTTATTATTAAATAATTATTGAATATTTTAATGTCATATCAAACAAGATTTTATTTGTAGAAAATCAATTAGACACTATGGTTAACGATTTCTCAATTTAGAAAAGAATAGTTCTCCGCTTCCATCTCTAAGATGACTTGAAAATTTATTTTTTGAATTTTCTCGAAATTTTTTGAGAATTATCGAAATACAAATTTCATGAAATATGGAGTCATCTAAATGTGATATCTACATATGTTTTTATTAAAAAGAAACATATGTATAGGGGAATGTGTATAGTTTTTTTTTGTTTCTTTTTAATAAAACACAAATCTAGGCGTCACATTTGGATGATCCTATATTAAAATTATTAAAAAATGGAAAAAAGTGATTTTCAAACAAACTTTTCTAATAAAATAAATTTTAATTGCATTACTGTTATATATATATATATATATATATATATATATATATATATATATATACGAGTATATATATATATATATATACGAGTATATATATATATATATATATATATATATATATATATAAAGATGTTTTTTAGGTTTGATAGAATTTTTGATAGGGATTCAATTTAAAGTTTTATCACGCTTAGAAAAACACCTGTATATAACAATTTAATTAAAATTCAATTTATGTACATAATATGTACATAAAATATTATATATCTTGTGGTTACAAAGTTGATGTAACCGAATGATTTAGTAAAAAAACAATTCAAATTCTATTCCCTTTTTCCATATAGCAAGCACAGGGTATTAATTGAATCCTGTTTTTCATGTACGTATATTCATTTCTTGTTAGGAAAAGTTTTAGTGATTAGAACAAGTATTTGTTGTAAATACATCGTTAGACATAACCTTCGAGTCACAAACGGTTTAAAATTGAAATTTAGTTTCTCTCTCTAATTATTATAAAGTTGAAAACGTTGTATTGTTATTAAAATATTGTACATATATATATATATATATATATATATATATATATATATAATTTATTAAATTTGAATATAATTTAAATATTACTGCTATAAATATGATCAAATAATCGTAATATAAATCAATCAAACAATAATAATAAATGTTATTTATATCATGCTTATGTAATTATATATTTATATGTATGTATGTATCTAAATAAAAAAAAAGATCGTTAAATTTAAGATATAAGCAAATGTCGAAAAAGTCTAAATTCCCAATTTCAAGCTATATTTTTCCTCAATAATTTTTTTCCGCATTACGTACATTTGATACGAATTTTCTTCTCCATATGAAACTAAACTAAAACTTCTCATTACGCAACCACTTGGTCAAATATAAACTATATAATAAAAATAAACATCCAAAAAAATACAATCAATAACTATAGATGAAAGATAAAAATAACAAAACGAATATGTGTAGATGCTAGCTTAGCCTTGACATTAATTTCAACCTTTCAACTTTGACCTTTATTCATATTAGCTATATTCGCTTTGAAGTTTCTGGAGTTTTGGCCGGCAGCTTTAACACAGCACGTGGATAAAATATTAAACGCGAAAGAACGAACAAAAAAACTTTAAATAATCTCCAATCAGAATGTTGTTAGTATGTGAGGTTTTGATTTGATATAAATGATAGTATTTATTTTTGAATTGGAAATATTATATAGGAAATCAATTTCAATTAAATGGTTTAAATTGTATTTAAAATAATTTTCATATTATGCAAAATTGCCCAACTGTGGAATTTATCTGTTTTATATTAAATTATTTATGAATGTGTATATGTTTTAATTGACAATAAAATAATGAATATTTTACTGTTTGAATGGATTAATTGTATGTATTTTTATAATAAATTTGATATGCAAATTATTCAGTTTTTCATTTTTTTCTATTTTAATTTATTTTTGAAAATGATTAAAATTCAACAAATTAAATTTAACGGTTTATATTATAAACAAATTATTTTTTAGATATAGAATTATTTTTTTAAATAAATAAATCGTACAAGATATAATTTATAAAGAGTATCTGAAAATGTCAATTATGAAGTATAAAATTTTAAAATAAAGCAGCAATTATGGTTTCACTACTGAAATGTGTATTAGAGAATAAAGTAAACAATAAGCTACTGTTGAATATATTTATAAAACTTGTTATGTTGGGCTGAGTGATTTATATATACTAAAAAAAATGTTGTAGTATTAAGGAAAATAGTGAAAATAATGACTGTTCAATTTTTGAAATTAAAATAAATTATAAAACATAAAATATAATAATGTTGATTCCATATTTTTAAAAAAATATTAGAAATAGTTTATAAAATGTGGAAAATTACTTTATTTGTATAGAAATTTATTTTTTATATAATGCGAATTTATAAAAAAAATGTTATATATATATATAATATTATTGTTTCACTGTAAAAATAATAACTTTAATTTTTAAAATTAGATAAAATTATAAAAACAAAAAAAATTAATCATGTATTTTCAAAAAAGTATATTAGAAATATTTTTTTGAACTTGTGGCAAATCACTTTATTTTTATAGAAATTATTTTTTATATAAATAAATTTCTAATATATATATATATATATATATATATATATATATATATATATATATATAAATCTACTCTAAAAATAACCACTGTTCAATTTTTAAAATAATACAAAATTTTGAAAACGAAAATAAAAATGTTAATTCTATATTTAAAAAAAATATTTTTATGAAATTATGGAAAATCACTTCATTTATATAGAAATTATATTTTATATAAATGAATTTCTAATATATATACATATATATATATATATATATATATATATATATATATATATATATATATATATATAATTTTACTGTAAAAATTACCAATGATAATTTTTAAAATTATAAAAACATGTTAATTTAATATTTTAAAAAATATTTTTATGAAATTGTGGAAAATCACTTCATTTATATAGAAATTATATTTTATATAAATGAATTTCTAATATATATACATACATATATATATATATATATATATATATATATATATATATATATATATAATTTTACTGTAAAAATTACCAATGATAATTTTTAAAATTATAAAAACATAAAAACATGTTAATTTAATATTTTAAAAAATATTTTTATGAAATTATGGAAAATCACTTCATTTATATAGAAATTATATTTTATATAAATGAATTTCTAATATATATATATATATATAAATAATTCTACTGTAAAAATTACCAATGATACTTTTTAAAATTATAAAAACATAAAAAAATGTTAATTATATATTTTCAAAAAAATATATTAGAAACATTTTTATGAACTTGTGGCAAATAACTTCATGTGCACAGAAAATATTTTTTATATAAATGAATTTCTAAAATATATATAAATAATTCTATTATAAAAATAATCACTGTTCAATTTTAAAATAAGATAAAATTATAAAAATGTAAAAAATAAAAATGTTAAACCTATATTTTCTAAAAAAAATAAATCAGAAGTATTTTTATGAAATTGTGGAAAATTACCTCATTTGTATAGAAATTATTCTTTATAAATTGTTAATTTCTTAAAATATTATATAATATATATATATATATATATATATAAATATTACCATAAAAAATAATATTAGGGATTATCATTTATATTCTGTGGTTCAATATCTATTTGTCTGCTTACATAAAAAAAGAACATGAACTTCATGACGAAAACGTAACATCTGATTATCTTCTTAACTTTATTAATCCCCATCTGACAAATACGCTTTTATTACTGTACATAGGACGTACGTCAATTTTATTAAGAACGTTTCCAATTACCCACCGCCTTAGACTTATAATCGAATCATATAAATCTAGCCAGATGACGCATAGTGAAAACGTGTTCCTTTCTCTATTAATATTCCACGAAGATATATCTATTCGTTAATCACTCCGGCCATTTAGCTTTCGTTTAAAAACATCTCAGAAACTGTGCGAGTGTTAATAATGTTAGCACAGTTATCTTAAATTATTGGTTTACCTAATATACTCAATATCACTTATCGTAAAAAGCACAGGTGGAACAAACATATTTGGAATTTTAGACGTGATGGATATTTTTAACAAGGGATTCTTTTATATACTTATTAATATTCAAATTTTCAAATATATTTTTTTCGATAACTCAACTCGTTAATATAATGATAATAAATATATTGAAGCTTAATCTTTTTTTCTGTTCTCAAATGATAAATATTTAATGACGTTTAGATAATTACTATTAAATTCTCAAATGATTTTTTTTTTCATAAAATAAATATGCTGTTTTAACACAAGTAAATCACTCACCCCAATATCTAAGATTTTGAAATATATAATCATTAGCATCGAATAAAATTCAGATTATATCCAAATATTACAATTACTACATTATTGGAAAAAAAAACTAATTTTATAATGTGATAATCTGATGTTGAAATGTACATTAGTAAATATAGTGAATAATATAGAATATTTTTTATAAATTGTATGATGTATGAATAGTGTATTTGTGTTAAATTGATTTTTCTTACAATACAAAGAATAAATAGCATTTGTATTTTAAATACCTTTTCGAATATTGCATATTTTTTACATTTTAATATGAATGCGAATTTTACATACAATAAATATTCATTTACTCTATAGAGCAATTATAAAACGATGTTTTATCAACAGTTTCATACGCCATTATATGAATCTCATCCATAAACATTTGCGAAAAAGCAGTAACAATTTTAGTATTCAAATAAAAAGAAAAATACCATTTGAATAACTAATCTAATCTTGTATATGTATATATATATATATATATATATATATATATATATATATATATGTTGAAAGCTCTCGAAGCTATTACATCATATCGTTCGAGTCTATTCATACGTTGACCTTGACGCAAATTTTATCGATTTCTTAATAAAACAGAACACAATCCTTTTAAGAATTTATCTCATGTCAATGTACACATAGATAAGTGCCCACTCGTGTCCTTCAAAACGCCATTAAACTTACAACCAGATCCTATTATGGTCTCTAAACACGAAAATATGCTTGTTAATGGACCAACAGACATGTATTGTAACTAACAGGTCAACGTTGGACGAATTGTGAGTTATCACACAAGAACACACGCGTGCAAATATTTTACCATTCGATACTATTTATACAGAAATCTGAAACTTCGACCGGATAATCTAAGCTATTGAAAACATGTTTTTTTTTATCTTATTACATATATATACAGGGTTTTCCAATATGAATGTCAGAACTTTGACAGCTGGTGGTAGCCATGTTTGAATTTTTAAGCTCATTTTGACATTTCAACTCAGTGTAATTTGGTAAATTATCGTGAAACGTTTAACACTTCAACAACGCTTCGAATTTTTAAAAACTTCAATAGACTTATTGAAACAAAAGTTTAATGAGTCCATTATTTCACAAAATGGACCCATTAATTGACCACCGAAATCACGTGATCTAACTCCATTAGATTATTTTCTATGGAGTTATGTGAAATCATTGGTTTATGTTGATAAACTACAAACGGACAGAAGCATTGAAAATAAATATTGAACTTGTAATTCGTGAAATTGGACAACAATTATGCGAAAGAGTGACTAAAATTGGACTAAACGAATGCACTAGTCGTGTTGGTCATATGAGAAAATTGTATTTCATCATTAATGCCCTAGAATATTCTTAAAAAAAACAAATAACTAATTAACTGAATACTTTTTTATTTTACTTACATTTAAATCTCTGAAATGCTTATTGAAAAACCCTAAACAAATAAAGGAGAGAGAGAAGTAAGAGAAAACCATCGATGGACAAAAGATATTATTGATTGAAAATTCAGAGATATAAAAAAGTTTAGAAAGAGAACCTTGAATTCCAAAAATCATCGAAATGGAATAGAAAAAAAATCATTTTATTACTCAAATTGAAAATTTTTGAGAGGTCTTCATTCAACAGTGAATAGAAAAAACCTGATGATTATACATATGTCAATTTGTTAAAAATCAATCATATTTCTAAATTTCCAATTTTGATTATTAATTAAAAACTGCTATTTGTATTTCAATTGAACCTATTATTTCCAAAAAAAATAAACTTATAATTAAAAGCGATACAATTTATAAAATAATTGTTATAATTTATCAATTCGTGCGAATTAAAATTTATAATTGTAAATTAAAATCTGATTATATGAACATAATTAACAGAGACTGGCACATATGTTTATTCCATTAGTCGTTGGTCAATTCATGTCATCAACTTCATATTCTATTAATTAAAACAACTTGACAGTTTAAATTTAACAACTCAATTTCTGAGAATCTGTCAAAGTTCCATTAATGAAAGTTATATAAATTAAATGAGAATGTAAACGGATTGTATGTAAAATTGAATATTAATTAAACAGTTTTTGTGTCTTTCTAAGAAATTTCATAAATGTAGTTGGGTTATAATACAAATTCATCTTTCATTACAACATTATAGATTTTATTCAAGTATTAAATATTCGCTTATTGTTTATTTTATTTACTAATTAATTTTTGATGGCTGTAAAGTTAATATCAGAACATTAAACATAATTTGATAAAATTTTCCTCCAACAATTTCTTATATTTAAAAAACACTTGTAACAAAGTTCGCAAATAATATAATTCCATTATTTAAATAAATATTTTTTATTGTCTCTCTATGTTACTTTATTAAATATAAAGTTTCTTGAATTGAAATATTTTTTCATTTTTTATTAATACGTTTTACTAATAACTTAAAAAAATAATAAAAACTTAATCAGGTAAATCTTAAAAAAGCTATTTTTATATTTTTATTATTAATATAATTTAATTTTGCTCTTAATCTTAATTTTTTTAGTTGCTCACAGCTATTTACTGTATTATATTTTTTGTTCTGGTTCTATAAATATCTCTTTTTTATCTAAATTATTTCTTGAGACTGTATTTTTTTATTTCGTGAAATATTTACAAATTATTTTTAAAAAACGTGTGTAAAAATGTATACTTTGTAAAAATTGATTAAATAAAAGTTTATTATATGAGATAAGAATTTCGTTTAGTTTTTATTACGAAACAAATAATAAGGAATAATTTAGAAATCTAGAATAAATATTGAACTAATTATTTGATTTAATATTGAGATAAATATGTTTTAACATAAATAAACCATTTACTCCAAGATTTTGTCAAATTATACAATAATCTCTTGTTCAAGTTTTAAATAGTCATTCTATCATTGTCACATTTTATAAAATCTAAAGATTTTATATAATATAAGAATCTCTGATAATAATTGATAAAATTAAATGAATAATTGGTGTGAGTGAATGATTCGTTTAAGTTAATTAAAAATTCAAACTTTATGTAGAAAATTGTCAAAATTAAAATGAAAATTTAATTTTTTAATTAAACAATAATTAAAGATTAAATAAAAACTCAATGTAATACATAAACTGTATTAATTTCTATATAAAAATGCAGATTGTCACAGAACATAAAAATAATATATCGAATAATACAGTGTTCGAGATTATTTCCGGAATAAAATCATTATTTATCATATTTTCTCCAAGTTTCTCTTTACAGATAGTTGATTCAAAAGAAATGAATTCTAGAATGGGAGTTAAGATTTTATAGTTTTATTGAAAATAAAATATTTGTTCAGATATTTTAAAATGCAAGTAAATAGATAAAAGTCAAGATTATATACATCAAATATTTATAGTAGAGAATTTTGAAGATAATTTTATACTTGAGAAATTTTAAAATATTTAATCTTTTTAATTTAAAATAAATGTGTCGATGAGTTAAAAAACTTTTTTTTTCAATTAATCGTCAATCAATGATAAAGTTATAACATTTATTCAATTTAATAGTCAATGAAAATGAAGAAATATATATTTTAAAACATAGGAAATGTTCTCACATATATCACACAAACTGTAATAAAAATCAATTGATATGAACTGGAATTGTTTGTTCAATACTTCTTATGTACAAAAGTGGTTAGTAACGTGTATAATAATGTTTGTAAACATACATTTATTATACATTCATCCTCACAAATACGAATCTAAATGTCATGATGTCACATTAAACTAAGTTATTTAGAAAAGTGTTTTCTTATGAAGATTTAAGAATCGTTTATTACCGCTTAACAGTTCATAAAATTATACGAAATTTTAATACAGATTTATCTTCGTATAATTTATTTCAATTTGAATCAAAGTTCATTTCTAGATCTTGAGATATTTATTTAATATTTCGATTTCATTTTTATTTTTCTGTGTATATCAAATTAACATAGTTAATTCATTTTAAACTACGTGAAAACAGTGATGCTGAATTCTGATACTAAAACTATTTTAAAATTTGATTCGACATTGAATTAAATAAAGTTATGAATTATTTACGAAAAAAAAACTTGTATCGAATATTTAAACCCTGTTTCGTTGCACGAATTAAAACCGATTAACTTATATCTGAAGTCGATCTCAATTCAAGTTCGACTATTTATATAATTTAAAAAAATCTAAGCCGCAGGTTTAGAATTCGGTATAATAAAGAAAAAAAGGCATATATCCAATGTACCCGTGTCACGCAATCGCGCAGGATGAAAATGGCAAAACAGAGAAAATGAGCGAGACATCGGTAGTTTATTTTCTGGGAATTAACTATTTAGCGTAATCTGCTTTGCATGATGTTCGTCGGAAACCACGGGACAGAATAAGGGCGTTATCGTCATACACACATAGCAAATATTCATCTGCATATATACGTACGTTTTGCTCTATCTACTACTACAAATAAATGAAACGGAAAACGTACACGCATTCGTTTAAAAAAAACATAACCTCTATTTGCATTTTATTTTGCTACTTAACGGAGATACTTGCGATTCTGGTATTTTTTTCTTTTTTTTATACATTTGGACTTTAGGTAAAAAATTACAGGTTTATAGAGAGAATCGGATTGATTTTTTACTTTAATTTTATTTACATATTTCAAGTAGTTAAACGTGCAGAATGGAATAGTTGTAATTTTCTAGGCATTTCAAATAGAAAACATTTCAGTTATCAAATTACAGTAATTGCTTGAAAAATCGTTAACAATGTAAAAAAACGGAATACATAATTTATATTTTTTTAAAAAAAACTACTTGAATATATTTATAAAAAAAACGTAGTTTATTGAAATTTTATTTTTTAAAAATGACTATTTTTAAATAAAAATTTATATTCAAAAAATGATTTTATATATATATATATATATATATATATATATGTGTGTGTGTGTGTGTGTGTGTGTGTGTAAGCATTACCATAATAATTTAAAAGCTTCAGAAAAATCAAAGAAAAGCATGGAAAAACACATATTAAAAATATCATAAAAAATAGAAAAAGTACTAATTAGATCAGAAAGAAAATTTCAGTAATACGAAAAATTTTTTCTTTTGAGTAATGATTTCTTTAGATATTGGTTTTTGATGCATAAAATATTTTTATTAATTCATATATATATATATATATATATATATATATATATATATATATATATAAAGAGAGAGAGAGAGAAAGAGAATAACACGATTTTCTCTTAAATGACATGATCATTTTTTCTGTAAATAAAATGCTTTTAATATTTCGTATATATTACGCACCGAATAAAAAAAAAGCCGTGCTTGTGTATCGACGTAGTTCACTTTCTTCATAATTAATTCTACACCCTTCTTGTCAATAATGTTTTCAAGCAATAATTAATTAATCAGACACGAAGGAAGGCAAATAAGTGCACACGGACGAACAACAATCTACAGCTTTCTGCGTAATAGCATCTTATGACTTTACGAAAATATCAATATTCAACATATATTATATACATAAATATATTTTTATTTAATTCATCGATGTTTTTGTATCCATCAGTGATCAAATATTTATATTATTCATATTTTTATTGATCTTTATTAATTAGTGAATTCAGTTAAGTGTTTTCGGTATTCGTAAATTATTTATAATTTCAAATTTGTTGAGAGAAATAGGGGAGAATAAATTTGGAAGCTATAATTTAATAATTCAATTTTATTGGAATAACAGGAGTATATCAATCTACCACATATATATATATATATATATATATATATATATATATATATATATAATGTTTTTTCATTGTAATAAAAATTTAAATTGATTTCAATGCAAATTTCTATCATGCTTAAAAAGCACCTATATATATATATTTATATATAAACATTTCAATATTAAATCACAAACAAAAACGTTATTCACAAAAAATAATTCTTCCAACATTTACATTCATTTCATTTTCAGCGATACAACGATTATTAACACAAACATACAGTCAAATTAACTGTCAAATAACTGAAATGCCAATTGAATTCAAGAATTATTTCCACATTATTCATCGTCATTGAATTTGAAATTAATTAGTAGACCTTTATGAATGTTACTACATGCTGTATTATTATTTCATAAACTCTATATTTTAATTTACTCGTTTTTTAATGAATTTTATTCAAGAAAACAAATTTACATATTCTACATCCTAAAGATATATATATATAATTTTTAAAATATATTTCGAATACAAATAAAAAGCATAGTGTGTGTTTGTGAGTATATATATATATATATATATATATATATATATATATATATATATATATATATAATTACAATTTTAAACCTACAAAGAGTCTTAATTATATTAATTAATGTAGTATTGTTCATTTTTTCTTTAATTAAAATGTCGGATGAAACTAATTAATTTTCAGTGTAAGACGATATTGTTTTTTACGAACAAGACGATACTTTGTATATTAATATTCGTCAGATAACATTTTAAAAATTAGTACTTGGTTCTGAAAAATACATTTAATGTATAGACATTTTTTTAAAGTTCAATTTTAAGTGGATTTTTAATTAAAACATTAATTATATTTTCACAAAAAAATATTTATAGAAATGTAATTTGTATTTAACAAAGACAGTTAAAAAAGTTTAGTCAAATTGTAGAAATATGTTTTCCTTTTATCTTTTTTTAAATATTATATATATATATATATATATATATATATATATATATATATATATATATATATATATATATATATATATATATATATATATATATATATATATATATATATATATATATATATATATATATATACTTATTGTTATTATCAAATATACTTAAGGATAAAAACCCAATTCAGTATTTTTTACTTACAAAAATTCTTTGTCTTTCCACAATCTTCTATTAAAATTTCTCATATCCTATCCAATCTATTTATAGGTTTCATCCTGGTCTATTTATGTTTCTAGGTCCCCAATCAATAATTTCCATTGTCTATCAGTTGTTTTCTTTTCACATACATATACATACACACACATACATATATATATATATATATACATAAATATATATACATATATATACATATATATATATATATATATATACAATTTCAAATTAAGTAATTTAGAAATGATTGATATGTATTTTTTGTAAAAAAAACTATTCTATTGGCTACTATTCTAAAAAATATATAAAACATATCAGTTGGATATTATTTGATTTGCAACTAAATATGACGAATTCAGTTTCATACAAATGAATTATCACCGCAATACCACAAAATATATCTTATGATGTTGAAATGTTAATTCATTTGTATGAAAATATAAGATGAATATTTATTATTATAATTTTTTAAAAAAAATTAAATCTTACTTAAGTTTTCTATAATTTTTATTATATATTTTTTCGTAATTTACTAATTAATTTAATTTATGTTTTTAATGAATTAAATCATTGTGAATTGCAATTCAAAAGTTTATTATCATAGTTTTTTTTCTAAAAAAAATTCACTTGTGTGTTCTATAATTATTATTTAATACATTTTTAGAATTTACCAATTTTTTTTATTTATATTTTTAACTCTTTAACTGTTTATGTCGAGTATACTCGTCAGAGCGAAACGAAAATTTTTCGCATAATGTCGAGTATACTCGTCGTGAAGATAAAAAAAATCGCATTCGTATTATTATTAAACGAATCAACTGTAATTTTTTTCTCTGAAAAAGGGCAAATAAAGATCTTTTAAAAAATGTACATTTTAGAATATTCGTTAGTCTGGCAACCTTATTTATTTTAATACACAATAGCTTGTATTAAGCAGAAATATCAAATTCTGGGGAAGTACCGTTACAAAACTTTAAATCTTTAATTAAATCTTAATTTAAATCTTTAGTTTTGTAACTTAGATCTCTTGAAATTCAGTTAGTCTTTTATTGCTTCTGTTTTCATTCCTATAATGCCTTAATTTTATCTTTATGTGTATTTTTTTTATCAATGAAATAAATTTTGTTTGTTAACAACGAATAAAAATATATATTTTCTAAAAAACCAACACGCAACTTTTGATTTTTAATCATAATTGCCTACTTTTATAGGCAGAAACATTTTACTCTGTTTATGTCGAGTATACTCGTCTTCGCTGGAAAATAATTAAGCAGGCAGAAAAAGTTTTTCGAAACAAAATTAAACAGTTAAAGGGTTAATGAATGTGAATTAGATCATCGGGAATTGTAATTCAAATATTTTTTTTTTTTAATAAACCATACTTGAATTTTTTTTATTAATTAAATTGTAATTTATTAGTTAAATTAATTTATATTTTTAATGAAGGTAAATTAAATCATTAGGAATTGCAATAGAAAAGTTTATTATCATAGTTTTTTTTAAAAAAAATCACTTGTGTGTTCTATAATTATTATTTAATACATTTTTAAAATTTACCAATTTTTTTATTTATATTTTTAATGAATGTGAATTAGATCATCGAAAATTGTAAATCAAAGGTTTATTTATTTATTTTTTCTAAAAAAAATAAATCATACTTGAGTTTTTTGTATTTTTTTTATTAAATAAATTGCTGTAATTTACTAATTAAATTAATTTATATTTTTAATGAAGGTAAATTAAATCATTAGAAATTGCAATAGAAAAATTTATCATCATACAGTTTTTTTTAAAAAAAATTACTTGTGTGTTCTATAACTTTTTATTTAATAATTTTTTATATTTTCTAAATATTTTCATTTTTATTTTTAATAAAGGTGAAATAAATCGTTGGCAATTGCAATATAAAGATTTATTATCATACATTTTTCTTAAAAAAATAAATCTGGTGTTTTTTATAATTTTATATTAAATATTTTTTTAGAATTTACTAATTCATTTAATATATGTTTTCAATGAATGTGAATTAAATCATCAGAAATTGCAATTCAAAGGTTTTCAATTGATAAGTTGAATTTATATTTGCATTAAAAATGTGTACATGAGTTAAATTTATATTTGTTTAAAAATTGTAATATTAAATAAATTGCTTTGTGAAAAAGTACAAATAAAAAAATATTTTTTATACAATGACATTTTTAACCAAATTTACAATATATATATATATATATATATATATATATATATATATATATATATATATGTAAGTACGTATGTATATAAACGATAACAATTTATACAGTAGTATAGATTTTTGTATAAACGTGTATAGAGTACATCAATTTAAACATCGCCGATTGAACAAATTCAATGAAAGTAGAATCTAATTTGAGAACGAAATCAAGCCCAAACAGTTACACAATCTCAACTGTGCGCTGTTTTATCATTCGTGATCTTAAACAACAAATCGATAATTTAATTTGCAATAAAAAAAACGCGAACGTCGCTCTCTGTTCCGCGACGAAGATTTTCCGTTTTCGAATAATGTTTTTTCCGCATTTCAGTCATCAGAGAGTTTCAAACGACTAGAGATAGATAAACTACACGAAATTTTCGACCGGACGTTTGATTGATAAATCGATTTTCTATGCCAACAATGGCCAAATATTTCCGCAATACTGTGAAACTATTTTAATACTTTTTGTTTTATACATATATATGTATGTATGTATAGATGAAAGACAAAGTGTTATCATATGGAAATTCGAACAACTTTTTCACATTATCCATATTACCATATTTTAGAATGAAACTCGACAGTGACATTTTTCAATTTGTCGAATATGTTTACCGACGATGATTCGAAAAGTTAAAGCAAAGTATAAGTTATACATATTTCATTTATCTATAAAATTATATGCTTGAGATGTGTTCAATTTCGAATCAATACCACTAACCACATTAAAGTAACCAGAAATCTTAACACGAAACATGTTAAATTGAATGCTCGATAACACTGAATTCAATATAATATTAATAACATTGGTTTATCAATTATTATTATGTAGACAGCTTCCAGTTTGTAGTTTCGAAACCAAAATCATCGTCGGTAAGTTTGTTTGAGATAATCTTAGTTCGTCTATGAAAATTCTCGAATAGTGTACCAAAGTTATAATGAGAAAATAATCCTTATATATCCTTCTTACAGAGTAACTACTTGTAGATATTATAAAATATAATATAACTATTGGAACCGGTATAATCTCAGTAAATACATTTTTGTAGTAGTTAAAAACTTATTTTCTCAACTATATTTTTATAACTACTTTTTGTATTTATAAACATATAACTCTATCAAAAGAGATTTAAATTATCAACAATGTGAATTAGAAAATATTGTTAATTAAAATATCATATGAATACTAAGAAAAAAAATTAAAAATATTCTGAAAATTGTGTTTGTAGGAAAAATATTCTGAATTTTGTTGGAAATGTTTTTTCAATTATTCACAATATATATATATATGTATATATATATATATATATATATATATATATATATATAGAGAGAGAGAGAGAGAGAGAGAGAGAGTCTTATCAGGAACACAAAGTTCAATTTTTAAATAAAACTTTTTTTTAATGACTGATGATTTTTCTGAACGATTGTGAGTGTGTGTTTTTGATGGGGCTTTCTCTTCTCTCTCTCCCTCTCTCTCTCTCTCTCTCTATATATATATATATATATATATATATAAATTAGAAATTTATTTGTTTATTTATTTATAGTTTTTGATATTTTCCTTTTTATTTAAAAACATATTTTTACTAAAAGAAGTATTTTTATTTTTTGAAATATTAATTAAATTTATTAATTAAAAAAAAATAGTAATAAATTTTAAAAAGTTTAATTTTTTATGAACTAATCTTTTTAATAGATTTTTATTTTCAGTTTTCTAAAACAAAATTATAGGGTTATCCAAATGTGATGCATAAATTTGTATTTTATTAAGAAAATTAATTTCTTTTATTTAAAAACTACTTTAGTATGTGAAAAATAAATTAAAATAAATTTTTAAATTATTAAAAATAAATTACATTCAAATTTCTCTCCTCGACACAAATATTCAAAATTTGATTAAAATAAAAATATTTAAAGTCATAATTTGAATATTATATTTTAAAACTAAGAATTTTTTCACGGTGTATAAAATTTCATATATCAATTTCAAAAAGGTAGTATTGGTTGGAAAAATGTATAATCATCCAAATATGACGCCTAGATTTGTGTTTTATTAAAAAAAAACAACAAAAGAAACTATACACATGTTTTCCAATACACCGCCCTATACACATGTTTCTTTTTAATAAAACACAAATCTAAGCGTCGTTTTTGGATGACCCTATATTGTAGATGTTCTGAAAACAATTTCAATAGAGAAAAAATTGTTGACAAATATAATAAATTTTTCTTTATTTTTGCATCGACTTTATATAAAACTCGAAATAACATGGAACTAAATTTTAGTCTCACAATATTTTTATAAAAATATTACTTATATCAAAATGTTAATAAAAAATATTTGGAAATATATTTTTTAATTTTAAAAATGATATTTTATTATTTTTACAATATAGTTCATAATTTAAAATTCATTATATAAAAATATACTTCCGTATCCCTTCATTTTATAATTTAGTCTATATAATACGTTAAATTAATTTTTATTTTTATCTCCTAAAAGATAATTACAAAAAAACAAACTGGAATATTCACATTTCCGAGATTAAAACTAAAAACCTCGTACTGATTTAAAATCTAATTATGTTTGACCTTAATACATAAAATTACCCATACAACAATGAAAAACTATAAATCAAGCGTATCATTTCGTATGTGAATCCTATAAACATCTAACCCGTTATTCATTTCACAGGATCTTCAATCCCGTGCACAAAATTAAACCCCGTGCCAGTGTCGTTACGATGTTTAATTCGAACGATAGAGCAAGAAAGTTAGGCGTAATGCCAACGGCTATTAAAAGTGCTGTAAACAGAAAGAGACTGGTTATTTAGGTCATGTGGAACAAGTTTTGCTCTCTCGCTAATTACATTTACATTCGCGAACATCAATTTAGGTTTGATAGTTGAATCTATCTTTTTTGGCGAGGCTTTGTATCCATGTTGTTAATAGTCGATGTGTATGAATGTGGATTGTTAGTGATCTCGACACAAAGTTTATCGTTATATAAATATTACATACATGTCAAATATTTTAAATTAATCTCTCAAATGTCGTTTATTTAAATTTTTGGTTATAAAATTATCTCTATGGTTTATTAAACGAATTTATGTCGCTTAAAACTTTGTTATATATAATAAACCTGAAATAATTTTTAAATATAATAATAAATATATTTCATTTGCAAAAATGCTTAAAATTAAAATGAAAAATATATTTTTTCTAAGCATATCAATCATATTTACATAGATCATTAAATTTTTTTTACTTACATATATTTATATGCAAATTAAAATAATATAAATATTATTGAACTATATAAATATTTTTATTTATTTATAAGTGAATTTTCTAACAGATTTTTTTTACAGACAAAATTTTAAACAGAGTTAAGCAAAATTCAATCAAAAATATGACTAATGATTATGATTAAAAAAATAATCAGTAAAAATAATATTGAATAAATCATTAATTTCAATCACATTTTTTTATAACTGACGATTAATCTAAAATTATTCATATTAGTAATGAATTATGATTAAATTAGACATTTTTATAAAATGATTAAATTAGTTATTAATATTTTAATTTAAATAATGTTTAATAATGAATCATTAGTTTGGAGTTTTTAATAAATTTACCTTAAAGATTTTTTTTCAGTTGAGAATTCTTGCAAATAGGTAATAAATAACACATCAATGGTCTTCAAACTGAGTCTAGGATTATCATAAGAAAATCTGAGGTTGAACTGAGTGTAAAATTAGTTTAGGGTTTAGAATATACGTGCGAGAATCAAAAAAAATCCAATCAAAAAATATGGCTAAAATCAATAAAAATGTTTATTGAATAAAACGTTAACTTTAACCATAAATCTTCAGTATCTCCAATATCTCCAGTATTTTTTTCATCTTCTGTTAGTCATAATGAAATTGGTAAATTAAAATTGTGAAAGCATATTTCTGAATTTTAAAAAAAGCAAATAGTGTCTCCATGATTTTATCCATTTTTATTAGTTATATACAAAAATACGAATATTAAATAAAATTGTAGAATAATATTTCTGGATTTCTTAAAATAAGAAAATATCGATTAGATCGCTTTTATAGAGAACATTTGATAAATATTTAGATTTACTAGTAGAGATTTTAATACGTACTCAAATTTAAATTCATACTGGTTTCAATAAAAGTATTCTTCCTCTCTCTCTCTCTCTCTCTCTCTCTCTCTATATATATATATATATATATATATATATATATATATATTAACAATAATGGAATATTGAGTCATTAATAATAGATTTTTCAAAAAATTTTAATTAAAAATATTTATGCATATCTGAAAAATCAATATGCATTAAATGAAAATAAATCTCCAAACACATAACATTGTTAAATTATTTATTTAAAACAGAAATGATATTTTGTTAAATACAAAATGATTGATGGCATTATTTCCCCTAATATTTATAATTACTATTTACATTTTATCGAGTTTTTTTATGTATACTAAGCAAAAAAAAACAGATTAAAGTTTATACAAATCCACTGAAAATATGTTTAATTAGTCTATATGCCAATATAACTGATCTTACACAGACGATAAACTATATAAAATATTTTAATACATAAGATGTTTTAATAAAAGAATTAAAATAAACAGTTAATAATGAAAAATATGTAGGATGAAACATTGTTGCCGGGAAGAAACGAAACGAAGTAATATTATATTGTAACAGGTAAAAACAAAGTTTTCATAGAGTGTTATTCAGTCTTTACTAACTCATTATAAGTTGGAAACTTTGAAACTTACATGTGCGGAAAACTCGTCAGTGTTTTCTGAAGATACAGTCAATTTTTACAGAAAAAAACGGAAATATGAACAGACTGGAATAAATTTAACTCGACGTTTCTCTCGTTTTCTGATTCTGTTATTGAATCATAAACGGTGTATGATTTCAGAAATAGGATTTTAATATTTCTGGATGATATCCTGTGGACTATTTAAATTGAATAAAGTTTACGAACATTTTCAAGTTTTATCTCGTTTTTATATTTATTTATTTTTTATTAAAAGAAATAACAGTTTATAAAAATAATTAATTTAATGTAAAAATAAAGCTTCTTCGGATTAACAAATAAATGGTAGTGTTTTTGATAAATTTAGCTGTGCATTTGACAATGAACTATAAAAAGAAACTTTTATAAAAGATTGAAACAAAAACTTATCTTAACTGCATTAAGAAAATCCATCAACGCACAAGAAAGCTTTTGTGATAAGAAATACGTTTATGTTAAAGAATTGATGGTTTGTAATCGTGTCTTTTATTTTGTATTTCGATTTTTTTATTTATCGAAAGTTATTTTCTCCTATCTGATTTTTCTGTCTTTTCTTATCTTTATTATACTTATACACATACTCACACTGACTACAAAAAATAAAAAAATATTTCAAAATAGATTTTTTAAAAAAAATTAATTCTTTTCATCAATTTATTCTCTTTGAAATTTTCTCCCATTCTGTTTTTTTTTAAAAAAAAAATATTAAAATAAATATTGCAGTAACATACGAAAGTTTATTTCAAATATAAAAATTTATTTCAAAATCATCTTTCTTTAAACGTACATAGATATAAATATAGTGTAAATAAATAAATATATTTATTAATATATTCACATAGAATATTTATATATGTATATAATATTGAAACGAAGAATATAAAATTGAATATGTGGGATTATTGTTACACATTATTGTGGTAACTGATGCATCAAAACTTTATCAAAAACCATAAAAAAACATTGCTTGTGCGATGATAAATGAAAAGCTGAAATAAAACATTTATAGGTTCTCGTTGTTTTATATAAAACGTCAGAACCGTTGAATGATAAAGTATGTTTCATATCAAACTATAAAAAAATACAGTAAATTTATGTCATCGGAAAATATATCTGACAATATTTATGCGTTCCATCAAAATAGAAAGAAATTAATTAAGACGATTGTTTTCTTATAACAGATAGAAAATTAATAACGATGTCAAATTTATCACTTCGAAATATTATTTATTAAAATAAAACATTTATATATAAAACCATTTTTCTTTTGCGTTTTTTATTTATATTTTATGAATGAGAAATGTTATTGTTTAAATTATATGAACAATTTTTAAAAAAATAATAATACCCTGTGTATAAATCAATATTATTTGATATATGAAGAATCAAATTTATAAAAAATAATAACACATAAAATGTATTTCTTGATCAGTTCCTCCAATAACTAGGGTAATTAACAAAAATTAATTTTTGGATATTTTAGAAATTATAGTGTAGTTTTATAACTTTTATTAGCTATTAGGTGTTAAATTTCTGTTGACTTTTCATACATCAACTATAACACGTTTCATAAAAAAATAAGTGCTTATTATATAGAGAAGTAAAATATTTAAGAGATTTCTCAACAAGTTGGGTTATAAATAAGGTCTTTTTTTAGTAGAATTTTATAACGAATATTTTTTGATGGATATTTTTGTAAATTAATTGATTCCATAAATAAATTATATAATATTTTGTTATTATTATTTAAATTAAATATTTTATATAAATGTTTTACAAAAATGGTAATATTATTGAACACTGGTATTTATTATTTGTTCTCATTTATGGTGATGGTATATGGATCTTAAATTTTCGAATAACAACGGTTTCAGATAGCGCAAGGAAGCATGAAAAGTTCAGAGTAGAGTATTGTTCGATTAGAAATATGAATAAAAAATTATTCATAATTTATTAGTCGTAAAAATTATTTAAAATCTAATGACTAAATTTCCGATTAATCATCCGACTAAAAAATTAATCATGACATTTTAGTCGCTTTTTCACTAAAAAAAATAATCTGATAATTTAGTCGGTTAAAATTATCAAAAACCGACTAAAATCTCAAGTTAAATCAATTTTCTTTCCTTAAATATTTGCTTCTTCTTTGAAAATGAATTTCTTTGTTAAACACAATTTAACCCATTTCATCGCTTAAAATATGGGATGAAAAGTGTGAATAAAACTCTTATTTAATTTTTACTTTAACTGTTTTATATATTCATGAAAAAATAATTTAGAAATCATTATATTTTATTATTTATCATTTAAAATTCAATTTCATTAAAAATTATTTTTAATTTCTTCAAATGAAATAATTTTATTTGAAAATTAGATTTTTAAATTTTAAATAATTTTTCATGATGATTTAATTAATAATTGTATCCAATTAGTATTGAATTTAACTAATATTACACAATTTTGAATATTTAAATCAATCTATTAATTGCTTAAATCGATTGATGACTAAAAAATCAATCACAACTAATAATTATTTTTTTAATAGTTAGTCATTGATTGATTTAAAAACGACTAATTTCAAATAAATTATTTTATTAATTGCTTGAAATGATTGACTACTAAAAAAATAATCATAATTTATGATTAATTTTACATTACTAAAATTTTAGTCGTTAGCAGACAATCAGATAATTTTTGCCCTACTCTAGAAAATATGCATGCTAGGAATAGCAAATAGAAACAGAGAGAAAATTGAGTAAATTTGGAAGAATATATATATATATATATATATATATATATATATATATATATATATATATATATATATATACATATATATATATATGTGTGTGTTTGTGTATATAAAAAAAGGAAGAAAAATAGATAAATAGGAATAATTTTTCAACAGACTAATTTGAATTCGAATAAATATAAAAAGTTTAAAATTGATTGACTAGATAATAATATGATGACACTAATGATATGGCTTTTATTTGGAATGTTTATATATATATATATATATATATATATATATATATATATATATATATATAGCCTGTATAATTTAGATCAAAATTTTATTACGTGTTAAAATGCCGACGTTGGACATGACACGTTGACCTTCGTGTTTTCATCGTGTCTAAACAAAGAAAGAATATCATTTTAATTCATTCTAAATAAAGTAACCTTCACCCTGGCGAATAATAATCGTGGCAGGGGGTACTGTATTACGAGCACAGTAGTGGTTTTGGCAATTCGTGTCGCCAACGGTTTACTATTTATGACGATGCTCCAATTAGTTTTTGTGGCGATCGTAATTTCTTATTTGAATGGGTCTTGTAATGATAGCCACGTATTATTATTTCATGGTCGGACAAGCTATTATTGTTTTCTGTCTAGTACATTAAACGTGATGACAATTATGAAGATTTTTTTTCATATACAAATTGTCTAATTTATTCATATTATATTTTAATGGATAGTCGGGTGTAAAATATAAATCGTACAGATTTTCACAATGAAAAACAATATATTTTTAAAAAATGTGAGATGTTTATAAATAAATATAACGTTGTACAGTTCAATTATTCATAGAAGTATCAGAGCGTGAAATAGTGTACTCTATTGTTTGTGTTTCTATTATTTTTCCAATTTTATAAAATATAATTAATATGTTTTTACTATTTCGTTTATGATTGAAAATCAATTACACCGCTCAATTATAGTTAGTACTTTACATACTTCATTACATTTGAATTTAATTTTAATTTATTCGAATTGATTCTCTTGAAAAATTTAGATTCTTTACGATTCATACGATTTAGAAAATCACTAATCCAACATTATTAAAAAGTTTAATAATTTATTATTGTTAATTTTTAGGGTTTTATAAGATTTTTTTAAATTAACAAACAACTATATTTTAATTTTTGGAAATTAGTTATATAAAATAGCTGATTTAAGATTTTATTAAAAAATAAATACATTACTTATTTCTAAAATGAAATAATTTAGAATCATTAAAAATTACAAATAAAATTGAAACTAAAAACGATATTATTTAGTACTTACTATGTTTAATAATTCTATTTTTAGGTAAATTCAAGTATATATTTCTTATATAAATAATAAATTTCATAACAGATATAATGAACCAATTTAAAAATAGCTATTTATAAATAAAGAGGTATATTTATTACTGTTTGTTTTGAAACTGGCAAATTCATTTTAACACAAATGAATTTTCACTTCCAACACCACAATATGTTATTAAGTGTTCAATAATCACTTACTATCATCGTCAGAGCTTTTTTGTTACAAAAAAGGTTTTAACAATTATGGAATCGCTATAGAAATACGAATTAGTCCATTGTTGTTATAAACAATAAAGTGAACAGTAAGTAATTATTGAATATTTTATAACATATTGTGATGTTGGGGTGAAAATTCATTTGTGTTAAAGGTACATTTATCCTAAATTGTACTCAAAAAGTTTCAGGAATTAAATGTATACAACAAAATATAATCCAAAAATATTTTTTATTTATTATTACAACTCTTAACATTTTTTCGAGGATTTAAAATTTCACATACTTAAATGATTTTGTTGTATTAAAAAAATAATAATCAATTTTTTAAAACTGATTAAGACAAAGAAAAAAATTGATAAGTTAATATTTATTATTATTAAATAAAAATATTTTTATATAGATTTCATTTCTGTTTAAATTCAATTAGAGTTTATATTTTTATTTCATATAAAAGAATTTGAAATATGATTAAATCTTCATTAAAATTCTCATAATCGAAAAAAAAATATTGCATATTACTGTTTTCAAAAATTATTATTTGTAAATTACTATATAAAAAATAATAATAAAATACAATGAAACCAATTTAAAAACAATTATATAAAAAACATACCTCATGATAAAATATTTTATAATACAGCTCTTATATGTATTAAATATACTGTATAGCTGTATAATATTATTCATTAAAAATATAATAATTACATTTAATAAATTACAATTATTTAACGTTTAATTGAATACAATGATAAAATTCCAAGTACATTTTTACATGTCAAATGTCATGAAAAAAAATGTTAAAAAATATTTCATCAAACCATACCACTGTTCAAACGTTCGTCGATAAAAACGACGTATCGGTGAAAGTAGAATAGTAAAAGATACCTTGACCCGTATGTTAAAAGCATTGTGTTTATTACATTACATGCGAAGATACAGTTTTAACATAATATAAAACCTTTTAAACAATGTCACTTCGTGTGTATGACTACAGTAGTCTATTTAAAATTTAAATAATTACTTTATGTCAAAGTATTTTATTTGCTGGTTACATAAAAAAATTATTATTACGATTTTTTTTCAAATTGGTGTCAAGAACACACATGATGAGAGATAAACGTATTTTTACCAGTATATATTTTTCAATTAATTATCAAACATTTCCAATAATTAAGTTCAGATGTAATTGATATTTTTTAATAATGAATTATTCCGAAGATAAATTAGGTCTAAATTAAGAAATTAAATAGTACGAGGTTGTATAATTACATTTACTAATTATATATAGGGTCATCCAAATGTGACACCTAGATTTGCGTTTTATTAAAAAGAAACAATAGGAAGTATACACATGTTTACCTATACACCACCCTATATGTTTCTTTTTAATACAACACAAATCTAGGCGTCACATTTGGATGACTCTATATATATTGTATATAATACGTATTTTTTATGTTAGATAGAAATTTCGATAGATTCAATTTAAATTTCTATCACGATTAAAAAAAAAACACCTATATAAATTTAGCTGTTAAAGAAAAATGCATCAGTCGTTTAAATGAAAAATTTAAATAAACAATATATTTGCACATAAGTTCAATATTTATTGTCCTAAAAATGAGAGAACAGCAAAAATGTAATTAATTGTATCAAATTGTGTAAATAACCCGAATTTTTTAGATTGTATCCGGTTTCATGTATCGAATTTCATCTGTAAAATAATTCAAACGCACACGGTTTCATTCCGATGAAAATAAAGATATTGTAAATAAATAGACTAATCAAATCGTACGTTCACATATATATGTTCTGCAAATTTCATCCATAACTCTTACTCAAAACCAGTCCATTAATATTGAAATTGAAAATTAGATAAGAATCTAAAATATAGCATTTTTGTTTTTCGACGTTCGCGGGCGTACATGATAAATGATTCCGTCGATTTTTTCATACGTATCTCATTATTTCGATCGTAGTGTCTGATATCGAGATTTATTTCACACTTGAATAAATTACGGATAACAAAAGATATTGCTCGTACCACGAACGAGTGTACAATACAAGACCCTGTCTTGCCGCACGCGCATTAATTGAACGGCGTCACGTATATTTTAGCCAGTTTCACCTCCCGACTCTCTTTCTGACATTTTGATTGTAGAGGTTTTTGAAGAAAACGTAAATAAATATCATCACGCGATTCGATTCCATTCGAGTTTTGTTACTTTAACGCGTGAGTTCTGTCCACTGAAGTGTTAATTATATTATTGTTATTTTAATTCGTCATCGAAGTAAATATTTATGATTTATTGATTTGATACGAATTGCCGTGATGTATATTTTAATTGAAACTTTTTTCTAGCAAGTACGGTTTTATAATCGTATATTAAAAAATATATACTTTGTTATACATTTTATACCAAAAAATTTAACATAATTTTTATAACGAAATAAAAATGCCAGAGTGCAATTTTTATGACACATAAATTTATAGATTTGAATTTCTCAGAACTGTTTTCTATTATTTTATTGATGAACGTTTACTCTACTGAGAAATAGTTTAGATTCTTGAATAAATGATATACTCATTCCTTATATTGAACTGTACATAGTTTTATGTTTAGAGTATGTGTATAAAAGATACAAAGTTTGTTTCATTACTTGGAAACAGAGTAGGGAATTATCAGATTAAATTTTTATCCAACTAAAGTATGATTGAAAATTTAATCAGAGTTTCTTATTCATAAAAATGATTAAAAATCTAATAACTAATTTTTCATTAGAATAACCATCCGACTAAAAAATTAATTATGTTATTTCAGTATCATTTTTTAACTAAAAAAATAATCAGGTAAAAATTTAGTCAGATAAAAATATAAAACAAGGACTAAAATCTCAAGTTAAGTTTTTTCTTCCTTTACATTTTGTTTCTTTTTTGAAAATGAATTTTCTTGTAAAACAAAATTCATCCCATTTTATGTTTTAAGAGTTGGGATGAAAAATGTGAACGAAACCCTTATTTATCTTTTATTTTAAATATTTTACATTTTCTCGTGAAAAAAAATTATAAATTATTATAATTCATTAATAATTATTTAAAATTTGGTTTTAAAAATTGTTTATAATTTCTTCGAACAGAATAATTTTATTTAAAAATTTGATTTAAAATGACATTTAAATCAATAATCATATTCAATTAATATTGTACAATTTAAAATAAAAAAAAATTAATAAAAATTAATAAATAAAATTTAAAAAAAAAATAATAAATTAAATTAATAAATAAAATTAATATTTAAAATAAATAAAAATTAATTCCAGATCTTTTATGATTCACTTGAAACGACTAATAAATTAATTCTAACTATCAATAAGTTTAAAATGACTAAAATTTTGGCCTTTAATCGTCAATCGAATAATTTGGCCCTACTTGCTTGAACAAAAATATATTAAGAAGTAAATGAAATTAATTTATATTTAATATTCATAAAGTTATCTATTTAATAATTTTATATTTTTTATGAATAGATGTAAATACCTTCAAAAATAAAATAACGGCCACAACTCGTATATTATATAATACAAAGAAATTTTTTCTTGAGATAAACTTTTTGTATTTCATGGAGTTAAATGACTAAATCGTATAAAATATACGATTAATATCAATTATAAGCCTTGAATGAAAATAAAAATTAATTAAAACAGTTTTACTTGCTTTTAAACCACTGAGTACTTTTTTAATAACATTCAACAGATTAAATTATATAATACGAAAATCTGTACCCGAATTACCTAAACAAATATTCAACGAACAAATATTACATTTTGTGACACACGACTATACAGGGAATTAAAATATTGTCCCTATTTCATAAAATATTTGACATGTTTGATATACACAGTGCGTATAAATATCAAACAAAGAAAAAAAACGGATATGCAAAAAACGAAACAAACATTCGGCTTGTGACTAAAAAAATATATATAAAACTTTTGTCTCGACTTTATTGTTCATTCTATCGATTTGAATGACAAACAAGACGAAAAAGAAAAAGAACTTTTTGAATGATTTAAACGAACATTTCCCTTAATATTAATTTTCAAAATAGGCCGCATAAAAATAAACGCTCATTTTATAACTGAATTTCGAAAAAAGTGCGTTTCTCAAAGCGTGTCTCGACTATAAAATCTCGATATAAAATATCGCCTTTTCTTAAATTCATCTTTCTTTTATTCGATTTCCGGGTCAGTTGTTCACAATACGATCTATAAAATTCGTTCATATTTATTCTTATTTAGTTGTCTTGCGTATAGAATTACAAAGATACTCGTTTATAATACAAGTTTCTTATTTTTGGAAATATTATCTGATTTGTGTTTTTTTTCGGTAACATTAAATAGATTAATTGCAGTTGGAAGATAGGTTTTTTTAAATTAAATAATTAAATCATTCTTATATTTTACGTTGAGAAAAATTAAAACACACTATAGTCATCTTGAAAATATTACTCTAATAAATTTTAATTACTACCCAAAAGTAATATTTATATTAGATGTAGAGAGATTTTGAACTGAAATAAAAATAAAGTAAGTAAGAATGTAATGTTTTATGAAAATTGAGTACATGATTAAATTTTAAATTTGAATAATAAAATTTGTCAGTGAGGATAAATACATGAAAAATCGGAATTATACATTTCTATTATTCAATAAAATAGGAAAAATATTTAAATTTTATATCTCGTTTTTTCATTTTGCGATATTTTCAAAATTAAATCACGGGAATTGAATTTTCTTTTGATAAATTTTATTCCCACTGGAAATATTCCGATGATAAATTTCAATGATAAAAAAGGTGGTTGAAATCCAATTTGTATTCTCGAAAACTATATACACTTAAACTTTTTTATTGACAAACTTTAAGTTAATATTGTGCAATTTGTTGAGTTGTTCAATAAAGTTTTTGTCATGTAAAAGATTGCCTACAGCCATACGGTGTTAACAACAATATACACTAGCTTATACTTTGTGAACTTTAACAATTTTTCCATTAATTTCTTATATCAATACTATTTGTTTTCAGTTAAAAATTTACAGATAATTATTTTCAATAATCTTAGCGATTTTTTTTGATTTGTATTACTTTTTTGTATATTAAATATTAGTGACATTTATTTTTATAAATATATTTATCAATAAAAAAAAAAATATCTATTCATTTCAGCATTTTTTTTTAAAAAAAATATGTTTAATGTAATATCTTTTAAAAAATTTAAGAATTAATAATACTGAATGATGTTAGTAAATAAATATAAATTAAATTTTCAAACAAATTATATTTAAACAGCGATGTTTCAAACACTGTTTATTTAAACGTTATGAAAGATGATGAATGTTTAAGCTTTTAATACATGTTAAAATTTAAATACAAAATCATTTAGGCAACAGATATACAAATATGAATAAAACACGAATCAAAATCAATTTAATATATATATATATATATATATAAAGAGAGAGAGAGAGAGAGAGAGAGAATAAAAAACATCAATACAGATTTTCAGATAAAAATATAAATATGAAAGATTGAAAATATTTAATATTGTTTACAGGAATATTTTTAGATTCAATTAATGAAAAATGTAATGATGGAATATTTGTTAAAACGAAATTATTATAATATTTAGGAAATTTATATCAGCTATATATTAAATATTGTATATAGTACGTGTTAAAAAAGAGAAAATAAAAAAAATATTTGTTAATAATAGGGAAATTAAATGAGATTTAATTAATTAAAAATACCATATCAAAATATTTATAAATAAGAAATTATTTTAACGTTACGAATAATTTTCTCGTATTACTTGTTTGTTTATTATCAAATTTGTACCAATAGTACATTAAATGTTATGTATTTTAGAAGAGAGGAAAAGTTCAGATTTATTTATTTCATATTGAGGACAAGAAATGTGATAATATGATATATTTTTCATTATATATCGAATATAAAAATTTAAATTAATTTTAACCCCAACACACCAATAATTTAAAGTGTTCAATAATCAGTTATAAGTGATTATTGAACACTTTAAATTATTGTGATGTTGGGGTTAAAATTCATTTGTGTACAGTGAATCATCCACAGTTCCAAAACAACAAATAAAAATTTAAATTTTATTTTTCAATATTTCTAGTAGACAAATAAATATTTTTATCGTATAATTTTTTACAATAATAATTAATTCTATTAATTTTCAAATTATGTGTGGAACTCGCAAATAGATATTATTACATATAAATATTTTTTTAGAGTTTCTAGCAGTAAGAAATTGAAAAAAAAAACGTTGGAATAAAATAATAAAGCATAGATCATGACATGGTAGATTGAGTGAAGAGATTGAAGAGGCAATAAAGCAGTCATATAGTATAATCGAAAAAAATTCGATTTGTGTCACAGAAATAAAAATGGCTGATAACAGGATCGAATATGAAATGGAAGGATAACATTTGAAAAATCACAGGAATTATATTGAAATGAGTTTCGGATGACTGACGTCCATTGAAAATATACACGAGTTTTTACTGTTATAAAATGACAAACTTAAATATATAGGGCCATCCAAATGTGATGCTTAGATTTGTGTTTTATTAAAAAGAAACTATACACATGTTCCTTTTTAATAAAACACAAATCTAGGCGTCATATTTGGATGACCCCTATATATATATATATATATATATATATATATATATATGTGGATAAAAGTAAAAAGCTTAATTTATAACAAAAAATTATGAAAATTTCCTCTCTTAATTTTTTTATTCCACCACAAAGTAATTTAATGCAATTATTATTTTATAAAAATGAATGTATATTTATTTTTATATATAAATAAATCCTTGCAAATATACCTATAAAAATACTTGACCTTAATATGTTGGAAAATATAATATTAATACTGTATATTAATATTGCAACAGTGGCAAAAACCTTGCTTTTAATAATAGATGAGACTGAAAGGTTTCTCAAGGTATCTATGCAAGAAATAATATTAAAAATAGAAAAAATGTATTTTAATATTCGTTTTATTTTATGTTTAAAATTTACATTTTTTTATTTAGTTTAATATAAAATATAAAAATAATAGAATAAAAAAGATATTATTAATAACTGTAAACTGAAATGTAGTTTTATTTATTTTTCAAAACTGATGTCAATTTTATCTGAAAAAGTTTAAGTAACAAATATAAAATTAATTAATGTGCAATTGATCTGACGTATTTTAAAATTTACATACATTTTTTTATTTAGCTTGACAGAAGCTTGACATAATACAAAGTTAATAAGAAATATTTTTTTTTAATATTTATTGTATTAAGTTAAGTAACAAGTTTGAAAATAGTAAGCAAATGATCTGACTATTCAGTTTAAAATTAATATACATTTATTTTTTCATTTATCTTGATATAGAATACAAAGGAAGAATAAAATATATTATTAATAATTTTGAATTGAAATGTAGTTCTATTTTTTAAAAAGAGATGCCAATTCTGTCTAAAAAAAGTTCAATAAATTTAAAATTAATTAGTATTCAATTAATCTTTCTCAGAAGTTACTTAAAATCGAGTTGAATTATTTTAAATAGTTATATTGCTCTCATTATTTGATTAAATTAAGAATTAGTTTTTTATTTTGAAATAATTTTCATTCTTTTACATTATTTAATCATCGATAATTAATTTTGCATTTTCCTCCAGAAACCTGGTAATACTAAAGGATATTAAAATGGCAGATATATAGATAAAAGAATAATTATTTGAATTTTAAAAGAGAAAAATATATACAATTTGATTTTTTTTCATTATTTAGATTTCAATTTTTTTACAATTAAAATTTTAATTATTAATTATTTTTTTTATAACTTTATATTTTTATTCTTGTGTAATTATAAAGTATATGTTGAAGTTTACAACAGTTGATAATTAGTAATTAGTTCTATTTTAATGATTATCATGTTAATTAATAAACATATTACGTAGATGATATAATGATGAGAGTTTTTGATCATTTACTTTAATGATCATTTGAACGATTCTGTCATAACAAGTATATATATTTTCATTTAATTTTCGGTTCCTCCAACTCAAATTTAATATTTAAATCATTCAGTATAAAATACGATAATTGTTCATGTAATTAGATACTATCTTCTTCGATCACAATTTAATTCACATGAAACGTTCTGACAGAATTTATATCACATATCAACGACCGAATACAATTTAAAACTGTCTAGTAGATAAAGTTTCACGATTTTCCAAATAATGAACGGTTACAGTGATTCGCTTGAGAACTTTAACGATCGATACAGTAATTTGTTTTTATACAATTTAGTAAGAGTAAGTTTATGGTGTTTGTTAAGAGAATACTTTTAATTTGATTTAGTAATTTCATACTGATGAAGATGAATTATTTCGTAAGATGAAATTAAGTTAGATATTCGGTAGATTTTTATTGAGAACTGATGTTGATAATTTTGTATTTAGAAATAAATTTCATATTCATAAAAGTGATTTTTAATTAATTTTTTTAAAATTGAAACAAAATTAAGTTTGGTCGTACTTTAAAATGGTTTAAATATGTCGTCAATTATTTTTTAACTGTATTTTTATTTAAATTTTACGTCCAGAGTTTATTATACGAGTTGTGTCTAAAAATGTGACATGCTTTAATATTTTATATTATTATTTTTTTTTGAAATTCAATATTTTTTCTTTTTATATATGTAAATTTCATTTCACAACTTCAATAAATTATTAACATAAATTTAATTCCAGCTACATATTAAAAATTATAAAAAAAATGATCAAAGAATATTATAAATTTGTACTTTCTAATGGTTTGAATATGTAATAAATTATTTTTAAATTTTACGTCAAGTTTGTTAAAAGAGTATATTTAAAAATTTTACATATTTTATATTGCTATTTTTTCAAATTTAATACTTTTCTCAATTTATTCATATAGATTTTATTTCATAACCTCAAATCATTAATATAAATTTAATATTTATTATCATCTATATATCAAAACAGAGATTATTGTAAATTTTACCTTTTAAATAATTTAAATATATCGTAAATTATTTTAAAATTCTATTTTTATTTCAATTTTATATTAAAATTTTATTATATGAGTTGTATCTAAAAATTTTATATTCTATACTACTATTTTTACAAATTCAACATTTTCTTCATTTCATTCATATAGATTTTATTTCATAACCTCAATAAATCACTAAAAAATTTGATTCTAGGAAAATATTAAAAGCTATAAAAATTTTAGCAAATAATATTGTAAATTTATATTTTAAAATTGTTCAAATATGTCGTTAATTATTTTAACGAATTTTTTATATTTCTAAAAAAATGTTGTGTCTGAAATTTGCTATACGAATGTGTCTAAAAATTCTATATGTCTTAATTTATATTTTTATATTGCTATTTTTCACATTCAATACTTTTAATTTTATTTATATAGACTTTTATTTCATAATCTCAATAAATCATTGATACAAATTTGATTCTAGCTATATTTTAAAAATTATAAGAAATACATATCAAAAAATATTATAAATTTGTTTATTTTATAATAAATGTTTAACTGATTTTCTACCTTTTTGTATTAAATAAATAAATTTCTATAACACATTTTAAATTTAACTACATTTTTATTTAATTTTATACACATAGCTAAAGATATTTGATTTACTGTTTACACTAATAAAATATTTTAAAGTAACTAAAGAATTCAGAGATTGAATTTGAAAAGACAATTTTCAACTGAATATATTTTTCTGTATGACACTTTTTCCTAGTTGTTATTTTTGAGAAATATTCATTGTTCAGAATCAAATAAATTTTACACTGCAACTTATTTAAATATTATCTAATTCAACAATATTACATTTTGAAAAAGATGATTTTTATATAAATATCATAATGTAGAGTCTGTTGTAATTATTATTTTTGGATTTGAAATAACGTAATTGAAAAAAAATTATATTAATTTATTTTGAACATAATGGCGTATCCATCGAGATATTTATTAAAAAAAAAGTAAATTTCAAATTACTGAAAAAAATTTGAAAATTTCGAGGCGTTGAAATAAGAATAGTTTATAAAAATTATATTACTATTATTTGTCTTAGTTATTTATTGTTAAAAAAAGTTTGACTTGAAATTTAAAAAAGTGATTTAGTATATATATATAATTTTAGGTTTCAAATGTGTAATAATTTCAATCCCATTCGAAAATAATTTCTGTTATAACATTGTCATAAAAATCATCAAAGACAATTTTCAATCTGTTACAGTGTCAATATTTCCAATAAACGGAGATATGATGGCGTTCGATTTATTGGTCACTTCATTCGTTAACGGTCTCCCTCGCGGCCAGTTCCATGTCCAAGATGAAGAACGAATTTCACCTACAATCTTACTATGTCACGAACGGGGTTCAACTTCGGCTGCAGCTGCACATCTTAATCCCGGCGAGCATGTCCGTCTCAACTGGACAATGCCGATTCTTTTCGCCGATATTTCCAATGTAACATTCCGGTAAGTGTTGCTTTTTATATTAGATGTGCCATTTCCTGCTATACATTATTGTTTTTATTATCGTGCAACATGTTCGGAACGTTCATTGTGGTCTATTGTCCGATGTACGGATGCGGGTGAAGATATGATACAAATGTTTCAAGCCATTGACGTTTCAATTATTACGATACGTTTTGTTAAAATGTAATCGTTTAACATATATTTCACAATCGATTGTTAATAGGGTGATATTGAAACTGGATTTTTGATTTATGAAAGGATATTAAATTTTAATTGACACATTTGACCCTGTTTAATATTATATATATATATATATATATATATATATATATATATATACTGTCATCCAAATGTGAGGCCTAGATTTGTATTTTATTAAAAATAAACATATGTATAGTTTTTTTTTAATAAAACACAAATTTAGGCGTCACATTTGGATGACTTTATATATATAATATTATTGAGAATAATAATTATGTAGGAACTATGTTGATTATTTTAAAAAAATTAAACATAAATTCACTAAAATAAAAATGATCAATAAAATTAATCAGTTGTTATTAACCTAAAATGTTTTTCATAGAATACACTTTGATGTTTGTGAAAGTTGGTTTTATTATTAAAAATTTATCTTTAAATGAATTTTCATTTGAAACTTATTTAAAATTTCATTTAATAATTTTCAATCATCGAAATATGTTAGTCTATAAATATTCATTTCTTTAAAAAAATGTAATCAAAAATAATTACTGTAAAATTAAATTTATTGAGTTAATAAGTGCTGTAACTTCAATCAGATATTTTTAAGGCTGCTGTGTTATTAATAGCTCTTTATAATTAAAATCGTTAATTAAGTTTCTTTCTTATATTATTACTATTATATTTATTTATACAAGTCTTTTCAATATCCATCAATATCATTCAATATCCACATATAATTCTTTTCAAAATCCATCTTTGAATAAGTTTCTTTACTGATATATTTTTTCACATTTTATTTGAATATATAAACTTTTTTAATATATAATAAAGTTTTTAATTATTTTTATAATTTTTCATTTTTACAAAAATTTTACTTTGAGAAAGAGAAAAAAATTGGATGTAGTAAGATATTTATTTATTTATTATTATTTTTTTCATTTATATATATATATATATATATATCGATCTCTTTTCAATATCAAAACCTGCTAACCAATTTTAAAACCATAGACTATTTTAATATTTTTTTTATTTAAAATCCTATATATTTTTATTATATTAGAACACTCAGATAATTTTAATATTTGATTAAATTCAAAGTTATATTTCTGAAAAATTTTTAAAAATATTTCATAATCACTTTAATTTTATTTTTAATTGTTTTTTCATAAATAATAATAATCTACTTGCCAGTAATAATATAAAATATCAGTGAATACAATAAAAAATTCTAAAATGTATGAATTAATAATATAGTAATTTATTCATTATTATGCCAAAATTATATATTAATAATTCATTTATATTTATTATTTTTTTGGTTTTCAAACATTAATACTTATTATTTTTTACGATAAAAAAATATTTGAATATAAAGAAAATATTTTATTAATATTAAGTAAATTCAGTATTCAAAACAAATTATTTAATTAAATATACTAACACATACTTGACATATTTGTTAGAAAAATAGTAGTCGTCAAAGTTCATAACATTTTTATATAAAAAGTCGAAAATGTCATTTATATCGAAAAAACATACTGGTCAAATATAATTTCACGCATAAATAGTTGAAATGTAAGTCACGTCTGAAGGTGGATAGATGGGGTTAAAAGGTCGTAATAAATCGAATTGCCTTACAGAAAAGTCACTGATGTGTAAAGTCCGAAAAAAGTATAAGCTTGTTAGAAAAAAATATAGTACAGTTGTAATTATGTAACGAAATAGACGCGTTGAATTTTTATTATAAAAAGTCGATAAAAAATCGAAAATTTTAATTAAAAAAAAAACGGTTTCAATTCCAGATATATATTTTTTTCTATGTAGATAAGACAACAAATGCAAATCAGAATTAACTACTTTGTGAAAACGATAGCTTTTTAAAAACATTTTAAAGTTCCATTAAAGAAACGTAAGATGTATTAGATTCGGTCTAGCGATTCTCTCACATCTCCAAAGTGAATAATTATAATATCAATAAATCTACCGGTACATTCGGAACAGAACTTCGTTTCATATTAACGTAAGAAATGAATTCACTTATAAAATACGTTATAAATAGAAACTGTTGGCCGAGAATGGATAAATGACAAAAAGGTTACGGCGTGTTCTCACATAGTCATTTCTCAGATGAAATGAAGGTATGACGCACGGATATCAATCAAGCTATATTTGTCTTCCGTATTTATTTTCTAATATATATATATATATATATATATATATATATATATATATATATTTGTGTACATGTACCAGTATTCATCTTCCATAAAGTATTTCAATTTACGGCAGGAATGATGACGCCAAATTGAGTTTCACAGATACCCCCCTCTGTGACGTTCTTATTGCAATCAACTTGCTATCTTAAGATAACATAATTCCTGGAATAGAACTTATATCTGACAGTCACGTAGACAAACTCAATTTTTCTCCGGAGGTCGATGACAGAGACTGATGTTCCGGAAACGGATGAATTGCGAGAGAGAGGAAAAAACATTTCCCGTATATGTTTTTCGTAATTGTTACTTACGAACTTTCATGTATCTATAATCACGGTAACGAAACCTTGGAATGGCTTCTGTACTTTCACTTCGGATGAGAATTTGTCAGAATGTGTTGGACCGAAGAAAATAATTTGGGAGATTTGATAAATATCGTGTTGAAAATTGTTAGTTTTAATTTTATATCTTTTTTATTGAACTGATATTAAAAATTATTAATTGTTGATTTTATAAAATTTCAGTTAAGATTTTGAATAGAAAAAAAAATGGCAAATATTATTTTGTAAATTATCAATTTCAATTATGATAATGAAGATATTAAATCAATTTTATGCACTTGATTACAGTGAGATTTTTTTTAGAAAATTAAATAAACCATAAAAATTAGAATATTTTCTTGAAATTAAATTTAATTTTCATACATTTTAATAATAATATTTAAATATATTTAGAGAAAAAAATAAAAATGTATAAAATTAAAATTCTTTTTCTTTTATAACAGAATTAAAAATATCTTATCATGAATTTAATCATTGATAAAAATTAATAACCGTAAAATTTAAAAACGTTTATAAGAAAATTATAATTTTCTTCTGGTATTTTATTTGTAGATCCATTTAAGTATAAAACCATTTGTAGAAAATAAATTAATTATGAATGTGTCATGGATGAATTAAATTACACTACCATTTATTTCTCTAAAACATTTCTGTCTGAAAACATAAATCATAAAATTGTCAGAGAATGTTCCCATTTGTATTTTAGTTTGAGCTTTAGACGACTTTCTGTTGCACTGCATTCGAAACATTTCCAAAACTTTTAAGTAAAAATGTAATTGTTGTTTTTGGTCTGTGCGAGTAATTTATAGTAGATTCTTCTTAATGTTACTTCTGTTAAAAGCTTTTTTCTTCGCTTTTGTTTGGTCTTGAACACAAACTTTTTCGGCATTGTTATTCTTTAAAGTAAATGCGTTCGTAATAACATTCCAGTAAGAATGTACTATCCGAACATATTTTCAGAATGTTTTACAAGAATATGAATACATTTTCTTATAGATAAAAAAGTGTACTAAAAATGAATTTATAAATTTAATATAGCGGACTAAATATATATTTTTCGCGATAAAAATGTAAATTGGCTTACTGAGAAAACTTTTTTCAATTCTCTCTTGAATAAACCTTTAAACTTATTTACTCAACTGACAAAGTACAGTTTATAAATTTCAAATAACGACAATTATTTATTCTTATAACAACAGAAGAGTCGTTTTATGAATTACTAATATACTATGTGTATATATCATTATTTTATTCTACGATGATAAATTCTTTATTGAATTTTGATTCCACTACTCGTTATATAGTTAATGTCTATTTAGTCGTCGCCTTTTAAATGTCCTTCCTTCTCTTTCATGGTCGTCTAAAATATTCTCTACAGATCGGTAATTTGTCTCTTGATATTTTTACCACCTTGTTTCAACCTACCACACGATCTACCCACGTCTCGTTATTTACCCATTCATTGACTTTTTTTCTAGTTATTTCATCAACTGCTTTTACTCTTACTACAGTTTTTTTAATATAGTCATCTTTAAATATTTTTCTCTTTTTTATTTCAAATTTTTTTATACCTACTATTAGATTGATTATATAAATCATGTAGACTTTATGTATTTTATTCAATTTGCTATAAAATATTTTTAATTTAAATTTTATCATCGGGAAATTTTTTTATAAAAAAATAAATCTAAAAATAATAATCCTTTAATTTACAAAACTGAAATTTTATATTTTTGTAAAAAATTAATTAAAATTAAATAAATACAAAATTATTTTGGTTGTTTTTATTCAATATACATATTGTTTAAATATTTTATTGTATTCTTTAAGCTATTACTGAATTATTTTTCAATAATTCATTTTTGCCTTTATTTTAATACAAATAAGTCACTCACTACAACACTATAAAATATTATAAAAATGTTTAATAATCACTTATTGATTAGTTTATTAAATAATATACATTTCAATGTTCAATAAATATTCATCAATTATAAACAAATTGTATTATAAAGCAAATTGTTTATTATAATTTTCTTATATATTTAATTATTTTATTGTCGAATAAAAATGATCAAAAAGCGTCGACTAAATAAATAAATCAGTTTTCATTAAATAAAATACGTTTTATGTTGAAAAATTCAACTTTAATCACTGATTCCTTATATTTTATGTCCATTCTTTAATTTTAAACACAAAAAAATATTTTTTTTACATTTTGATTTTTCATGAATTTTTCCATACTATAGGTCGTCGTTTTTTGGTGAGAAAAATTGAAAATTTTAAAAATCATTTATAATCATAATTTTTTATTAAAAATCGATTATTTGGATAGAAAATAGTTATTTTCTACTGAAAATAACATTTGATGTCAGAGTAAAAAATAATTAGAACAAAAAATTGATTTTTTATTATTTTCAATTTTTGGTCGAAATTCAAAAATTCGAAAAAATATTCACATGCATAAAAATATATAATTTGAGATATAGAATATATATTTTATGGTCTCGATATTTAATTTTAGTAAAAGTATTTGATATTTAATATAAGAAATGTTCTTTAAAATGAATTTAATGAATTTTTGACTTAAGAAATAAATGTTTCATTATCTCGCTCTAAAATTCATTTTACGTTGAAAAATTTAATTTTAATTACCGAGTCGTTACATTTTATAGCCAATCTTTGATTTTAAATATAAAAAAATGATTTTTGAATATTTTCATTTTTCATGAAATTTTCCATACTATAGGTCGTCGTTTTTTTGGTGAGAAAAATTGAAAATTTTAAAATTTATTTATAATCATTATTTTTCACTAGAAATCGATTACTTAGAACAAAAATAGTGATTTTCTGGTAAAAATAACATTTGTTATAAGAATAAAAAGTAATTAGAACGAAAAATTGATTTTTCTATATTTTTAATTTTTAGTCGAAATTCAAATATCTGAAAAAATATTTATATACAAAAAAATATATGATTTTGAGATATAAAAAATATATATCTGTTCTAGGTAATTATTTTCATCACAAATAATTGATATATAATATAAGAAATTAAATTATATATAATTAATTTTTGATTTATACAAAAAATATTCCATTAAATCAGTGTTTTTCTAAATGAAACACTTGTTGTGTCAAAAAATGTAATTTTAATTACTAGTTGCTTTATTTTGTAACAGATCTTTTATTTTAGATGCAAATTATTGTTTTTTTATAGATATTTTATATTATATATAAATGATCGTTTTTTAGAATCAAAAATTAAAAATGTTAAACTAGCAAATAATTGATAAATTTCACCAGATTTTAATTATTTTGATAGGAAATATCTCTTTTGAAATAAAAGTAATAGGTGTATGAGAATTGGTTTCGTAATATATCTAATTCATTTAGTTAAATTTGTAACGATTACTGCAAGATTTTACGAGCTCAATAACCATTTATTGTTTACTTTTTCTAATTCTCACTTCGATGGTCGTACCATTATCTGTATCTAATAATTGAAACTCGTTACTTAAAACGATCAATAAGATTACAAAGTACTTTTATAAAAATTGTTACATCAGAGTGATTCGGTTGTATGAAAAAAGATTGATTTTAAAAAAATAATTGTAATAATAAATAATGTTTTGAAAATATTTCAAAAAATTTACAAATTACAAATTTTATTTTTAAAAAAATGTAAATATATTTTAAATTTGAATAACAGAGACATTTTTTGATTAAAGAAGAATCGTAAAAAGACTTCAAACAAAATACATTTAGAATTTAATATGAACGGATATTAGCGATTATTTTATTTTTATATAAAGATAAATACTGTATTATACTTATTAACAAGGTCCGAATGAAAAATCTAGTTCATTGAAAATATTGATGTGAATCTTGACAAATATATTCCTTATTTTGTGATATCTATCATGAAATCTATCTCTACACATATAATAAGTTCTTTTGATAAAAGTTGTTTACTCCATTACGGATTAGATTTCCATTTCCATCAATGTTGAAAATGTCATCTAAAAAGAATATACTTTCAACATATTTCTTAAGGCTTTCTATCATATTTTTATATCACAAATTGATCATGTTACGTATTTACCTCACATTTACCTGTACGGTATTCTTCTTCGTCGATGTCGTACAGTAAACGTATGCAGAGATGTTTTAAAAACTAAATATAGACGAAAACAAAAAAAAAATGATGTTCGGTATACAGTGACACAGATACACGTATCCATTAAATGTGGACGTGTAAGTATATGGAATATTTTTATAAAATTACGTTTCGAGAATATTTTATCATGAGATGGAAAAGCCATATGAGATTAAATCAGTGTTGAATGTTTTAATTCAATGTGAAAGTTTATTAATGTTATAAAAATATTAAATACTAGTTTATATTTCTATAAAATTTATCTCAATGAAATAAGAAATTAAAAATTACATAAATCAGAATTAAATTTATTTGTTAATATTTGTGTCAGCATTGGAATAAATTAACTTCAATACAAAAGAATTAAATCCTTTTCTGTTCACTTTATCATCTGCTATGTATTTTAGTAGTTATGCAGTCATTTCAATCTTCGACATTTAAATACAACAAACATTTTAAAAAAATATCTAAAATATTTAAATCATAAAAAAATATATAGAAAAGAAAATCTTTGTAGAAGATAAAATATCAGTAAAAATTATATATTTTTGAAATTTGTTAGTAATTTTTTAATTCATATTATGTTTTTATATATTTACAAAATTAATTCAACATTTACACACACACACACACACACACATATATATATATATATATATATATATATATATATATATATATATATATATATAGTCATCCAAATGTGATGCCTAGATTTGTATTTTATTAAAAAGAAACCTGTGTATAGGGTGGTGTATAAAGTAACATATGTTTAGTTTATTTTTAATAAAACACAAATTAATTTGAAAGATTTTAATAGAGGTTGAAGGTTATATCCTTCAATCTCATTTGGACATAAATAACACAAAGAATGAAAAAGTATGTTTGAAATAACATGTAAAAATAAAAAGAGAATAGAGAGGTTCAGAAACGAAAAAATATAGTAAAATGAGAAAATTAAGATGGAAATGGACCAGTCAATCAGTAAGAAGAAAAAACCATTGATGAATAAATGAAATTATTGATTGGAATTTAGATATATAAATAAGCTCAAGAAAAGATCTATGTTTAGATGAAACAAAGACAAGAAAATTCGTCGAAATAAACTAGAAAAGAATAGGATTGGGATTTGTAGAAGTGGCATGTTTTGGAAGAGAATTTCATCCAACAATGGAAAGAAAGAAACTGCTGATGATTATAATATATATATATTACAACTTGAAAAATAAAATTAACAAATTCCAAATTATATATACAATAATTACAATAATAATGAAATATACATTCATTAAAAAATAAAATCTGATCTGAAATAATTATTCGACTTTATAAATCAATAACCATCACAATATTACAATATAGAAACAAAAATTTGGGTAATAACATTGTATAAAAAAAATACAATAAGAACAACAATAATGAAATTTTTAAAAAGAGTAAAAGAAGTAACAAGGAATGGCATGATGATAAATGGGGATATCAGAGAAAGCCTGAATGCCACATTCTAGAATACAGAATAATAGAGTACAGGAAAAAGCAGAAAGCACATTTAAACAGATTGGATGAAAACAGAATACCACGAAAAGTATACAACTACAAACCAACAGGGAGAAAAAATATAGGTCAACTAAGAAAACGCTGATAAATCGAAACAGGATAAAATCCTATACTGTAAAGAATACAACAATGATACAAATTAGTTTTATATTTTTTAAAAAATCTATTTATTTATTTCTACGATTTTGTCATTAACCTAATAATTTCTAATCATCATTCATATTAAATTTTCAAAAAGTGTATTACTATTTGATTTAAAATTTGATAATTACTTAGAGTTTAGCACAGATAATTTCTTAAAATTTCAGTAAAAACTCTTGTAAAACGAAAAACATATTTTATTAATGTTACAAAATATAACTGATAACTAGGGTAATTCATTCCAATAAGAATCGTTTCCGTGTATTAAATCTAACCGATTTCCGTATAAAATAATTTCCGTGCTGGCCTTATTTCATTTAGAATTTATGCGTGTATAACTTTAGGATATATCAAAAGCTCGAGTAGGACTGTAAGCTGAAGCAGAAAATATCTGCAAATTATTATTTGCATAGTCTGCTGTTCTAAAACAAGACGAAACTTTTACCGTACTCATTGTTTACATCAACCTTCAACGTGGCTAGCGGCTTTTATATTATGAATTACAGTTATGAAGATAAATTATATTCGCGCGGAGGCACAAGTTTTCATTAGGGATTTTATTATAGCAACATTAGTGTGCACTTTCGTGCTGATAAAGGTGTGAACTAAAACAGCAAGTGATATGTTGCTCCGGCAGTTGATAGTAAAAAGCGCCGACTGTGGACCCATTAGTTTTTGTCGTACGTGTTTATCAAACGAGTCGGTCGTGTTTCGACTATGTGAAAATCGTGTGATAGTTTTTATGTATTCGATACGAAATAGATTTATGTAGCGGAAGATGGTTCTGAATGACGAATATATATGAAATCAATTTTGGACATAAATCATTTATTATCGAAATATGTGAAAGAAATAAAATCGATCAATAAAAAAGTATAATCTATAATAAAGCGTTTAGAACTACCATCCACAATTTTTGTATATAGTATAAATGTTTATAATTGTAATATTTTTCTCAAATTAATAGATTTTTCTGTCTATTTATAAACTAGACAGTGTATAATATAATTGAATTAACAAAATTAAATAATTAAATATTTTATAAAAGAAAAAATTATAACAGGGATATAAAATATTAATCAATCAATATTAAATAGAAAAATAATTGAAAATATATATAAAAAAATACTTACAGTTATCAAAATTTCCCATGCGTTTTTTTTAAAAAAAAAGATATAAGCAGGTTACAGTTCTTAGAACACACAGAAAACACAACAACACAATTGTATATATTTTTCATAAAATACGTCCATTATATTACAATAAGCACAATAACAGATTATTTGTTAAAAATACCAAACACAAAAGCGTATACATTTTTACAAAAAGTAAGAAATTATATTTTCTAAAAAAATAGAATTATTTAATTTAAAACAGCAAAAAATAATAATGTTTGAAAAATAATATTAACTTAGTAGGTTGATATAAAAAATAAATATTAAAAACTATCAAAATTATTTCTTTATTTTAAAAATTTTAAAATTAATTTATTTTCTAAAAAAGTAACTATCGGAAAAATAGTTTTAATCAAAATTTAAAACAATAAAAATAAAATATTTTCAAAATATTAAATTAAATTAATAAGTTGATTGGAAAAACAAATATTCAAGTTTTTTTAAATATACTAACGATTTTTTTTATAAAATTAAAAATATTTCATTTAAAAAAAGTTACTCTATCGAAATGAAACGAAATTTAAATAAAGGCAATCAAATAATTATAACAGTAAATCTTAATGAATTTCAAAAATAAATTCACAAATTTATATACATGTACTATGATAGAACTATTAATTTTTAATTTTTATTAAAAGAATTAATGATCATCGAATAGAACTTAAATTTTCATATTGATATGATTTATAGTCTTATATTTTTAACACACAAATTAATTTTTTAAAAAATAATCTCATTACTAACATTGCTTAATCTATATTGCTTTGTATGAAAAATAGAAAGATGTTAAATTGAGTGGCAAGAATTAAAATATATAAATATATAATAATTAAGAATGTTATAAAACTACGAATAGACATGTTTTAATAAAAAACAAAGAAGAAATATAATTGAAAACATCAATAAATTTTGGAAAATTTAAATTTAAAAAATATCTAAAATATCACAAATATATCACTTGTATAAGCACCACACATTTATCAAAATTCTAACTATTCACTTTCTTGTCCTACGCAATCGATAATGACGTCGTTATGTCTAAACCACATGCACTTCGAATCCAACAAATTTAAGTAAGAATCAAACAAGTTTAAATATGTTTGAATATTTAGATGTTTGATTTTTGCAAAAATTAAATATTCCACTTCAAAAACATGATTGATTTTTAATCACGAACCTTAAATGAACACTATTGTTATAATTAATAATAAAATAATAAATATTTTTTGGAATACAAGTACATGCATGTGTCTCACTGTAGAATAAAACTGATAGTGGTTAATCTATCACATTACTGATTTATAATTCACTGGTCACAAGTATTATATAATTTTGTTAACGAATAATATAATAGATTTGTCTAACGTTCTTAATTTATATAACTGTTATAAAATTAACATCCAAGTGAAACTAATAAAGAAATAAAATTATATTTTACATTTTTTAAATGAATTTACGTAATAAATATTATCACAATATTTTTTTCAATATAAATATTTATATGTTTAAAAAAATGTTAAGTTTTCATGTGTGTTTGTGATGTGTATGTATACATATATTTATAATATATATATATATATATATATATATATATATATATATATATATATTATATGTACATTTATTAAATACATTTTTAATAATTGTATTGAAAATAAATAAATTGAATACCAACATTTTTAATAACTAGATAATATTTTAAAAAATAATTGAGTTAATTTTCGTAAAAAATTAGATTAAAATACAATATTTCATTGAAATACGATTCAATATAAATAAATTAATGAAAATACGACATATTTCAAAATAATTATTGTACATTTTTGGAATTATATTAAATTTTATATATATGAAAATTTAATATATTTTGAATGTTCCATTTTTATTTTCAAGTAATGAATATAATATTTCATATATATGTTTCACTTGTAAGCTGCTTTTAGGTGGAATTAATTGCACGAATGTATGAATTTACATATTTTATTACTCTTCAAAATGTATAATACAAAATATGTTTTAATTATATGTTTATTGTGTGGGATATTTTTTGGTAAATGGACTAAGGTTAAAAATAATTAAAGATGTTTAATTTATAATGTTTTATAAATTGAGTAATTATTAAAAATTATTTATTTATAATAACTTTATACCTATATTTTTTTCATTTTTTTCAAATGAAATTCCACTCTTTCATATGAAATAACGATATTTCAACAGAGTTGTATGATACATTTAATATTTTATTATTTTCAATATTTTATTATAGAATATGTCAAGTTTTGAGTATAAGTATCAAAAATGTAACAATTTGTAATTATTGAAACTTTTATTAAATCCTGTAATATAAAATAATGATTTAATGAAGAACAAAAAATCTGTATAAAAATTTGACACTTGATTTTTCTAATCAGACATGTGTTTATAAATTGTATCTGTATTTTTTTAAAAAAATTTGGAGAAAAACTTTTAAATCGATGGTAAACATAATTTCTATTTTTAAACAGATATTATATTTAATTGAATGAAAAAAAAATTAATTTAATTTAACAATGTAAGATTAAAAAATCATATCAATTTATTTTCTTACATTTTTTCATACAAAAAAAATAATTATTGAAAACGTTAATAAATTTTGTAACATTTAGCCCTGATTTAATTTTTGAAAAGTTAATTTCATTTTAGTCACAGTACTAAACTAATTCTCACTTCATAAATAATAAAAAAATCTGTAAATATTTAGTTTATAATAAAATTCTGTTTCAAAATTTGTTACAAGCAATAGAAAATTTGTAAAAATTTTGCTCCATATAGTAAATCTCGTAGTTTTTTTTGGAACGAACATACGTTTTTGTACTAAATATTTTAATAAATCCATCAATGCTTATTTTTTTAAAAAAATAACTGCATTCAGAAGTTACATTTAATAATAAATTGGGTTATTTTTATACGCAGTGCAACAAGAACAAACGTAGAACGGTGCTAAAAATTTCATTTCCTTCAATAAAAAAAATACAAAGACAACATTTTCTATACGAACTGGGCTGGAGAGTATTTTATGACTCTCCCAAGACATTTTATTCATCGATTTTATAACAAAACATCAAACCATTAACTCAGTTTATTACTCGGTGCTTCTTATTCCGACTAGAGTTGACTTGAACTTTAACTATTCTATAAATAACTGCAAATAGAAATTCATACTATTATATTTTCCTATATAATTCAACTATTATTAATCCAATTGAAAGAAGTATAAATGCAGTAATGAATTCGTTTTTAGATTTATTGTTGAGGATTTGAAATTGTAAGAAAATTATATACATTAAAATGTCTATAGTAACAAAATATCATTAGTGTATATAAGAAATCATTATTTTTTTTTAAAAAAAATCAGTTTAAAATATTTTTGACTTTAAATTAAAATTGTTTTTTTTCATCAAATTATTTTATTCTTTTTTAAATTATCTACAGTGAAATTATTGTTTTCATATTTCTTTCATTTCATATATATGGAAAAATAGAAAAAAAAATGGATAATAGAAAAAAACCGTACTTTTATTCTATTTTAAAAATATATAAATCTCTTGATATCAGAATGAGAATTTTTTTTAATACGCTATTTCTTTAATACAAACGAATCACTCATCCCAATACCACAGGATTTTATAAAATTAACAACAGTGGTTATTGAACATTTTTATAAAATGTTATGGATCAAGATGAATGATTCAATTGTATTAAAGGGAATTTTCCAGAGTACTTAAAATAACGTTAGTATTTTTTAAAAATTGCAAATTAAATAAAGTATAATAACAAGATTTTAACATATTTGTATGATAACAAGAGATAACAGACAGATTTCTCAATGAGTGTAATTAACTGATATCAATTTAAATTATTCACTAACAAAATAGGAATAAGTAATTATAAATACAATATTTCAAAATTATTTAAACATTATACTGTTTTATATAAAATAGAGTTACATTTTAAACTTTAAAATGGAAACTAGTTTCAAATAATTTACTACCAATTACTCCAATGCTAAGAGAAGTATACAACAAGCAACATTTATTAAATATTCATAAATAAAATTTTATTAAAAATATGACTCAAGTCTTTCAAATAAAAATAATGATACATATTTCATTTATATTCTTCAAAACTAATTTTGATATACAGAACAGTTTCTATTTTAAATAAAAACAATCAATCAAGTTTGTAAAAATATGTGTACGCGACAGACTTACAAAAAAGAATAATCTTTATGCAAGTAAAGAAAGAAAAATATGTTTCCGCATTGAATCCTCGTGTAACTTTAACTTTTATTAATTATTTAGCGTGTTGTTCATACAAGCCTTGAAATGTATAAAATAACATTAATTTTTATTTCACTATTTTCGCTTTCTAATTAATATGCTAATGTTTGTAAGTAGCAGCACGTATTTTATTACGGACATTTTTTGCTGTCCTGTGTTTATTTAATACATAAATTCATACATACATACATATATACATATATATATATATATATATATATATATATATATATATATAAAGTTTAGTATGTGAAAATGTATTACCTTACATGAAAATAAATGTTTTAAAACATGGACATAAATTTGCTGTTTAAAAAAATACTGGATATTATTTTTGCTAGTACCAAAAATAGAGTTTTCGCTGTTTAATTAATTTTAGTTTAATTTGAATTTCAAATTATAAAAGAAATATTATTTATTAGTTATAACCTTTTAAGAGTCAAGAAGTGACTTATCGTTTCCTGAAATAAATTTACAAAGGTATTTAATTGAAAAATTAGATAAAAAATTACATCGAAATTCATTCCTTAATAATAAAAAGGTTGAACTATTTTTATATTCTTGTTTTGAAAAAATGTCTATGGAAATTTAATACTTAATTAAATATATATCAATAAAGGTCAAGAGAGGTAATATATCTTAAAATTATTATATATTGTGTTGTTTAGTTCTGACAAAATTTGCTTAGATTAAAATAAAGAGAAGCAATATTTTTACATAAATTATTCAGTCACCTCAACAAGATGTTTCAACTAAGTTTAATAATTAATTTACTGTTCATTTTATTCTCTATGAATATACTATTATACATTATTTAGTTAATTTGCAATTTAAAAAATACATAAAGTACTGTGGTAAATTAATTTTAATACAAATGAACCATTAATTTTTCATCTTAACATTGTAATATTTTATAAAATTGTTCAATAACCATTATTGTTCATTTTATACAATTCTATGTATTGTAGTGATTGATTCATTTATGTTAAAAGAATAACATAATAAAAAAATAATTTTTTTATCAGAGATTTATATTTTTTTAAAATATAATCAAAATACTGTTTTTTCTTTCTATTATCCATATTGTTATAAGACCTTATAATACTAGATTGAATGGTTCATTTGTATAAAAATTAAATAACCACAGTACCAATACAGTACTCTAAAAAAATATTATTAATATAAATATATTGATCTTGATAAATAGATTTTTTTTAGTAACTTCTTCTGTACTTACACAACATGTCTTCAGTAAAAAAACAACTAAAATTACCAAATACGAAAATTATTAGTGTTTACAAAAAAAGTTTTATTCACTTTCCGTCAATCATTTTCAAGAGACTTGTGATGTCCATAACTTCCATGTTTACATTATGTTAAAAGGTTTTTTTCGTCAGTCTAATTATATTAATGTTTCGATGTGATCATGGTGATTGAAGAAGTAATTTAAACGAAACATCTTGGTCGAAATCGTTACAAGGCTGAATCTTTTTACAGACCATTTTGTTTTATTGATATTAGGGATTTTTTTTTCAAAGAAATATTGTACGGATGTCGATATAACGAACGAACTGTCACGTGTGTAACCGAAAAAAACATGTCACGTATGAAACGAATGTTAAAAGATGACATTATGTCGTACATAAAAGCACCACAGGCACCTTGAAATCGGAAACTGTTACTGAAGTTTTACATTAGTCAGTTCATATAAAATGTTCGAAAGTATTGGGAAAGAGTGTTAAGTGGAACAGTGTATCTCGAATAAACGTCGTTAAATTTGCAGTTATTATACTTAAGATCGAATAAATTATATATTTTTTACAATCATTTATTTTTTGTTATATATCATATTAACACTATTGTGATTTATCAGATCATTTCTTTTGTAATTCTTCACAAGTGATTTTTATTTTAAACTATTTATCAAATTAAGGGAACTTTAATTAAAGAATTTCTATTGTAATTCTTTCTATGGTAAAAATTATCATTCTACAAAAATAAATTGATGAAAATTTAATTTTTTAATTTAGAATCATCTTTATTTTGATATTTTCAATAGTAAAGAAATTTAAAATTAGTTAAAATTGTATTTAAATATTTCCCAATTATTTCTGTTTAAATCATTTATTTCACTGAATTATATTTTAAAATTAACTATGAAATTGTAGAAGTTTCTGATCTTGTCCTGTTTCATTTAATACTATATACATCAAGGTTATTGACCTTAAGGCCTTACAATTAAACGAATTAAACATGAAAAGCATCACAAAAACATTAGCAAACAATATTAACCATAAATAACACGAAATACGTCCAGACAAATAATCCTAGTGTCCTACAATTGAAAGAATGAAACATGAAAAAGTTTACAGAAATAGGAATAAAATATATCAATTGTATTATATGAAAATAACAATGAGAATTAAAAAGCTATATCTTTTAGTTAGCTTTTTTTAATTAAGTACTATTTCGTTTCATTGAAATGCTGTATGTATTATTAATTATAGTTTTTTTTGGCTGATTTTTAAAGATTTAAATAAATAATAATAATCATATAACTTTATAACAATTTACTTATGGAAAATTTAAACATTGTAATATACAATAATATATTATTATCAAAATAATAAATATGTGAGACTGATTTAATTCGTTTTATTACAGATAAAATTTTGATATATAATTAAAATATTTATGTATATATGTGTGTGTATTTTATTAATTCTTAATTTAACAATCTCAAGAAATAACAGAACTAAAAGAAAATGTAATGTATGAATTATTGGTCTAAAACGAACACAGAAAGAAGATCTTGTGTGGATAGTGTTAGAAATAAATGGCACTCAATTTGTTATAATAATATTTACATTGTTGTAAATGTAAACGTGAACTAATGGCTGCAGACATTTTCCACGCCCTAAACATTCACGAAACGTATATATATCTAATTAAATATCGCAAAAAATAAATTGGATTGTAATGCTCGCATCACAATATTTATAGACAGTACGATATTTACGTCCGAATGTCAAACAGAAAAAGAAACGTCGCTTTTTACGAATAATCAAATAATAACGTCCATTCATAATTGTGTTTATTTTACTGTTTAATTACTTTATGCGTGTTGTTCTTCTCTCAGTCGACTTTTAGATGAAAATATTATTTAAAAAAATAACTGATGATAACGTGTAAGAAAATTTACACACACACACACACACACACACACACACATATATATATATATATATATATATATATATATATATATATATATATATTGTCTTATAATACATCAGACGAGCATTAATTTGGGTTAAGTGAAAACTTTGTAACAATATTAGGTTGGGCTTCAGTATGGGTTTCAATCTAATGAGTTCTCTCAAATAATACGTGTCTGTTTTATTGATGAGCCGTCGTTTTCATTGTACTAACTTTTACATTGACATAAAAAGAAATTCACACACATGTACACACATTCATATATTCTTTTTATTTTCAAGGAATGATTTTTTGACGTAACTTTTTATCTAATTCTTTAATTAAATAACTCTGTAAATGTATTTCAAGAAACGATAAGTCTTTTCTTGATTCTTAGAAAGTTACAACTAGTAAAAAATACTTCTTTCATAATTTGAAATTCAAATTAAAGAATAATTCATTATTCAATGAAAAATTTATTTTTGGTACCAGAAAAAATAACAATTCAATATTTTTTAAAATAGCTACTTTATGTTTTAAAACGTTTATTTTTATATAAGGTAATACGTTTTCACATTTCAAATACATATATATATATATAAATGTTTGTGTATGTGTGTATGTACGAATTTATTTATTAAAAACAGCTATTTATATAAATGACCAAATATAAATGATGTAAAAAATTAGTAATCATTTCTGAAACTTTTTTGAATAATTCAAATATCAAATAAGTATTTTACCAAATTAATACGATTTTAATACTGGGTTAAATAATAATTTTAATGGTAAAAAAATCTTTTTAATTTTTGTTCATATAATTCGTATATAAAAAAATGAAAGAAAAATATTTATATTTCATTTTTTAATTCGACAACTAATCAATAATCTATTTTAAGATATGAAAAAAAACGTTACAAATCTATACAAAATATATTATAAAACCATATTGTAAACATTTATACTGTAATCAAAAGATAGAGTTATCAATCAAAGTCATGTTTTATATTTAACAGCAACAAAGATAACATTCATATACCTCTGTGTATGAATTTATAATAACATTCATGTTGAAAATATGTTTTCCAATGTTTTTAATTTTTAATTCAAATAAATATCTTTTTATTAAATACGTATTATTGAAAATGATGTAAAAATACAAAAAAGAGTAACTCATCTGATGCATATATTATATTTATATATCATGAATTTCCTTTTACCCACTTTTAAATAAAGACTTTATATATGTGTGTGGGTGTGTGTGAAAGGAAAAAAATAATTTTCAGAATCAACACTGAAAATTGTAATAACAATGTTCAAACAAATTAACTTATTCTATTGATATAATTTATATTCCCATTTCACATTAATTCACAATCAATTATATAACTAATTTTTCCACGCTATATATATACAAAATATCCAGAAATCAATACAAATATTTAATTAGTTTAAAACTGAAACAATAAGCCATATAATAATAAAAGGAAAAATTTAAAATTGTTCTAAATAATGTAGGACGTATGAATGAATATTTAAATTAAGAATGCTACTTTCTAGTAAAATAAAAAAATTAGTAAAATTAATTAAATACTTTTGTTTTATGTCCATGTAAATTTCTGAAGCGCTATTTAAAAAACACTATATTTTAGATTCATTTGCAAGAATTAAAATTAAAAGTCTCTATATCAATATAAAAAAAATTTTTTTTTGTAAAGATCATTTAATCAATTTTAGAAAAATGATACATTTTTACTATAGTTTATAAAAAAATGCTAATAATCCATGAACCCTTTTTTATATTTAATTCGACAGTTTTTATAAATTAAAAACGTAATAAATTTTATTATTAATTGTTTTGAAGCTGTGGAAAATTTACTTTAACATAAATGAATTATCACCACAATATATTATAAAATATTCAATAATCACTTATTGTTCACTTTATTGTTTATAACAACAATGGGCTAATGCACATTTCAACAGCGATGCTATCATCGTCAGAGTCTTTTTGTTATAAAAATATAATCAAAAAAAGTAATTATTGAACCCTTTATAACATATTATGGTGTTGAGAGTCATAATTTATTTATATTAAAATAAATTTTATATTTAATTGAAAAATGAAAAATTTTCTTCCATGTCTTTTATCTATTTAAAACTGATGTCGTTTTAGATGGTTTTGTGAATAATTTCTTTTTTGTATATCATAAAAAATATTTATTTTTTACATTTTAATACTTTGACGATGATGGTGTGATTATTGAAATGAGTAACAGTCAGAAAAGATATAATAAATTATTATCAAACATTTTTAAAAAAATCTTTGATATTGGAATGAAAAATTCATTTGTATTTAAATTATATAATTCTATTAGACTTATTTTTCAAAATCCAAATGATCCAAAAATGAACCCGAATTAAACTGTTTGAGAAAATAATTATATATTATATTAATCACTGATTTTTTTAAATTGTTAAGAGGTATATAGAAACATAGAGCTTTTTGATATAAAAAAACTTGTATAAAATTGTCAATTTTAATCTACATAGATTATCAATTTATTTTTTTACATTCATTTTTTAAAAATTTCAAATAAAGTCATTGTTAATTTGATTAAAGCAGCCGAGTCGTAGTTTATTAGGAAAATTAAAAATTCCACATTAAAATTTTACAAATCATTGTCTACTAGCTTGTTCAATTATTGCATTCTCTTTACAAATTTCATAAATCCTTTTTGTGGTTACTAAAATATTTGAATCATTCTGATACTCGAATAATATAATTTAGAGAATGCAAATTACACGTATTTATTTTCAATATTCGTTAATTCAATGACAATTGACCTATTTTATGCTTAAATCAAAATTGAAAATATAACATTTATATATTTTTAATACTTATTTATAAAATTGGAATACTTTAATCCTCTTCACTGAAAATCAAAAATGATTTTTGTAATAACTATCGAAATTGATTTTATATTAAAAATAGTTAAATATGAATAAAATAAAAAATACAGGTAATTGTAAAAAATATTAAAAAAAAATTAAATATTATCTTAAGAAATTAAAATATACTTCCTTAGATTCATGAATAGAATTCAGTTCGACCATATAAGTTTCTAAGCATATTAAACTTAAATAACAACATTTATTTATAATTTGACATCAGAGGATTTATATTGTAATATTATGGTTACCAAGCACGTGTTCGAACTCTCACAGACGTTGAGTAACATCCCTAACTGTTTACCTTCTTGACGGGTTTTGTCAAAAGCTTCTAACAAATAAAACACAGTTCGTTCTAGCATCACAGTATGACATCACATCCCGCATACGTTTCTTCGTTTTAATAAATAAAACTGTTTCGAAGTTATACATTAGTTGAAATCTCTAAACTACATGAATATGAAAAGTAATATCAGTTATGGATATTATAGGAAGTGGAGTTATCCAAAGTTTCATCTTAGTTTATGAACCTATGAGTTCCGAATTTAAAACGAAACGATTCTCGTACGAGTTGTTAATTTTATTTCATGTTTAGGAAGTAATTAATATGTAATGAAGTTCGAAATTAATGGGAATTTGTGTACTGTTTTTTCTTTTGTATGTTTTGATAGTTTAACAAATTTTGTTCGAATTGGAGCGAGTAATTTTTAAATAATTAATTTTTATTTATATACTAGAGAGTTCCATAAGTAATGATGCATTTACTAAGCTATTTTTAGCAACGTTAGTTCAACATTCAATTTTCTATTTGCATAGTTAATTTCTAAATTGTCCCCATTATGACAAAATGGCGCCATTTCAACCCTCAAAGGAAAACATACAACATTGAATGTTATTCAATTTTAATTGCATTGAATGTACCAGTTGCAATTAAAAAAAATTGTGATATCTATGGTGATGTGTTGGAAATTTGTAAATATCAACATTGGTTTAAAAAATTGCTGAAGATGTAGTTGATCTTTTTGATATATGTTAAAGTTGAAGACCAGTCGAATTTGATAATAGGACCTTAAAATCTCTCATTGAATCTGATCCAAAATTAATCATTGAGGAATTGAAGAAATCGTTAAAGTTCAGATAGTTTTTACATGAACTGTCTTCGGCTCTTAAAGAACCGAGAATAACAATTTATAATTCGTTAGAAACAAGGCCTATATTATATAGAATTGTAATTGAAGATGAAAAATGGGTTTTATATTTTAATTTGAAGCGAATTACGCAATGAGTTTTGCCAAAACAAACTCTAGTTCTAACAATAAAGTCCAGTTTGATTTTTAAAAAATTGTCATTTTGAAGGATTTCCATTGAGTGATTAACTTTGATTTGTTGAAATTTGAGACACGATAATGGCTGAAATTTACTGTTAGTAATTAGAAAGATTAGGGAAAAAGTTGTCAGAAAAACGACCTGTGTTAATCAAAAATAAGGGCGTCATCTTGCAGCGAGATAACATAAAATCAAATGTAGAAAAAATCATGTAGAAGAATTCTCATGATTTTTTTCTATTCGCAATCTCTCTACTCATCGAATGTAGCTTTATCTAATTATTAATTCTTAAGGTCATTGAAATATTCATTTCCTAGGAAAAATTAAAATATTGATAAATTCAAAAACCAGTTTGAGTCATTTTTCTCTTAAAAAAAGCCAAAATTTTTTAAGCGATGCATAAAATCTTTGGAGAGAAGATGACAATGTGAAATAATGGCAATTATATAATTGATTAAAAAATAAAAGCCTTTTATACAAACTTGTTTATGTATTTCATTTCAAATATGTTATTACTTAAAAAATCTCTATATTTTGCAAATCTTTTAAAAAAAGTCTAATGTTAATAATCCAGGATTTATTAAGTGAAACATTGAATCTTTGGAAACAAAATGACAAAATATTGCAGATAATAATGACGATTAAATCATTGATTAAAAAATAAAAACCTTTTGTACAAACTTGTTTACATATTTTATTTCAAGTAAGTCATTATTTATGAGATAACCTAATAATTTTAAAAAAATATTTACTAAAAATACGTTTAAATGTATGCTGATTTATATGGGAAAACATAAAAAATTATACTGAAATAAACTTTTTTTTATAATACAAAAAATTAATTAATAGTCTTTTATAAACATTAAATATTTTTAATTTAATTGTATATCCTTTTCCTGAATAACCATTCATCCAGATATTTAATTAAATCCGACCTTAACAGTGTCATAAAAAAAGAAATAAAAAGATAATCAAGATATTCTATGGCAATATAAAAAGTCTTTTAAAAAAGATTGTTAGTCAGCATTCAAGTCATAACTGAGTTTAAAACACATATATCGTTCTAATCTTTCTTAGTCGCATCTGTTTTTGTTAGGGTTTATCATGTTTATGTCGGTTAAATAGACCTTTCTTAATAATAAACAATACCAAGGATATAAACGTTACGACGTTCCGGTCTAACCCTTCGAGGTTTATTAAGACTTTATGTAGAAACATAATCTTAATAAACACAAAAGACAAAGTTAGAATTAAGTACTGGATTGCGGAATAGTTAAGTCTATTGATAGGAAATGACTTTTCATATTTGAATTGTTTTAGTTTTAACAGAATTTGAAAAAGGCTTATATTGGAAAAAATCCTTATATTTGAATTTTACTCTTTTTATAAAAAAATTCATGTAAGAAAAAATTATTTAAATATATTTTTTTATAATAATCTCTAATTTTTATAAAAAAAAAACTTACTAAAGTTTTAAAATCATATAATTGAAAAATAACCGTCAATGTTTTGTCAACTAGACTGAAAAAACATCGGAGAAAATATAAACTTACCACCTTATAGATTATCAAATGCTTTGTGCGGTCGAAAACGTTACAACGGATTGAAATTAAGCTAATCCCGTGTGTAAATACTTGTCGGTGAGCTTTATGAAAGACCGCGTAATGTGATTAAAGTAAACAATAATAATATTGTACCAGAGGAACATCTCCAGTATTGTTATGGTAATTTACTATTATTAAAATTCTTTTGAATGCTGATATAATAATACCGAAACTTGGTAGATGACCTTTACAGGATAAATACAAAAAAAAATAATTAAAATAGAATATAAAGAGGTTATAAATTCGTTTATTACTCTGAAGATTTTTTTAAAAAAGGATTACATGTATGTAAAAAAGACAGTTTTCATAAAATAGAAAAAAATTATTATTATATTTGAAAAGATCAGGTTTGATATTTATTTTAAAAAAAACAAATATTCTCGATTAATTACAGTCAGACGGTTTTCAGTTTCTTATAAAAAGATGTTCATCTCTATTACCAATTTGTTATAGCCTGAGAAAATATTTTAATTAAAATATCGTCATGAATACTAATTGCAAAAAATGCTTTTTATGTAATTTGATTATATCATATTGGAGTTTCAGATATAATTACTTATATTTTTAATTACGTTGTTTGCAGTTATTAAATATTTTATCATGTAAAATGAATTATTCAGTTATTTTTAAATAATTGCTATGAATAAGATACATTCATTTTTTAAAAACGTACTTCAAAGGTTTTTATTAGTCGTAGATCTTACAAGTAATAAAAGCTTAATGATGTAGAAATAAACTAAAAAAATATTGGATTATTCTATGAGAATTAATTTATTATTTAAATGAATTGAATATTAAAAAATGTGTGTTAACACATATAAATAGTTTTTTATTGTAAAATACAATGAAACTTGCTTAATTAAATAAACGTTACATTTCGGTTTAACCTTTTGAAATTTATTAAAATTTTAAATACAAATATAGCCTTAATAAACACAAAAGACAAAGTTATAATAAAATATTGGATTGTAGATTTTTGTTATTTGAATTATTTTAGTTTTAAAGGAGTTTAAAAGAGATTTATTTTGAAAAAATCTTAAAACAAATAACTCTGACTTATTCTAAATTTGGAAAATATTTGTTATATCTTTAGTTTATATATTAGTACACATGTTTAAAAAAATGGCAAGAGTTTCAACTATGAATAATGATTTTTTTTATCCAAAAAAATACTAAAAATATTTACAAACTAGAATAATTAACATATTTAAATATTGAAATTTTACAGGTTATATTTTATAATTTTTTAAAAGTACTAAACCTGTTTTATTAACAGATTTTTTTATAAAATTTAAACCGTTATAAAATCAAATTTTAAATATAAATGTCTCTTCCTTTATGATAATTTTAAATTATTTATACATCTAAGTTTCAGTCGTTAATATTTCATATAGAACTAGAAAATATAGCACGTATGTACTTTAGGATCGATATTAGAAACCATATATTCTTAGTATTTAAATTGAAAACATTTCTCACTTGCATCTCATGCGCTCAACTAGATGCGTGATACATTTACTCAACCGGAAACACGCAAAACCCAGTTTTACTTCCAAGGTTAACAATATATATCCATTAGTGCATTCAAGGTTACGAGGAATTTTTAAAATATATTTTTTCTTCATTACTTTATCATTTTTTTCTAAAACAATAAACGTCAGCTATTTATAATGCTGACTTTTTAATTATATGTATATTAAAATCTAAATAAACTGTTAAGAAAATTAAAAATGAAAAATGATTTAATCTTGCGAGTAAACTTTTATGACCCACAATTTTTAGAAAAGCATATAAGGTAAGAAAATGTTAAATAATAAATAATTATATATATGTGTGTGGGGGTGTGTGTGTCCTGCTTGTACTTACAGAAAAAAAATTTGAATGTAAAACTGAAGCAAAAACTTTTAACATCCCAGCGAAATATGAAAAGAATAATCTTAGAAATTTCTAAACATGATTAGAAAATCTGTAAATGGATACGAAAATGGACAAAAGTAACTGATATAATAGAAAAAATTTTAATAAAATAGGAATGGACAAAACATATAGTAAAAAAAGAAGACAATAGATGGATAAAAATAATTATGGAATAACAACTAAGAAGTAAAAACAGATTAATGAAGATATCTTATCAAATATAAAAGTGTAAAGTATAGTGGAGGTTAGAGTTGAATAAGATTAACTGTGAATAGGGAACAATAGAAAAATTTTGGGAAAACATTTAAGAAAATCTAATGATATTCGATGAGGATTTCGTCCAATAATGAGATAATATAGGCTTTTATGATGATGGTGTGTGTGTATGTGAAATCTAAGACTAAAAACTACAATTTTATATATTATTAATTTGTTACTGAATTTTATTTAAATTGAAAATAAAATACAAATAATATCGTTGATTACTAAAAAAAATGACTAAAATATAAAAATAAGTATAGATTGATTAGGTGCTTGTAAATGAGTCTGTAAGTTTGATTCTCAAACTTTAAGTAATTTTTAATTCAATATTTTTAAATTATCAGCTTCCCCAATAAAGATATATAAATATAATCGAATTAAAAAATAGGTAATATTTAATTGAATAAAGATAATTTAAAATTGTAATTTCTGCTCCTGGAGTTAAAATACTAATCAAACATATTATTATACAATAAGTAAAATAATCTACCTATAAATAAATTAAATTAAAAAAGTTAATAAATTATTTTACTAAATAAAATTCATTTTTGAACATAGAACAATAAATTCTATTTTTACAACATTGATTTATGTTCGGCTTGGAAAAAAATAAATAAAAATCTATAACAATATTACTGCATAAAAGAACGAGACACAAAATAAAAATAACAGTTATTTATATGTTGTATCTGACATTATCTTTTGCCAAGGTTTGTACATTTTATCTTTTCTAATTTATTGATCAAGTCTATTTTTATTGGAACTTAGAAGAATTCGCTTGCGTTAACTATAAGATACATTTACAAGTAAAGATAAAAACGATGATAATTTTTCGACTTGGTAAAATATATATTTTTGCTTTTCGGGAAAGGATGACTGAAAAAATATAGATTCAAAAAAGAATACAATCGATGAAATTGAGAACTAGTTTATAGCATAGTAAAAAAACGGTTTATAGAGCTTTATATACTTTATATCATATATATATATATATATATATATATATATATATAAATGTGTGTATGTATGTATGTATGTATATACAAAATAAGTATGAATAAAATAAAATGAAATTTATGATAGAGAGGTTATTGGGTAAAACTACTAGAATTTATCAGATAGTTCAAAGTTTAAAATATGTAAATTGCATGACTAGACAAATAGTTAATAATTTAATATAAAAATAAAATAGTATAAAAAATTTAATAATACAACCCAGATAAGTTTAGAATATAAATAATGTAATTCTTGATATTGCATAACAGATATAATATTAAATTTGAATATTTTTATTTTATTAACAAAAATTGTTTAAATAACAATTTTTTTAAAATAAAAAAAATCGTTTTAGTAGTAACTCATATTGTGATGATTTGTATCTTCATTAAATATCTTATGAATAAATAATATATATAAATTTAATTGTTAATCCACTGCTGAATAAAGATTCCTTCCAAATTTATTTTTTTGAATTATTCATGGTTCTTTTTTCCAAACAATTCTAATAAAATTTTTAATATTTTTATTTTATTTCTCTCTCTCTCTCTGTATATATATATATATATATATATATATATATATATATATATATAAAGGAAACAAGGATATAAAATGTTGGGGTCAAGTGTATTTACTTTCTTTTAGTGAGAGAAATGTATAATATATCAAATAGAAAAATCGATTATTTGACACGTGTAGTGTAAACTTATATATATATATATATATATATATATATATATATATATATATATATATATATATATATACATCATTGAATATAGTGTAAATATATAAATGTAAAAAATTATATTACTTGCCACCTGCTTCTATCTAGACATACTATCTAGACAGACATTTAAATATTTATACAAAAGAAGTTTCAAAAGTGAGTTAGAAAAATATAAAATATATAAATAAAAAGATACTTTTCTATTTTTTTATGAAAAAAGTGATTTTTCTGTTATAATAACTTTTTGAATATGATTATTTAAATGTTCAATAATTTATTTTTCTTTCCATATGTGATGTATGATATTTATTATAAGCTAATTATTTTATATCTAAAATAAAAGCTTAATAATTTTGCTGTAAAATCCCATTTTTTAAAAATATTAAGTTTATAATTTAATAATATAGTTCTTATGTTTTAAATGTAAAAATGTCAATTTATGCATTTTAAAAAAGGAGTTTTATTACCCAAATAGTCATAGAAATGTTAAAAATGTACATCATCTTTTAAATACATAAACTGTAATTATTAGACTTTTATAAATATTTCTAAGATTGAAAGTGAATGATTAATTTTTGTTATAATTATTCAATAATAAAATTTGATTTCATTTTAAGGAAAACCCCTAAAAATATAGAATAATTATTTTTAAGAATATAGAGAAATTTTACATTATCATTATTTTTAAAAATATAGAGAAATTGTAAAGAATATTATATTTTAGGATATGGAATAAAAATAATGAAATACATATTAATAATGAATTCTGTTAATGACTACTGAAAATAAATTGATTTTCTCAATCATATTTAGAATTTATCGAGAATAAAATCATTCAATATAACAAGTATCTTTTATAAGTACCTTATTGTCTTTGTAAATAATTCAAGATCATATTTAAAACATTTATTTATTTTTTATTACATAGTTACTTGAATAATTATTGATACTTATGTATAAATTAATATGCAGATTTTATAAATACAAAATATATTTTTGACAATAAAAAGATTCTAAAAAAATCTAAGAACATCAAGTGGAAAAAAGTGTACTCAAAATGATGAAAGAATAGAAAAACTGAATAAAATATGCTTTAACGCTTTCAGACAAGTGGAATTCATTCGATTATTTCACATTATTCTGCAACGTTTAGCGGTTTATATTAATATTATAGATCTGTCAGTAAAATCTGCATTTGTTTCCGTCACTTTCAGACAAGTATTAAAATGAATATTTCAATACGAGCACAATTTAAACTGTCGCTTTCTTAAAGCAGCTTTTTTACGTCATTCAATTCGAACTTGTACCCTCACGCACACAACAACACCTCTTATATATACATACACACATTTATATATATATATATATATATATATATATATATCTGTTAATGTTCAGGTCAAACACGACCGTCGAACACGTGCTCGTTGGTTTAAAATCTTCATAACTCTCTGAAAATGTTTCCGGGAATTTATTTTTATAGACGGGTGATATCGATTAGTCGACGTTGTGTTAAATAAGGACCATGCGGCAGAATACAGAGTTCAGGAAATTTTGGTAGAATTTAGATTTATTTATATGTGTATTCGTGCGTATTTTATTCGAACAATTACAAATAAACTACTTAAACATTTGTTTAAAAAAGTGTTATAGTAATATTTTACTATTTTTAATAATAATTTAATAGCAAAAATTAATAACTACTTTTTTATTTAAAATTTTGTGCTTGTTATGATATATAATGTATAATAAATTTATAATTGACGAAGATATTTCCTTCTTTACTTGATTCAATTTTTTGGAAGGTATTTTTATACACTTATATAGTAACATATTTTGAAAAATTGAAAAAATAATTTCTAACATTTTTAAAAATATTTTTGTTAAATCGGTTATTTTTCTATTACAAATATTATTCTATTTTTTAGATTGTTTTGAGTAAAATATATGAACTTTTCTTATACTAAATTTTCGTCTTGCTATACCATTACATTTTGTCTTTAATTGACGAAAATAATTCGTATTAATTGATTTAATTTTTCGAGATGGTTTTATAGGCTTGTACTTTTTATATTTTAAAAAAATTAATAAATAATTTACACCTTTTAAAAAATCTTGTAAAATCAATTATTTTTTTATTGTACAGTTTGTTTTTTAAAAATAAAAATAATAATATATGAAATTTTCACCGAATTTTATTCCTGCTCTACATTAAGTTTTGCCTTATTTTTTTGAATAAATTAAATTATTCATTAAACCATCAACAAATATTAGATTTCCAATATTTCCATCTAACATGCAATTCTTAATAATTTGTGATTTTCCACTATGTTTAACTGTTAAATACATTTGGATTTAATTTGAATTTTCAATTTTTCATAGAAATGCTATTTTAATATTTATAAAAAAAAATTAATATATTTTTACATAAATTCAATAAATTAAAAAAGTAAATTTTATATGAAGATCTGTTTTTGTACTAAAACTTTATTATAAAAACTATGATAGAGAAACTCAGACATAATAAAGAAAGTAAAAATATAAAGAATCTTGGATAGGAAAGTTAAGAAAAAAAAATAGTAAATTTACATTTTTGAATTTTTATTTGGCATCTGGTCTGAAATGATTTTATTCAAAAAATAACTTCTTTTTTATGCTAGAAATAAATATATATTAAAAATTAAATTATAAAATCACAAAAGACATATTGGGGAAATTAAAATTTTTCATAAAAATTATTTTTAAAAATCGAATTAAAAGTAGTAACATTAATTTAGTAAAAATGTTCCAAAATTGAAACCTTCAAAGAATTTACAAACCTAGTCAAACGTATTATCATTATTATTTTGAAAATAAATATAAACATAAAATAAAGTTAAAATAAAAAAAACATATTATCTTTTAAAATATAAATGTAAAAAAATATTAATTATTAAATATATTACATTTTTATGTCTCTTGTTAACAGTAAATATTTTTCTTGGAAATTATCTATAAATATAAATACAGCCTAGACATTACTACCACGTTGTTTATATGAAATTATTTAGCGAATATTTTTCTAAGAAAAATGAGTTATAAATAAGAAAACAGATTTTAACGAATCAATGTAAGATAATTATATCTGTAACGATGAAACGTGATCGTACACTAGACATTCTCTAATATCTCTTAATAAGCTTAGTTATTCGTTCACAAAATGAAATAAATTACTAAAAATAAATCTTAATAATTATTTTCCTTTTTGCACAAGTACTTTTAACGATTAATGTTTATTTTTGTCTGGTGTAAGAAAATATACAAAGAAGACTATCAGTTACTCGAGAACTGAATTTATATTACAATGTTGTTTACTTGCAGCCATGCAATTCGTTCATTTTTACAAATACAATAGAATCTATTCAGTTCTTTTTTATTCTTGCACAGTATGACGTACCTTGAATCGTACTTGTAGAAAAATCTAAAACATTCTCATATAAAATATCAAATCAAATATAAATAAAATAAAAATAAATTGTATTAGTTTACAGCTAATATAATTTGTTATATTGTAGTAAATGCATTGGTTTATTTCAGCATGTATTAAGTTCGATATTATGGAAACAACGTACTTTTATATAAACTGAAGTAAACAAATCGCAAATCTCTTTATGTACGAGTCATGTAATGTATATAAAAAAGAACCATATCAAACGTTGTGAATAATTTTATCGCAGCGTAGACTATTTGATATTCAGTATTCTACAGTTTTTCTGCCAATGATTTTATATAACTTTGTTGAAATATCAAATTTAGCACATGTAGAAATATGCTATCTATTTTTTTTATTGCGCTGCTCTTAGATAATATGACTAAGAAAAGTCAATGAAGAAATAGTTCTGGCAACATTTCAAACAAATAGTTGTAAAATTTCAACAGTGAGTTATTGAACTGCGGTTTTGTATACAGCTGTGTCGAAAATTAGAATCACTTTTTGTGTCTGGAATTTAATTTGGAATATTATTCATTATTAATTTAAAAATAAATATCAATTCACTCTTCGTTGAAAAATTCAATTTTAATCAATAATTCATAATATTTTAAAACCAGACTTCGATTATAAATACAGAAAAATGATTTTGGAAAATTTGGATTTTTCATGAAATTTTCCATACTATAGGTCGTCGTTTTTTTAGGCTCAAAAATTGAAAATTTTAAAATTCATTCCCAATCATTATTTTTCACTAGGAATCGATTACTCGGAAATAAAATAGTTATTAGAGAAAAAAATAATTCGAGCAAAAAATTAATTTTTCATTATTTTCAATTTTGGTCGAAATTTCAAATTTGAAAAAAATATTTATTTCTATTAAAATATATGATTTTAACATAAAAAATATAGATTTATGTTCTAAATAATTATTTTTAGCTAAAATATTTAATACTGAATGTAAGATATTAAATATTTAGTGTTTAAAATGCATGTAATGAATTTTTGACATAAACAACAAATGTTTCATTAGCTTATTCAATATTAATGAAGTTTCTCTTATATTGATAAACCAGAATTTTTATTTATTGAACTTTATTTTTATTTTTAAAATAAAAAAGGTTCAAAGAAATGTCTATTATTGAATTATTTAGAAAATTGAGAAAAAAATCCATAAATTCTTTCAATGGTGAAAACATCTACTAATATAAAATTTAATTTAAAGAGGATTGAAATTGATTTGTTTTTTTCCACAACTATTTTAGAAAATCTATTTTTACATTCACATTATATGCCTTAAATTCTTAATTTCAAACTTATTAAATTTAAATATGTGAATAAACAGACCATTAGTAATAAAATGTACATAAATTAAATCATTTAAATTATTTTTGTTTGCTAAAAATATATAGCTGTATATTTAAAGACCATTAATATGATTTTCAATGCAATGCATTCATCTTTAGAGCTCCGACATCGAATTAAGCCACGATACTGCTGTGAAGATTTTGTTTTAGTGCTTTCAGTGTAATTAATCCGGTAATTAATATATATTATGAGAATATATTTGTATGCGTTCCTATCTGTGTGAATATGTATTTATATGTTTTATGTATAACACTCTTCTAATTAATACCAGTTTCGGTTGAAAGACGACAGATTGATGTCTTAGAATTTCGGACAAATTATACGGCTATTTTCATAATCATATTTATGATTATGAAAATAGCTTTCTGTAAAATTCATTTTTTTCGAATATTTTATTAATTTATTCTAAATAAAATTCGTTTTACGTTTAAATACTTAATTTTAATCAGTATTTCGTTATATTTTATAGCCAAACTTTGGTTATAAACATAAATAATTGATTTTTTGAGATTTTTATTTTTCATGAAATTTTCCATACTATAGGTCGTCGTTTTTTTAGGGTTAAAAATTGAAAATTTTTAAATTCATTACTAATCATTGTTTTTTACTGGAAATTAATTATTTTGAAAGAAAATAGTTATTTTCTGGCAAAATTAATATTTGTTATTAGATTTAAAAATAATTAGAGCGAAAAAATAATTTTTTATTTGCAATTTTTCATTAAAATTGAAAAATTTGAAAGAAATATTTATAAACATCAAAATATATGATTTTAAGGTATAAAATATATATTTCTGTTCTGAATAATTAATATCAGCCAAAGTATTTAATATTTAATATAAGAAATGCGTTTTAAAATTAATTTAATGTATTTTTGATTTAAGTAAGAAATGTTTCATTAATTCACTCTAAATAAAATTCGTTCTACGATGTGAAATTAAATTTTAATCACTAATTCTTTGTACATTACAGCTAATATTTTATTATTAGTAAGTTTGGAATAATACACGTATTAATATTAAAATACTTTTAATATTTCAAAGAATATTAAAATAAAAGTTCTGACAACAAACAGCAGAATTCTGAAAATAAAAATTAATTTTCGAGGTGTTCTCTTTCCTCTATTTTCCAGTTATAATAAATAATTCAAGTCTTGCAATTATTAAAACATCTCTAGTTTTAATACCTAACATTTAGTTTTTGTAATGTTTACATTTTAAGAAGATTAAATTTTTATAATTATTTATATTTCATATAAATGTTATATATATATATATATATATATATATATATAATAGTACAAAAAATATTTTAATTTATAATTTTTATTTTTTAATTTTGTATATTATTTTCTTCTTCATAATATGATCATCTAAAAATATATTTTATAATTTTTCTCGTTTAACTGATTTTATTTAAAATGTAAATAAATAAATAAATAAATATATCTATTTATATATATATATCAGTGTGTGTGTGTAGAATACAGAAGAGATGATATATTAATCGTAACCCAGATTTGAAACCAAAAGAAATAGTCAAGAAACGAGAAACAATTTTTTGTTTGTCGAAAAATAAAAATGCACTTACATAAATCATTTTTGGAGATGTGACAGTAAAACCGCAACGCAATCATTAAATAAGAATATCAAAATGTTTTTATAAAATTTATGAGATCTTATAAAATATGGTCTGGAGAATTTTGATAAATTTTTTTAGCCATTATTCAGTATACAACGTTTGTTTTTATTCAATTAGAACTTTTAGAAAAATTATTCAAAAATGTTACAAGAATATTTGATTCTATGCAAATATATATATATATATATATATATATATATATATATATATATATATATATATATATATATATATAGTTTTGTAGTATCAATTTCAATCGATACCAAAGAAAATCCACAACAATCCATCTGTCATAAAAAATAAATGAGATGACATTATTTTGGAACAACTGTCAATATTTTATTAAATTTTCAATAGTTTTCGTCGATATGAATAAAAAAATTATTTTGATATATGTATAAATTTATTTTACTTCAATTTTTCAATTAATTTTTAATTGAGTTAATGTTTATTGATTTGAAACATTTTCCTCAAATACGAATTTTCAATCAATGACACGAAATATCAAAATATATATTTATAACTTCCATAATATATAATTTATCAGTTATTATATTTAATGTGTAAGATATTATATTTCATTAAACTTCGACGTCAATAACGATTATCGATGATTGACAATAAGAGACTACGCAGCTGTTAGTGCTATTGTTTGCTCAAATTACAATTCATTATCTTAAATTGCTTGGTCAAGCCATTATACACACACACACACATAAACATACACACAGATATATATATATATATATATATATAAATTATGTAATACATTTCAATTTTCCTACGAAAATTTTCAATCATTTTTTTCTAAATATTTTGATAAAAATCCCCATATTTATTTTCCATCGAACCAATGACAATTCAGGAATCATAATAATATATAAAATCTTATCAAGAAGATTATATATTTCTCATTACAATGTAACATAATACTTTTTCAAAAAAAATCTATAATTCATATCTTTTTACAGGAACAAGAAACTACGAATAATTCATTCTACATGTACAACCCTTATGAATAAAATTTTTATGTGAATTTTTATAAGAATCTCTTATTCTACAAAACATATCGTACATTGAAAACAGTGTTACTGACCTTTCAGTCGAGTTAACAAAAACGACTTGCATCTATGTATTTTTTCTAACTTTTTTTTAAATAAATTTAATAAAATATTTCAGTACGTATCAATATATAACAACTTTTATGATTTTATTTTAATATTGCATAATTAATAAACATAGTGATTGATTGAAACGTAATTACAAATTTATTAAAATAAGTACCTTGTTATAGTCAATCTGGCTGTTTATTTTATATACTTGATAAAAGTTCCAAGAAAAACTTAACAAATCTGTTTATTTTTTAAACAAACAATATATGTTTAGACAATTTTAATTTAAACTTTGTTATGGTAATAGTTAATTAGTGTTATATCTTATGCAGATTTTCTTTAAAATTAGTTTTTATAAAAATTCTTAAATCTAACAAAAATCAAAGTAAATCTATTTAATAATAATATATTGTAGATATATTCACTTGATTTTTCTCTATGCTATCGAATCTATTATCAACTTTTTCAAAGTGTAGTGAAGCGAACTTCACTTTTCAAGTTATTGGCATAGCCGAACAAAATAATAGAATGCTCTAAGGAGAATCTGAAAACGTCAACTACAATAGTATATTGTTGAGTGATTTATTGCTATTTATCAGAGTTGAAATGAAAAATTTATATACGCTGAACTTGATATGGCTATATATTAAGTGTAGCTTCTAGATTGATATATAATTAGTTTAATTAAATACTGATTGTCTTACGATATAATTTAATACAACGAACATTAATTATCTGATAAATATTTGATAATTATAAAGATTAATATGTTAATACAAATGTTTTATAAAAAATACATAGATTGGGTTTAATATTTATTTTAACATAATATCTTTATTTTGGTGAAATAATTTTAATACAGATTATGTACAAGTCTTATTTATGTTGAAATTATCTTTGAATATTTTCTTTATCAATATCAATCATATCAATTTATAATCCTGATTTTATACAGATAAACTAATATCGCAAGATGTGATAAAATTGTTCAATAATCACTTAATAATATTTTTTGCTAATTATTATTTTATTGGTTATGATATTATCATTAAAATTTTTTAGAGATTTCATAAAATTTTTATCAATAAATCATTTTCTAATAATTTTTTTAATTCGATATTTTTTTGGTTTGTTTGCAATATAAAGATTGCAATTTTTTATCTACTCCTTCTCTTTTTTTATTAAATATTTTGTACCATTCAGATATTTTTTACAAGAAGTATTTTATACAAGAATTTATATATTCAGTTCGAATAAGAAATAATCTTGATATGATTTTCTTTATTTTTATTAAAAAATTTACATTAATTCCCTTCTCAATTCCAACATTCGCCATTTTCTCTTAAGTTAGAGGAGTATATACTGCATTTCACGTAATGACTTACTAACAGGTTTTAGTTTATATACATACGTTGCTTTTCACTTTATACATTTCTATACAAACTTTGTGATGAGAGTACGTGTGTAGCAGTTAGGAACACTCTGTTTATATCCATATATCGTATATCTAAAGTTCAAACATAAGCAGTGACTGATGTCCTTAAACAAAAACCAGATTGTATTTTCTTGTACCACAACATATGGTGTAATGACTAATATATTTTAACTATAAAAATAGTAGCCCTATTTATCTAGTTTGTATTTTTTGAAAAAATTGTGAAATTGGAAATAAGAAATCCTTGGAAAAAACTAAGATTTTTTTAATAAAATAAATGTTTTTTTAATAAAATAGATTTGTATTTAATTCTAAAATAATCTACATTTTGGAAATCAATTAAAATATTGTTCATTTAAACTGAATTTTCCATTTTATATAATTGAAATTGGAATTAAAAAAGACTTATTAATATTTAATTTTTGTAGAAGTAATTTAATTACATTTTCATCTAAAAACGTTTAAAATTATACTAGAAAATATTTGAATTTATTTAAAAGAATTTCAATTTTACAGATATAATTTAAAAATAAACATGATTTTTAGTCATTCATATTTTTATATAAGTGAAGATTAAAATTAAAACATTTCGATTTTTTATTAAAACAGTGAATATATTTTTATGCAAAATTAAATACTTTTTATTTTAAATATTTTTGTGTGATATTTAAATATATTTTAACTATATGAGATAATAATTTTAATTATTTATATATTAATATGAAAATTTTGCAATAAATTATCACTTTCATTCAATAAATAATAATACTAAGAAATATTTGTATCCAAAATATTATTTTGACATCATAATATTTTATTGAATTATTTAATAATTATTTGTTAACTTATTTTGTGGTATATTTCAATAATTATAAAATTGTCTATGATCATACTAACATATAATCTAGACTAATATAGCAATCAATAAAAATTTAATGTCAGTAAAAGATTGATTTAATTTTTTTTTTACTTTAATGAATATTTCAGTATTTTCCTAACAATAATTTTCAGATTCAATAAAAAAACGTTCAAAATTCAAAATTCGACACATTGTACTTAACCAATCTCTCGAGGATTGTTCGAAAACATTTCATTATATTTAAACAAATCATATTGAATAATTAGTACCATTAACAATGATATTCGAACGTTACTGTTTTCAATAACATCATACAATTTATATTCGTTGCTTTTGAAAATTTGTTTGTGTTACCGATTCGACGCTGGTAATTTCATTTAATCGAGAAGTTTGTATTTGTCAAAAATAATATAACGAGTGTTTAGTAATCAAATTAAGTAAGATAAATGCTTTAATTTGCAGCTGTTTTGAACTAGAATTTATGTAGCAGTTGAGATTCAATTTGACGTAATTGATTCTATGGGATAGAAACATTATGGAAAATGTTCGAATATAACAGTCAGCGAAAAGTTTTATTTTCATTAAAACCATCCGAAGTAAAGATAAATGTTTGATAATTGTGTACGGGAAATTTTTGAAAAGGTGTAAATATTTCGCTTAATGATGATGAATGAGGTTATTTTTATAACAAATATATATATATATATATATATATATATATATATATATATTGTATGAATAAAATACAATAATGTAATATGAAATGAAAAGTAAGATAGATTATGCATTTTCTAAAGAATGTAACAAGTACAAAAATTATGCTATATAAGATTAATGAACACACGTACAAACACTGCAAAGCTGTAGTTGGTAAAATAAAAATTAAATTGTGTAGTCACGCAAAATAATCATTCATTGTTATTTAATCTGAGTAGAAAAAAATATCTTGCATGACAAATAAGTTCAGACATTTAGTTTCTTTATTCGAAATAAATATTTAACGATATCAACAGAATAATTCTTGATTGTTAGTTGGAAAAGTTTAAATGACTTCAGTAGCCTTTATGAATTGTAATAAGTATTTTGTTATATACACATATACTTATATATATATATATATATATATATATATATATATATATATATATATTAAAATAAATATGTATTATACATTATTTTATTACTTGTATAATTATATATCCTTGAACTTTATGCTAAAATTTATGACGGAAACATAGACTTTTTATACTAATGTCACAATTTTTGCTTTTAAAATATTTTAATAAATATACGTTGTAAGTATAAAATCTCCATAAATATAGTTTTTTAAGATATAAAAATAAACTTACTCTTTTAAAACACTTAAAGTTAAATAATTGTTTTTTCTAAAAAAAACTAAAAATTATATCTTGTGTATAAATATTTTACACTTTTTTAAAAAGTCTCTCTGAAAAGTGTTTAAATTCAAATTATAAGAAAGAAATGTTAAATTTTAATTATTATTATCGATTCATAAAATGGTTTAGTTTTAAATTCTTAATAATATACATGTAATTTTATCTTTCATTTTAATTATTACTCATTTTATAAAGTGGTTCAGTTACAAATATATAATATATATATAATTTTACCTAAAATAACGTAACAACATATAAATTGTATTAGTTTTAATTAAAAAATATAAATTTTAATAAAAAACTATCAGCTAGTAGTGTTTAATTTAGAATAATCTTTTATACATAGAAACATCATTTTAAAAAATTGATGGAAAAATGTGTGTGCATATTGATTTAAGATTTCGTCTGACTAGATTGAAATGACTAGATTTTTATAAATTTCTTATACTTTTTTTCAAGTATAGTAAGATTATTAAACATAATGTAGAAGAATAAATATTTATTAAAACATTTTTTTATCCATTAGCGGATTATTATATACATTCTTTTATTATTTCGAATATTTAAAATACTTCGCATGTTTTATCATCATTTACCATTTCAGTTACAAAAAAAATATTTATTTTTAATTTTAAATTCTTAAAGTTGAAAATAATTACGTTTTTAATATTTACATTAATTTTATTACAAACTGAAAATGAAAAATAATTGATAATAATGTCTCAATTTTAATAAAATAATATTTTAATAAACATCTGTTGATTATGTTTTAAAATCAGATTAAGGCATTATTCAACTGAATTTTTATTCGATTAAAAATTTGATTGATTAAAAATTTAATTGTAAAAATTATTAAAAATCTAGTTAAATTGTTATTTGATTATTCAACAAACTTAAAAATTAATCATGTAATTTTAATCGTTTTTTAATAAACAAATTAATCATGAAAATTTAGTGCGATAAAAACTTAGTTGAAAAAAATGTAAAAAACGACTAAAATCTCAATTTATTCATTCAGAGGAGAAAAATTTATAAATCTCAAGTTATTTATAATTTTTTTCTCCCCTTACGTATTTACTTCTTCGAAAATAAATTTCTTTGATAACAAAAATCATCTCATCTTACCACCTAAAAATAAAATGAAAAATGTGAACTAAACTTTCATTTATACTTTATTTTAACTGTTTTAATAGTCCTGAGAAAATAATTTAGAAATTATTATATTTCATTAACAATCATTTAAAATTTAATATAATTAAAATTACAGATTAAATTTCATATAAAACAATTTTTAATTTCTTCAAACAAAATAATTTTATTTGAAAATTTGATTTTTAAATTTTAAATAATTTTTCGTGGCGATTTAATTAAAAATCATACTTAATTAACATTGCATTTAACTAGCATTGTACAATTTTGAATATTCAAATCAATCGATTTATAAATCACTTAAAACGATTAATAACAGAAAAAATAATCAGGAATAATAATTTATTAGTTGCTAGTCACCGATTGATTTAAAAAAAAATTAAATCATTGCTTGAAACGATTATTGATTAATTTTACATAACTAAAATTTTAGTCATTAGCCTGATAATTTTTGTTTTACTTTAATTAATACTAAAAACTTTATCAAATATAAAATTACAATTATCACAAATCTAGTATTTAAACTCTATTTAAATATTTAATCGTTTTCCATGATGCATTTATACTAATATTTATTTAGTTGTATATTTAGCTTTTATAATAAATTATAAATATAAACTCAAATCTAGTAAATAATCTAAATTGAGATTGATCTACTATAGGAAAAATAAAATATTAATTGAAAACCAATAAAAATTAATCCATAAGTGAAAAATGTTAAAATTTTATTTGAAAATTATGGAATCATAAATACTAGAACAAATTGAAAAGAATTTTTATTCAGCAGTGGATTAAAAGGTTAATATATATATATATATATATATAAATTTAAATGCAGTTTCTTCTATGTGTATATTTTGTATGGTAATAAAAACCTTTTATGTATAAGTGCTACATTGCATCATTTATTATAATTTATACCCTGCCTGCGGTGTTAGAATACAGATCCGACTCAGAAACTCCATTTATACATTGTTATACGAAAACACAACAAGACAATATGCCAAGTCAAGTATACATCTACACAATTTATCTACTTTATATCTAAATATAGCAAATATCAGGAAAAAGTGTCTTTTAAAAATTGTATCTAAAAATATATTCAACATCGAATATTTGAAAAAAATATATTTATATATAAATATTGTTTATTCGGAGAATATTCGAAAACTGGTCGGTTCTGGCACGCGAAACATAAATATTCGGCCCGCGGGACATTTTCTTCCGGTCCACAAGACATTTATTTCTGACCCGCGAGACATTTACTCCGGTCTCGCGAGAAGTTTTTCGAATATTATTGTGTTCGTCGTGTGAGTTAGAAACGATAATAATGGATTCATGTGTACGAAAAAAAAGTTTATCCATATATGTACATACACCTAGGCATGTTTAACCTGACATTGACCAACTTGTAAAATATATACACGTATTCCCGAAAGAGGTTCAATATATGTTATCTAAAATACACGGTTTCATTTATTAAAGAGCGCGTGTATGATTTCGATTTACTAACGAATACATTATTGTGTTCGGAGTTTAACGGTCGTTCTGTTACTACTGGATATAATTTTCAATCATTTAGTGTTCGGTTATACTTTTTTTTAATAAATAATACAAATAATGTACGTTTTATAATACGTTTTGTTCTTTTTGTGTGCACATAAAAACGTAGTCAATTTTTAACAGCTTCATATCTGTATTTTCTCTCCTCGTACCGTTATAAAAATTACTTTTTGTTCAGATACCCTTTTCATTCATTTTCTCAACTACCTAGAATTATTTTACCGAATTTTTGTCTCTATATACATTTCAATTTTTTGTTTAAAATATTGTTTATTAATCCGTTACTTTTTATAAAAATATTCGAATTATTTCAATTTATTTAAAGAAAAAAATATTGAATATTTTCTTTTTCAGTTTATTTTTCTATTATATTACATATTTATTTATTTGATAATTTAAAACATATATAAAATTTATCATATTTTAAATTGAAAATTTACTGAAATATAATCTTTTATTATTTAGAAAATTGAAAGTTAGATACAATTTTTAATAATAGAATTTTTAGAAAATTAAATTAATTCTAAAATTTATTTGATAATTTTTTTATTATTAAAAATTTCATCGTTTTTATATACATAAATATTAAATCGAAAAAAATGATAAAAATATTTACTGGTTGTATCATTATTAGAAGTTATTTATCTCCATCGATTTTTTTCAAACATTAAAACTTTTAATATACAAGAAAAACGTTTGTTAAATACAGAGAATAATCATCCAATTCAATAATTGTGATTAATTACAAATTTTAATAGTAAATATTTATTATTTTTTAGATGATCAAATATTTTTGATTATTAAAAAAAATATGACAAGGATTTTCTTCCAAATGAAACAGTAATCTGTTGTATATTTTCTAACTTAATTTTTTATTAGAAATAAATACATAAAATAATCTAGTATTTGAAACTACATTTAAAACAGATCTTTTATAAAATTTATATAAAATTAATTAAAAACATCGAGTATTTATTAATTAAATTGTTAAAAATTATGACAAAAGGATGATTAAATATTCATAAAATTATTAAAAAATACCAATTAAGTTTTTACTTATTTATCTATGTTCTTTTTAATAAATATTTTTTGTATTAATATTCATTTTCAATATAAATTAATTGTAATTAAAAAAAACTATAAAAATTGTAATTTCAATTTATTTCTGTTTAATGAAAAATGTTTTCATTTAGTCAATATTTACTATCGATATAAATAAAGTTACTTTATTAAAATTAGTTTTCTCTCTATTACAGTTACGATCTCATAAAAAAAGGATACTGTATTTGTAAATATACTCATACATACACACACACATATGTATATATATATGTAAAAGTTAGTAATCTGCTCTTTCGAATGAGAGTTTCATCAAGAAAAAAACTAAACAACTCATAAAGTGAATTTAACTGAAAACTTCTTCAAGCAAAAGTTTACTACAACAATAAACCTTTACGTTTTCATCATACGATGTTTTTGTGCTTTTCGCAGTTAACATTTTGTCATGATACTAAATGATAACAGAATATGATTTTCTAAGTTATATTTCTTATCATTTAAAAAAGTACATATTTCAAACTCTATTCCAGAGCGATAATAGTAATATTAGTTTTAGTACTCAAGTTCAAAAGTATAATGACTTGAAATCTACAAATTGTGTAAAACGTTCGTAGTTTTAAAAGAATATCAGTATTAAGTAAAGTTGAAAGGTAAATAGAACTCACTGTCAAGATAAATTGTAGCAATTTGTTTGATGTTGGTAGAAGGAAGGCTGATTTATTGCACAAATTGAAAGTTAAATACATAAATTAAAGTTGAACAGATTTATGTCATTTTTTAAAACATAGAAAAGAAAAACGAAAAGTTTTTTTAAAGTGACAAATCGTTAATATTTCTCTTGGCGAACTTTTGAACCTTGATATAATATTTCTCTTAAGTTAAATCATTAACGATCGGTAATAATTTTCTTAAACTTCAATTATTATTTTAAAAACTTTCTACCGTCTTTTCGTAATTAGAAAAAAGTACTCGAATTATTTAATGAAAGAGTTTTCTAACTTTATTCTCACTTTCTTTGAATAAGCCGAATTGAAAAGAAAACGGTATATAAAGACACAAATTTAATTTTATAAGTAAAGAATAAATGCCATCAGAAATATTAATAAGTATAATCTCTTGTGACCTTTGAACGTTTGATGAACAAACTTGAATTTTCGAAGCTTTAGAAATTTTATAAAAGAAATGACGGAAAGTTTTATATTTCAGTCGAATAGAATTGTGTAAATAAGATTCATTTACGTTGTTATTTAATATTTCCGTGAATATTATAAATTATATTCTTAACCTCGTTATTATTATATTGTTTCAGATTACATTACCAAGTCGAAGGGAAATCGTATACTGAAGATATTTTTTACAATTTTACAAGCACTAAAGGTAAGAGTTTTAATTTCATTTCTTTTATCTTCTTGACGATTTAAGAAGTAATTAGCTATTTAAAGTTCAATCAATAAATTGAAATATTATTTTTAACATTTGAAAATAATGCACATTTTTCAACAACAAATTTGCCATATTTTTTTTAATCCCATTCTTATTAGTTATATTTCTATATTTTTGTATTTAATTAATAACAATTCATTTAATTATCAAATTTTAGTCATATAAATAATTTAAATTTTTTAAAAAAATGTTATTGATTAAATTTATCTTTTTTAACTAATATATATAGTTTTTTTTATATTTTCAACATATATTATAGAATTTATTGAATGTACGTAAAATATTCACTCTATAAAAATGCCCACTCTCAACATTTGATAAATCTGTAAACTTATTGAAAATTCTATGTAGAAATATATTAATATAAACGGTTTGAATTCATTTCATATAAAATATCAATTGAAAAATCAGTCAGTTGGTTTTTCTCAAGTGTCTATTTTTTAAAAAAATATTATTTAGTAAAAATATTTGATTGAAGTTTAATTTTAGTTATAGATGAAAACTTTTTATGTTCTATTTGTTATAAAAAAATATTTTTAGTAAAAAAAACAACATTATTTTTCCAGATTAATAATTAAACAAATGTTATAATTGCTTGTAATAATAATTTTTAGAATTCGTATTATTTTTTATAGTCGAATAAATGTTTTAATATTATAAAATAATTTATAATATAGTATAAATAATTAATTATTAATGTGTATTTTTATTCATCTGAAAGTTTATTAAAAATTAATATAAATATCTTTTTTTATTTTATATTGGATCACGTACAAACAAGAACCGGTAATAGAATTTCTCGTCGATGTTTGTAGCTATGTGCGCTAAACTTACGATATGACGAGATACCTCCACGATTGGATGTCTGCACGCGTAACGAGCTATCATATATCCTTTTAAAACACACACACAAGCTAAAATATTGCGAGGAACATTTATTTTAGTATCAGATTTTTAGAAACAATCGTAAATCTTACAATAAAAATTCTGTTCACATTTTTGTACACGAACGAGTATCTATTAAATTATCAAAAATCACATTCTCTCAAACATACACACACACACACAAATATATATATATATATATATATATATATATATAAATGGAATTTTTAAAATTGTTCATAAATTAAATTACAAATTAACATTAAGCGTAGAGAAGAAAAATCGTAACAAGAAAATAAAAATAAATCATAAAAGTTATAAATAATTCTATTTCAATTACATCATTTGCGAATTGCAAAAATGAAAATTAAAAGAGTGTAGACGTTTCGTGTAATGAAATCCAGCACAGCGTCTCTCTGCTAATGAGACACAAACTGCATACTTACTCACTACTTCAGTTTTAACGTCGTCTGATTATGTATGTGAATTCATGATTTGCAGTTTTCAGCAGTTTGCTCGAACAAATTCAGACGTTTTTACATAAAGCACGACTTGCTCCTCAATAATTTATGATATTTTTTTCTTTTTTTTTGTGTCCATGGTATACACAGTTCATTTTATAATACATACACTAATATACAATTATATACAATGTATAGATGTATTAAAAATCCGTATCTATTTTAACGAAGTTAAATTTTTTTTAAAAAAAATTAATAATCTGAAAATTGTTAGAATATAATTATTTTTTTAATGAAAACTCAGAGTTATATTTTATGCAGAGTTATGTTAAAAAATAATAATAATTCAGACTATTTTTTTAACTAGAAAATCAACTATTTTTTAATTAATTCATATTTATTAACAAAATTATAATTTTTATATAAGAATATTGGATAAATGATTAAATATTATTATATAAAAAATTAATTGAATTTAAATCGTATATGATTTGTGTGATTATCAAGTTATTAAAAAAGATATAAAGTGATTAAATAATAAAATATATTGTTTTCCGATTTAGAGATTTTCAAATGTAATTAATTTAAAAACGAGGAATATTATCCACTTGTGATATTAATCATAAAATCATTTTATTTTATACAATGATAATTTTGATATCGACATTGATTCAATTTAAAAATAATTCTAAAAAAGTATAATCAATTTTGAAACTCTGTTGAATGAGCTTAAAAATAAATAAATGTTATTTAACAGGCGTTTCCTTGCAACTAATATAACTCGTATAATAATTATTGTACTGCAGTTTCTCTGCTGTAATTAATGTATATTTTTAATTCTCTTTGCAGAATGCAAATTACATCTCCGTCGACCGGAATCCAACATCTCGTGGTCGGACATACCATCCCGTGCTCATGACTGCGAACTTCATTTTCCACTTCAGTCGGATCGTCACGGACTTTTAGTAGACTTGAATCGTTTAAACATCCAGTGTTCGAGCGGCAGCTACATTAAATTCTCGACAAAAAACGTATCGTCCTCGGCGCCATACTCGTCGCATAATCACAAGAACCATATCCAAACGACAAGACTGTGCGGCAAACTCGAGGAAATGCAAGAGTCCGACAGACGGTTGTATTTCACAGCTGCAAGTGTACCTGTACTTCATTTACACGAACTTCCGATATTCGCACTGACCTATCGGCTGGTCGATTTCTGTTACAATGTCACACTGACTGACCGTAATGGTACTATGACCCTCGAGACATCCGGAAGACTCGAATGTACATTTAAAATCCATCTTCCGTACGGTAATCGCATCGCATTGAAACTGCAAATGGGACCAATTGAAACGCACGGAGACAGTGAAGAAATGCTATCGAAACATCTTATATCTGAAAGTGTCGATTACACTGGCGACGTTTCTTGTCACGGTCTCCTCACTCGTTTATCTGATGGTATTTCCAAATGGTCACATTGTGCAAAGACAAATGATCCGCAGAGGAACGTCGAGATCATGTCAAGGGAAAATTGTGTTGTGTTACGAGTTGATGTGACATATATGAATTCTGGTGTCGGGTTAAAGTTTTGGTATCATTCGGAACCAGTTACGGATGTTGTGAGACAATGTGCATTCGGTTGGGTCGCCGTCAGACAGTTTTGTGTTTCCGCCGTTGATGACATGAAATTAACGTGGCACGATGCGGAAATGGAGTGTGAAAGACGCGGAGGTCATCTAGCAAGTATTAGCAGCGAACAAGCACAAGACGTCGTCGATAGTTTGTTGGTTAATAGGTGAGTCGTTTTTCTTTCCTTAATTTAGATCACATCCGGACATTACAGCTATATTTAGCTTGTCATTTAATTAAACTCTTTCCAACATTTTTATACACGTTATTAAATACAATATTTTATTAAAAAATATAAATAAATATCACAAAAAAGTAAAACTATTTTAATTGTAATTTTAGAAAAATATCATAAAAATAGGTTTGTTTATTCAGATATTTACCATTTTTCAAATATTTCTCTGTTTAAATATAAGCTTTAGTAGAAATTTGTAGAATTAATATCTTCCGATATTAGTAAATTACCAATCTAAATAGGTTTTTTATTTTAAAAATAATCAAGTCATCAAAAGTAAAAAATATACTGTAGGATAAATTTTAAATTAAAATAAAAACAATACAAAAAGTGCCTATTTATTTTATTTTTATAAAAAAATAAACGAAATTTCTATACAATTACATTTTTTTGTGTAAATTACTATTGAATAAAAAATAATTATATCAAATAATTACTGTATTTAAAATCTATTTTTCATGATTAATAATAAAATATAATAATAAAAAATGGAAAACTGTTACAAAAATAGATTTTAAATAAAATAATTAATTGACATTATTATTTTTTATTTAACAGTAACTCAGACATATTTATAAAAATAAATTTATAAAAATGACTAGTTTAGTCAAAAAACAGGTTTAATAAAAATCAGAATTTTTTATAAATACAAAAAAAATATAATAAATTAAGGATTTTTATTTTATATTAAAAATTTATCCTACGGCATATTTTTTACTCTATGAATGTTTAAGGATTAGTTATATAAACGACTTGGATTTTTCAAAAATAATGAACAGAGAAAATCAGTATTAAAAAAGTATTAATTTTCAATATGGAAAAACGTGTAAATTTTATTAAAATTATTTTAAAAAATTTGATATTAAATATTACATCTTGAATAAAATATAAGAATATTTTTTTTATAATTTTAAATTTATTAAATTTTTAAAGAATTAAATATTTTCATCAAAAGATTGTAAATTGTAAGTAATATCAATGTTATGTGAATAAATTAATCTGAATAAATTTCAAAATGTAATTATAAAGAAATAAAAATTGTTATAAAAAATAAATTTTAAATAAAGTAATTATTTGATATTATTATTTTTTACTTAACAGTAATTTACACAAAAATCTAATTATATAAAAATTACTAGTTTATTTTTTTTACAAAAAGAAAACAGATTTACTAAAATTAGGAATTTCTTCATAAGAATAAAAATTATACAAAAAATAGACATTTTTTGTATTGTTTTTATTTTCATTTAAAATTTATCCTACAGCATATTTTTACTCTAGATGACTGTAAATTATTTTCAAAATAAAAAACCTATTTACATAGACCATGGCTTAATAAATCTTCCACACACACAAATGTTCTCGTTACACATTTTTTTAGCATAACTTTAATTACTCATCAAATACAAACTAGATTAAATTACACATCCACAGAAACGTTAGAACTTTCAGTTGAATCTAATGAACGGTAGTAAATATTTACTTTTATAGAACATTCGTTGATTTTTAATTCTTTTTAAACGTGGACTGAATTTAATGATCGATAACTAAAAATAAAAAATAACTCGGTTCGTTTTTCAACCAATTCGAAATCAGTTCAAAGAAAATATAAATTCAGTGATGTTTTTTTTTCATATAAAAAGAATTGAATTAAAGATTGTTTGATAAAAGAAATGTTGAAAACTTGTATTATGAAAGTTATTTTTCAAACTTTATATATATGTATATATATATTTATATTCGTGTACATATATCTGTGTATAATCATTAAGAGCAGCTGTTGTTTTTCTATTTCTTTTAGAAAATATTCTCTAACTGGCTCCACTGGCATCTATCTCGGACATACATCATCAATATTACATCTGTTAGAGCAATCAACTCATCTTTCTATTTTATTCTGGATATTTTCTTATCCATCTATCATAGTTTCTTCATGCAACATATGCTTAATCCATTTTGCAACTTCGATTCATGCCACGTATTTTCATTCAGCCAGATACTGTCTATATAATAAGATATCAGATATTATTTATGTATGTTAATGTTATAGTTTTCCATGTTTACTAAACTACAACTCGCCACAAAGAACCAATCGATTAAAATATAGATATGACTACATATATATTAAGTATTTCCTCATAAAAGCTTTTCATGTATCTATAATTACATCGAATATAGGAAAATTATGTAAATACATTATACAAAGTTCCCATTAATATTTTATTGATTATAATATTACTGTGATATATAGACCATCCTTATTTCTCCTTAAAAAATATACAAGAAGTAAATTTAAAAAGACTGATATCTAAAACAAGAAATATTTGAAAAACATAACATGTTTTATGTATCTAGAACATTCTATAACTTTTGAAAGACAATTTCATCGATCATAATGCCAGTTATAGCTGTCAGTGGATGGACACGTTCAATCAGATTTGATGAAAAAAACGTAGATTGAAGAAGAAAAAAATGTACATAAATTCATTTAAAATGATTTTTATAATACATTATATTTTTGTAATTTGTTTACTGAAGTTTAAACTGTATTACACTTCTATACATCAATATTTATTTTCATTTTTTTTCCATTTTTACACAAGTTATATTGGTAAATATGAATGTTTCAAATAGATAACGCACGTAATTGATTATTGGACATTTTTATAACATTTTTTGTTAGTAGAAAATAATTTTCAATTTACTAGTATTAATCATTCTTACAATATTTATAAAACAATTCTTTAAATGTCTTTATAATAAACTTATAATCATTAAAAGAAAAAGTTTATAAACTATACTATTAAAAAATAATTCCGAATAAAATCAGAAGAATTAAATTAAGTTTATGCAATTCTCAACAATTTGATTTATTGTGGAAAATATTGAACCAATTCAACCGACTGACCAAACAAATCAAAATAGTATTAAACAATTCGAAGTTAGGTGTTCTAATTTGTAAACTAAACAGACGTGAGTTCAAAACTAGTAATTGAATTTCATTCATCTAATACAACAACAAATATCTTTATAATCTTACCTTGTTACAAATTTATAAAGTTTTATATACAGATTTTCGTCTAGTATCGATATTTTTGTATTAAAATTTTCAAAAGTCAATTTTATTCTTGTAATTGAAATATTTGATTTATAGTTTAATCTGCTGATATAAAATTGTTTAATTTGTATTTATGACAGGTGAAGGGGTAAGCGTATTTTAATTATTAATATCTCAATCTAATTAATAATTGAACATCCAATTGGAACCTCGCACCGTTTCAACAATAATTCAATTATGTATCGTTCAATATTAACTACAATATTGATATGGAGTGTTATCTAACATGAAGCACTCTCCCGTAAACTAAATGGAACTACAACTGATTTAGTGTAGTATACATTTACATATTGCTACAAATAAATATACATAATACATATTATATGTTAGTTTACATATTTATAAACACGTATATACACATATGTGCATATAAACTAATATGGTAGTCAACAAACGTGCTTTTTGATCAGTTGAGTAAAAAAGAGTTTCATTCATATAGAGAAGATATGAAGGTCAGTCAAATATAAACCAAACTTTTCCATACTATTTTTCAAATATACACACATAATTATCGTTAACATTTAAACACTTTTGCTTTCAGTTTTTTGATTGCTGTATTTTAAAAAATAGTGAAAACGTATCCAAAGCCAATTTCATACGAAATACTGACTCAGTTCGACTCTGGGATGTAGTAACGTACCCATGTCTTATCATAGGTGAAAAATCGATTAAAAATATGTCCTTACTTGATATACCAGGGTCGTTTGATAAGTATGGTAAATTTATTTATTAATTAATTTTTTTAATTTAGTTTTTCTTACTTTTTTACTATACTTATCAAACGACTCTCGTATACTGGTTCAATAATCTCAGAAAAATTTCAACTCGAGTTCTCTTCGAATTTACTTATGAAACTATCATGCCAAAATTTTTCGAAACTAATTCATTCCAAATAATGGGTTACACATTGTCATCTTTTTATAAATTGTGTCCATTTTTAATAAATTGAAAAAATTATTAATTATTTATACCTAATTACATTACAAGTAATAAAGAGAAATTTAATAAAAAATGTTGACAAAAACTGCCAAAATATTACAATCACTATTTTGACAAAAAAATATGTTTAAAGTTTTATCAAATTTAATTTCTATTTATGAGTTGTCTGATTTGTAAGGCTATATTAGAGATATTTTTTGAATTTGGAAATTTTAGATGTATACTTTTAAAAGTATACGTTTTTGGAATATATAGAGTAAAAATAGATTTTTTTACCAGTTGGAGTAATAATTACACATAAAAATAAATGTAAATAAAAGTAATTATAAAAAAGTGATTCAAACGAAAATATCGAATTTAACGAATATTTCCAAAAATTCTATAAAATCAATTGGATATTTTATACGTAATTATTGTTATTATTTCACTGTATGATTGGTATTTTTTTGGTAATTACGCGTGTCCTTGTTCCAACGTAAATAACTAAACGTACTGGAATCATTATTTGAATCGACACTGTTTGATGGCAACCAGATGTAAATATTGGATTTTCATTAGATTTTCCGGTCAGCTTCGTCGAGAGTCGTGTCAATAAAATGTGCTGACAAAACAAAAAAGACCTTCGTGTCAGTGAAAACTGGTATACAATTGTTGTTAAATTATTCATAGTTCATAAACACAGAATTAAAAGTTTTCTTTAATCAGTATAGTGTATGAATCTCGAATGAATATTTGAGGATTAATTATATTAACAACATGGATTTTTTTTTCAAAGTTAGTATTAAAAAAGGATTATTTTAACCCAGAAAAAGTGGTAATTTTATTTTAATTATTTGAAAATGTTTGATATTAACTAGTATATATTTAAATAAAATATAAGAATTTTTTTTCTTATATTTTTAAAATTATTAAGAACATATATATTTACTTCATTGATTTTTTTAAGAATAAAATATTTTCATTAAATTACTGTAGATTGTAATCCATGATATATGAATAAATTTCACTGGAAAATGAAAAATGATAAATCTAGGAAACATGGACAACATGTTGTAATCTTTCAAGAAAAATGACCCATATATATATATATATATATATATATATATATATATATATATATATATATAAAGTATATACTATATACTAGTAAAATACAATTTACATATTGTATTTTGTAACTCGTTTCTTTCTAACCGTTTGAAAAATAAGAAGTAAACAAAATGTGACAGGTGTAACTTATTCTATTATTATTACAACGAAAGACGTATTGTATATATTTTTAAATTTTTTTGCAAAATATTAAAAAAGACTATTTTCTTTCAATACATTTTAAAAAAAATTGATTTTATTTCGTTACTAAACACCAAGTATAGGAAATTTTACAAAATCAATTTCTATTAATACATTATCAATATTTCTTTATCATTTCATAAAGCTTAAAAATATTTTAACTTTTTCATGCACTATTTTTTGTATATTTCTCTTTGAAACTTGTTTACAAAAAAAACTTTTTATGAATAATTCAGTTATAGTATAAAATGTGTTTTTTATATATATATATATTTATATATATATATATATATGATAAAAATATTCCAATAAATAACTTATACAAAAAAACTAATGATAATAATAGTTAAACACCATTTAAAATAGAAATACTTGTTATAGAAATACAAAGCTTAAACAATACCTTTATAAAAACTAGTTATTATATTTAAAAAAGCTCAACATAAAGTTTCACTACTTTTCTCTATAAAAACAAGGTATGTATGTTTTTTGTAAATAAATATTCTATTAAAAACAGCAGCTAAGTTTTATACCATTTTTTATACCATTGCTCGGTATTAATGCAATCATGTTATGAAAAATAGAAATGAAAATATGTTTGTACATTACGTTTTATAAGTAATAATAAAAAATGTATACTTATACATTTTTATATGTAAATATATATGAATATATATATATATTTATATATATATATATATATATATATATATATATATATATATATATACACAGATACATTAGTATGTGTATATGTATGCATATATAAACACACACTTCTTTTACCGCGTACATTTACTATGTGAAATACAAATTTAACAACGTATCCGGAACATGAACCATCGTTTTAACGAGCACAGACAACAGGACATTTTATTGAAACCCTGTAGTACTGGAAATGGGCAACATAAAAGAACGTTGAATATAACGTACCTTCATTGTTACATAACACGCAAATACGACTCTATGCACATCGTGTGGAATGGATATGGAACAGCTGTATACACATTGTACAAATGCAATACACACATGTATGTATGGGCTGGAATATTGTTTAAGATATATGTAGGAGTAACGCAGCGTATACACAAAATGAACTTTTGTTTTGCGTTTCTTATTCTCCTATGAGTCGTTACCGTAATAAAGTAATATTTACATATGAACTAAAAATTTATAAGTTCATTCATACATGGATATATATATATATATATATATATATATATATATATATAATTATATTTATATATACTTGTTTCAAATCTCAAAATCCCATTCCACATAACTGGTTGGTTTAGTTATTTCTTGAATATAATATAATTCCCAATGTCCCATTATAATAATTATACATTTTAATGTCACTATTAAATTTCAAATTTTTTTTCATTATCTCTTCTCTAAATACCACTATTTTCACAACAAAATTAATTGAATCAAAAATTTTTATATATATTTTTTTTAAAAAAAACACGTTCAAATTTCAAACTTAATAAAATTAAACAAAAATATTCTCACTATTTATTTGGAAATTATGTCGAATTCACTTTCACACAAATTATCTTCCCCAATACCATAATATAAGTGTTCAATAATTACTTATTGATAACTTTGTTTGTTTATAACAACAATAAGCTCATATGCATTTCGATGGTGAAGCCATCATCATCAGAACGTTTTGTTATAAAATCTGAATTAATTTTTAGTTAGTATATAAATAATTTGAATCAAGAATTAATTTAGATTTCACAACATAACACTGATAATGATAAAAATGCACATAGTCTTATTTTTATAAATGAAATGAAAAATAAGTAATTATTGAACAATTTAAATATATGTTGTTGAAGGTGATAAATCATTATACAAAAAATATCTTTACATAAATGCTATAATATTCAGAGCTATTAAAATTTTATTGCTTTATAACATCTTTTAAATCATTAATGAATTTTCATTGTAGATAATTCATACTGATAACATTTTATGTGATATTAAAATTACATTTTGTATAAAATAACATATCTAAGAATGAAAATATTTTTTGCTAATCTTTATTTTTAAATAACAACGATATGAAAATAAACTAAATAAATTGTTTTAAAAATTCATTTTTGGATTGAAATCGCAATAAAAATATATTGTACTTGAAAATTTTAAAAATACTTAAATTTGTTTAAACTAAATTATTTCATAAAAAAAATGTTAAATCAATATTTTTCAATAATGTCACTATTAAAATTATTTTTTTTTATTTTATTTTAAATAAAAAATATTTTTAAAATTAAATGTATTAATAAAATATTTTATATGTGATAGTTTTAGAAATACAAGTTTCGATTAAGAGCTTAATACATATTAAATAATATTATAAATATAGGGTCATCCAAAAGTGACACCTAGATTTGTGTTTTATTAAAAAGAAATAAAAGGAACTATACTCGTGTCTTTATACACCATCTTATATATATACAAATGTAAATTGATAAAAATCTATGATTTTGTATTAAAATATTTAATCATTATTGGTTTAGTATTTTTTGGTTAATTCTATTTTATATAAATGAATCACAGACCCAACTACCACAAATTTTATAAACGTTTTCAATAATCATTTTTCGTTTATTTTTTTCTAATATAAATTTAAAAGAAATGTTATCCTTTTCAAAATATTATTCAATAAAAATGTAATCCTTTAAATTGAAGATTTCTTATTGATGAACAATCATTTTGTTACAAACAAACATTTATATGCTTTCAATACTTTTTTATAATTGATTTTACTTTTACATGTTGCTCAAAATTAAAAACACAAAAGTTTTGTTAAATTCTCAAATTTTCTATAAATAATTTTAAGATAAATTATTGATTATATAAATAATGACAAATATCTGTTACTATTTTTTATTTGATTATAAACAATAATAACAAAAAAAATTAATTATTACATACAATCATCTTTTTCAATTGATTAATTTTAAAAAAATCCTTCTTATTAAAAGATATAAATAGTAAATCATTTCCGTATAAAATCAATAAATTGGAAACAATAAAAACCCTTGATAAAAAATCATTCCAATTATAAGTATATATATATTTCTATTCAATAAAATGAATAGATTATCATATAACTTATTTTATAAAAAACGATATCACAAAAATGTGATTAGATAAAAAAGATTTTTTTTCAAATGATTTAAATCATCTGTAAGGATTTTCCATATAATGTGCAGGACACACTAACTCCTCCCAAATATCAAGATAATAATCTATATTATTTCTAATCTTTTTGATTTGTTGTGTATTTAAATTGAAATCGTGCTTCGAAATATTCTTCGATGGATCGATAGTTCTTAAAATATCTTTAATGGCCGTATAATATGGTCCCCAAAACGATCCATCAACCGACGAATCATCATATGTTGTTTTAACAATATTATGAAACTTTTCATCAGATATACAATCATAATCGACCGGTTTCTTTATTTTTAACCCATACTCGTCCGGATTTTTCAAATCCCAATACTGTTCACATTTCGCATATCTACCTTGAAATATTCGTTTCCGGGTCGATTTCTCTTTAATCAATTTCTGATATTCCTTCTTCTTATTTTTCATATATTTCGTAAATTTCAATGCGGTGATAAGTTGTTCGATCCTTGACAAACATTTGTTATATTTATTCGAATAAATTCCTTTCGACGATTCAGTACTTAACATATGATGTATTTTAAATAAAATAAACAACACCAATTCCTTTGATTCTTTTTCAAGGATATCACGGTTAGTTTCATGCGTGTGTATTTCGAATAAATGCATGTTGTGTTTCATTAATTCGTTCTGTTCGTTAACATATTGTAAATACCTTTTCAATTTATAGAACGAAAATACATATAAACGAACATAAACTCCACGCCAGGTTTTTTGAATAATCGTTGCGCAATGATTATAATGTTTTGCGATCATCTGTCGTAATGCTTCTTCTAACCGTCTGCGATATTCTAATCGAGCCAAAAATCCTCGAATGTAACGTTGAACTTCTGTAGCGCATTTGTTTAAAAATTTCATATATTCCCTCTGAAAATAACCACGAAAACAACACTGGATTGCTTTTGCAGCAGAATATTCGACTGATAAACTATCTTGTGCTTTTTGGTCACGACGTAGGATTTCATCGATAATTTCATCAACATCTTCAATGTACTTTTGAAATGAAGCCATTTGAAAAAAATTTTCTTATGCGATTATTTGAAGATGTTTTTTTAATTATTAATACGCATTTGATTTAAATCACGTTTGTGATATTATTTTGTTATCAATTCAATAAACCACATTAAATGTGAATATATTTATTATAAAACACTTCATGTATATAGATAAAAATAAAACCTAACAGTTTTGTCAAATTTTGTTTATTTTTCATTGTCATAACTACTTGCTTTAAGTGATGTATGGATTTTTATTTAAGATAATTAAAAATATATTAAATTTATTTTTAAAAAAACGTTTATTTTTAAATAAGTGATAAATTAGAATTGTACAAATTAAATCAGACAAATAAAAATCATACGAGAACACACAGAAAAAATTTATTTGAAAATCCCGAATGCTGCAAACGACATCTGTAAGTTTAATGGCTACCGATTATATTTACAATAACAGAAATAATTCGAACTCATTAAATTTACATTCGAGAATTAAAAACACGAGACCAACAAATTTCACTCGTTCGTTTCCAGTATACGTATTAACACTGAAGTGATTATTGTTCAAAACACAATATCATTTCAACCGTTCAATTAAAATGGATTAACTTATTAAGAACGTCTGATATTTTTTTAATGTACTTCGAATGTAAATTGATTGTTAAATCAATTCTCAATAAAAAAACATATTGGTGGTAATTCGATTATGTTCGTTTTGATGGATTTATGATTTTAATCGTTTTATATTTGTTTTTGTAAATTAAAAATCAACTTTTATTTGAAATCATGTATACATTTATTAAAATAATTTGTTAATAGATAATTGATTGTAAAGGAAATTTTATAACAAACCTGAATTTTTGTTTTATAAATATATACAGTTGAAAATATCGTATTTCCCATACTATAAAAAATAATAATAATACAACAATAATAGAAAAAAATAAACAATTCTAGTAAACATTCACTACTGTTCACTTCGTATTCATTTTCGCTTTATGTTACCATTTACAAATTGAATATTGTATGTATAAACGATCAATATAGATAAAGTCGTAAAGGAAAAATATTGTTGAAGAACACGTGACGAAAAAAAATTGCTCCGAAACACAATACATTTGTGTGATCCACGTTGTCATATAGTATTTCATTATTCTCATTGCTCTCCATTTATCGCTAGCAACGCAATGACAATCCCAGGTCGATGTTCTTCTTCAACTTCTCTATTGTACGTTTCATCAACGTCCATTTGTATTCAGAATAGCTGTGTTTCAGTTATCTTTTCAATTTATTTATTTAAGTGGGTACAATTTTACACAATGAATATGTGTTTTGACAACAGAAAACATTTACTCATCTTGTCAAATATACATACATACATGTATAAATTTAGAAAGAAGTTAATAAATTAAAAGACAGTTATCATAAAATTTAAATATAAAAACAGTCATCGAGAATCCAACAACAAGACAAACTAATAAATAAAATAATATGGAGTAGATGATAAAGCTCAAAACTAAAAATCAAATCAAGTTTGATTCAATAAACTAAAACGAACATCTGATATTAGCAAAATTGTATTTAAGTTTACATAAAAAAATATTTTATGTGTATATACTAAATCATACTGTTTGATGGTGTTCGTTGAAGTCTATTAAGTGTTCGTGGATTTGAAAACTCGGTACATTTAACTTTTGGTTTCAACCTCCTACCTTCTCACCCTGTCTTCTCGACCTTCATCTTACATTTTGCTGTTATTATCAAAACTATATGTATCTTTACATCAATCAATAATACTTTATACTATACTGAAGATAGTACAAATTTTATATTATAAAATATTAACAAAAACTTAAATACAAATATATTTTAAATACAAAAAATCCTTGTCAAATATTTTACTCATTTTATTATTACAAGATTTTCAAAACGATTCTAAAATCACTTAGTATTTACTTTTTTATAAATTGACATTTCGATGAATATATCACGATATAAAATTAAATAAATGATTATTAAGCACTTTATTAAAATGTTATTATAATGGATTAGTCATTATACTAAGTCAATTGTATTTAAAATAAAAATAAAATTTAATTAATATTAACATTTATTTTAATATGATTTTCATTTTAAAAATAATATTTTAAAAAATAGAAAAGTTCTTATTATATTATATTAAATAATCTAACATTAATTTAAAATTCTTCACTAATAATAGATAAATAAATTATCATCTCATCATCAAAAAATGTTAAAAAAATATGCAATAATTATTTATTGTTCATTTTTATTGTTTTTAAGCTGATACGAATTTCAATGGCAATATCAATCATCGAATGATGGTCAAATATCATCAAATCTAGAATCAATTTTAGATATCATCAAAGAAAATGTACAATTAATAATTATTGAACTTTTTTTAACAAGTTGTGGTGTTTAGTGATAATTTATTTATGTGATAGAAAATGTGTCATAGTTCCAAAACAAATAGTGTTCATTTCTATTTACAAAACATTATCTTATAAGTGTTTGATAAATAATCATTTATTGTTCATTTTTTACTAATATCAATTTGAAACCAGGCTATTATCTTCAAATAGCACAATTTATTTTTTTTACTAAAAAGGCAGTAATTACTTTGTCAGAAAAGAATTACACAGAGTGCTTAATTAATTTTTAAAGCTTAATTTATTGTTTGACTTATTTATGGACTTAAAAAGAAATAATAATAAAGAAATTTTTGATATAAATTAATAATTGATTAAAAATTTAATTACTACATTTATATTATAAATTTAACAACTTATTTCGTACAGTTTAAGTTACAAAACCTGAATCAAATTATAATTGTAAAATCATAAAAAAAAAAATAAAATATACACTGAAATAGATCTGAATACATTCGTACTGATTCACAGTCGAGTGGATACATCTTTAAAATATTCCATTTATTTCTATCAATAGCATCTCTTTTTCAGACCTTTGATACAATTTCTTTATAAAATCTTATCATCTTATTAGTTTTCCATCACGACTGTTTCACATCTAGAGAAACTATAATCGAATACATCTTAAACAGATATCGTTCCACGCTTAATAACCAATTTTCATTCCATTTGAATACTCTCGTATTTTCATATAATGTTTCATTTCTTGTTAATTTTTTTCAAAAAAGTTATAATACATAAAATGTTATTTGTTAAAAAAATATATAAATTAAAAAAGTACAAATTTATAAAATTCATTATAAAGTTTTTTATTTGAAATCAGGTTTAATAAATAAAAAAATGTATAAAAAACATATAATTTAAAAATATCACAAGAATTATAATTTTTAATATTTTTTCACGAATATGGATTCCATTTATAATGAATTGGACAAACTAACTCATTCCATATATCAAGATAATAATCCAAATCATTCTTTTTAGTCGACAAATGTCGTGTGTTTAGATTAAAATCATGTTTTGAAATATTTTTAGATTTATCCACAGATCTAAAATCCGTTATACGTGCAGATTTATACGGAATATTACACAAGTTACTCATCTCTTTTTCATAACGAACTTTAACAATATTATAAAATGGAGGTTCCGGCAAACACTCTTTCTTTTTCACAGGTAAATCATACTCGTCGAGATTTCTTAAATCCCAATACTTTTCACACCTTGCTAATCGGCCCTTGAATATTAACTTCCGTTGATAGTTATTCGTATAAATTTCTAAGTACAGCTTTCTCAGAGCTTTCATAAAATTCGTATATTTTAAGCTCGTGGCAAGTTTCTCAATATTAGAAAGTTTGAAATTGTTTCCTTTTACCGAATATATTCCTTTCATTGTTTGAGTACGAATCAGATGATGTATTTTAAAAATGGTAAATAATACTTTTCTTTTCGATTCTTCTTCCAGTATTTCTTCATTTTCCTTATATATATCATTTTGGAATTGTTTCATACGATTGACCATTTCTTCATTCTTTTCTTTAACGAAATTCAAATACTTTTTCAGTTTTTCATACGAGAACACTTTCAAACGGACGATATAACCTCTCCATGTTTTTTGTATCAATGTCGCGCTATGATTATAATTTTCATATACCATTTCTTTCACTCTAGTCTCAAGAAGTCTTGAAAAATACAACCGTGCCAGAAATCCTCTCACAAAACGTTGTATATTCACAGCACATTTAATTAAGTATTTCATGTGAAACCTTTGGCTGTAACCTCGAATGTTACTTTGAATAATTCGAGCTGCATTGTAATCAGAAGAAATATTCGATTGAGCCAGTTCATGTTTTGCAATAATCGTCCTTACGATGTTATCGGCATCGTCCAGAAGATGCTGTACGGACGCCATTCCTGATTTGAAAAATGTCTAGAGATGTATATTTGAAATATTCTTAAATTTGCATTGACACTTTGTGTTATACCCACGTTCGATGTTGTCATGGTGACATAAAAACCACGATGTATAAAAATATAAATACGCGGTATAGAAAATACGGCTTATATGAGGATTTACATATTTCTATCTTGATGTGCTATAAATATATAGGGGCTTGAAACTTTTTCATGTTTCAAAGATAAGATAAAACTCGATATTTTTTTCTAAAGAATCACTTTGTTGTACATTTTATTTTATATAATTTATATTTTGTTTGCAACTATAGATATATCATTTAATCTGAATATTTTTTTTATATACTATATAAAGGAAATCAAACGGTTACAGTATTGACATAATAATATTTAAAAAATCTACAGCCAGAGTCTCTATATCAGATCGACTTAAAAATATAAAAATATTTAATTCAATTATCGTTTTTATGAATGTATATCTTTTTTCCTACAAAGTTTTTAAACATGATTTTCGTTTTATTCATATTTATTTTTAGTCCAATTTATTTTATTTATTTGAAAATGTTTTCACATATACATTATATATATATATATATATATATATATATATATATATATATATATATATATATATATATAATGACGATCAAAATTGGATACATGATCTAAACATTTTAGTTATTATTATAATATTTTATTAATAAAAACTAAATTAAATATTATTATTTCATATTCTTATTGCTAATATAATAAATAACTTATTTATAAAAAAATCATTCTTAAAAACCATATATAATGCAAAAAAATATTCTATTTTTTATTTATCCACTTACGCACTTCTCAATTTCAGTTGTTTTATTTAGCAAATTCACAATTTTTGATACTTTATGAATGTCACTACATTTTTCTCCAGTCATATTAACATTGATCAGTACATTTGAAGTATTTTCTTAACATTTAAGTAAATAATATTTGAAAAAAGTGTAAAAAACATTAATTTAGATGACAACTTCATTTTTTTGAGTAATCAGGGATATTATTCAAAAATAATTACTGAGATGGTAAAGGTGTGTCACAGAACTGTTTGTCGATAAGAAACACAATTTATTTCTGAAAATAAATGCGGGAGGCCGTCCTAAACTTTTGTCAGATGGTGATGCACGTCCAATTGGGGCGATTAATGAAATCTGAAAGGGTCAACATACTTACATAAGCTGTTAAAGCTCAGTATAAAAATGCTAGCAAATGGATAGCAAGAAGAAAATCGAAGAGGATTGGTTTAGTGTCCGCAGTAAAATAAAAAAAGTTAGTCATATTAAAGGAAAACAGAACGGATCGATTGTAATTTTGCAAGAAACATAAAAATTGGACCCCTGATAATTGGAATCGAGTTATTTGGTCTGAAGGGACTAAAGTAAATCTTTTTAGTCTGATGAAAAAGTATATTATTGGCATCGTCCACATGAAAAAAGTATTCTAATACATCAAATAAAAGAAACAAGAAAGTATGTAATGGTGTGGGGGAATTTTACGTGGAATTAATGAGGCGATAAAAAAGAAGATTATCTTGATATTCTGCAAACTTATTCGCCTGACTTTGTTGACAAATGTAGTTATCCAATCGATAAAATAATTTTATTGCATGACAGCGACCACAAACACACTGCGAAAATAGTGACAAGCTAGCTCTAGGAGCAACAATTTTAACATATAAAATGCCCTCCTTAGAACCCGAATTTAAATCTAATCGAAAAAAGCAGCTGTGGCAATATGAAGAACCACCTAAAAATTCAAATGAGTTATGGAGTAGGATACCAATGGAATGACAAAATATCACTAACAAAAATATTCAAAATTTAGTTAAATCTATACCTAGAAGAGTGGGAAGAGTAATAACGAATAATGATGTTTTGACAAAGTATTAATTTTTTTAAATTAAAAAAGATTAAAAATTATTGAAAATGTGCAATAGTGGATAAATGAAGATAAATATATTTTTTGTTATATATTTTAATTTTAGAATCCTTTTTTACATTTTTTTTATAAATAAGTAACTTATTATATTAGCAATTAGAATATGAAATAATAGTATTTAATTTGGTTCTTAATAATAATTTTTTTTTAATACTAAAAAAATATTTGAATCGGATATCCACTTTTGCTTGTCACTATATACATCAAAAATATAAAGTTAATATAACTTATAATCAACTTGTATTTTTAATAAAAAAATATTCAAAAATTTCATTAAAAAAAGATTTATAGAAACTCCTGAGTATTCTTCATTTAGTATTTAATATTGAAATATTGCATTTGTTCGAAATGAAATATGTGTTCCGTTCCTGAACCTCGTTTCAACTCTTTTATTATACATTTCAAGCCTTTCATTACTGAAAATTTAACTGTATGAACTTTTCAAACGGAATACACACACATGCACAGTTACTAAAATAATTACTACATTAAGTTGAACACACGTAAAGGACATAGCTGAAGGCATAAGCAAACGTATAAAAGTATCAACGCGTTCAAAAGAATTGTACACCGACATATTATTTTAATGAGTACGATAATTAAAGGCGCCTACCTTTTCCAACCTTTCGTTAGATCGTCGAGAATAAAAAACACGCACGTTTTGTAGTCGCACAACTTTGTTGTATTTCAGTTTATGGTCGATGAAGTTTTATTTCCAACAATTTCTTGTGTTCGGTTGTGTTAGTTTGACCATTTAACTTGTACCCGACACGTTCTATTACATGCAGTTTTTATGATTTTATTGAACCGAAAATGTGACCTCTGTTCAAGAATTCAGAATGAAGAGACTAACAAAATATATATATATATAAACAAAACGACGAATGTCGTAATTAAATAAATTATTTACCTTGTAATTTTCTTTGATCAATATAATTGGAAGTACTTGTTAATTTATATTTATTTATGATTTGAAAGTTCATTGTGTTTTATTTCAATTTTAACATTTTATTAAATTGGTCATTATTTATATTTTTATATTTAAAAAGAGGAAATTTCTAGTGTAATATTATTACTATATACATTTTTTAATGAAAAATATAAAATATATTTGTCTCTAACGCAAATTTTTTTTCAAAATATTTACTTTGTCCATAAAATAAGAATATTATCATTAAAGGAAAAAATCACAAAATCTGACCATAAAAAATATAGAAATATAATTAAGTATTTTAAAAAATCTTACAATGTAAGATTAGGGATTTATTTATAAAAAAATAATTCCAATACTATACTATATAATAAAATACTAATAAACTATTGTGTATAATAAAATCCCTTCATTTAAATATTTTTCTTACTGTATTTTTTAATTTTATTTTTTTCAAGATTTTATATTATGTTTAAATAAAATAATTAATATATTGAAGAAATAACGAGAAATCCCATCAATTAAATTAAATTTCCTAGAAAAATTATCATTGATATTATCTAAGGTCATAAGAAAGTAACTTGACATATAAAAGAAAAAATATAAAAAAAATAACAAACATATTTTGAAAATTCCTTACGTTAAATTTATTATAACGTTTCTTTAAAAAAATGAAAGTTTATTTCTAATAAAAAAAGATTATATATGGTATTTTTTAAACGTGATAGAACTTTAAATTGAATCCCCATCGAAAGTTCTATCTAACCTAAAAAACACTTTTTATATATGATAAAATATATTTCATTTTTAATTAACACAAAAATTTCTTTCTCTCATACATAAATTATATAATTTTTTTAATTAAATATCATTAAAATTCATTAATTAATTAAAACATATTATTAAACGAACATTAATAAATTTAACTGAATGTATATAGAATTACAAAAAAATAATGAGATTCATAAACATATTTTTCATAAGATTTCATATATTTTTTTCAAAAATATATAAATTATACAAATATATAATTTCATATCCTGATAGGCATAATCAGCAATATTTGTTTTTATATGACTTTGGAGATGATTTATTTTTTCTTATTTTCGTTCATTGACCTCATCAGAACGACTTCAGTGACATCCAATTTTTTATTCAAACGATATAACATCAAAATTTATTTATATTTTAATATAAAGTTATGAGATTTGTGTATTTTATAAGGAAGTATTTGTGTGATTGAATAAGTTTTATATTAATAATATTCAACATTGACTTTTTCACTCAAACTTTTTTCATTTACACAAATGCATTTTGTTTGAAATCAATAAATATTTTTTATATTATAAATTGAAACGAGTTGCTGAATCTTGTTATTTTATTTAATAAATATTCAAGTAGTTAAAAAATATATTTATCAATTTATATACTTTATTATTAATTTAATATTTTTTAATTAAATTTCACAAGTTGTAATTATTTATCAAAATAACATAATCCTGGCTCAATAATCCATCATAAAATATTCAAAAATAAAAAAATATATCGTAAGACAATAATATATTTTAATATAAAGTATTTTTATTAATAACTTTTATATAAACTAAAAAGCAATACTTTATGTTATTCCTCTTGTTAAACTTAATAAATAATAAAAACATTTCCAGATATTTTTCTACGAATTATCTTCTAAGAATGTTATTTATCTAACTCATAACGTTTGTTCGAAATCGACCAAATGTTATTTTTGTCAACGACGTACAAACAGATAAGAAAAACAGCCAGTTTCGGCAAGTATTATCTTAAATTGAACTCAAATCATTCAAAAACAAATTAATAATTCAGGTCGTCATAAATCTACATGAAATACTTGTCAAAACGATCAGTCAGGTGAAAGTAAACACAAGAGTTATCCAACAGAAAGCTGCGACATAAAATTACGTTTACATTTGTGAGCCGACTTTGGAGATAATCGATATTACTATTCAGTACGAGTTATACTATACAACGGCTGTTGAAAAAACATCAATTTCTTAATGCAAACAGTTATTTTTATGAATAGATTTACGTGTACAGTTGAAATTGACGAACGAATGCATGCGAGCAAAAAGTGCTAATTTGAAAATTGGTTTTTGTTGAATATTTATTATATTTAATAGTATGGTTTACGTCGGTAAACACACACACAATATATATATGCAATTAAATTAAAAAAGTCCATTTATAATTCCAAACGTTGAATATTTTGTATTTACTTTTTTAACAGCATTTATATTTCGTATACAAATTCGAAATATAAACAGATAAAAATAACAAGTACGAATATTAATATAGCAAGAATATTAATAAAAAAAATATATTAATGTTTATTTACTCAAAAATTAAATATATAAATAAACATCTACTTTATTTATTTATTACTACTACATATTTAAATTATAAAGAATTAAAAAAATATTCAGGATAATCATTCAACCAATACCAGAATATTTTATAAAACTGTTCAATAATCATTTTTTGTTAATATGTATTTTGATGTTCACCCTTTCAACAGATTATTAAACACTTTTATAAAATATTTTTATAGAAAATGAATTTACAAAATAAATATTAAAAAAATATATTTTAAGCAATGAAGTATTAAGTATTCTTTCAATTTAATCCATCAAAATTAATAATTAAATGAAAAATCTAACTAAAATCAATTTAATTTTAAAATAAGTCCATTCAATTGTACACTTGACCTAATTAATAATTTAATAACATTTTATATACCTTAAATTAAATTGAAATTTAAATTGTTTAATAATCAAAATTTCTAGACTTTTAGCTAAGGAAAATATATTACTATTTATAGAAACTGTGATGAAAATTCAAGATTTGAAATAAGTAAAAAAGATTATTAAGTATAAAAATTTTAAATTAATGACCTTTTAACATTTGAAATCATATTTATTATATAAAATTAAATTTCTGATAAAAACTAAAGTACGTACGGTTAGTTATTTTTTAAAAAAATCATACATATATATATAAAACTATTTTTCCTCTATTTACAAATATTTTCTTGATTTAATCTCTATGTAATTTTTGTACAATAATCAGTCTTTATTGCAAAAAAAGTAATTTAAAAGTTTTTTTATGGTAAATTTCGTAGTTTTTTTAAATACTTTTGGCACCTATTAACTGATTTAAAAATTATTATTAACTATATATATATATTTTATAATAATTATATATATATATATATATATATATATATATATATAAACACATATTTCATGACAAGAAGTCCAAGGTCATATTTCCACATATATACAAAACATAAAAAAATATTCCAAGTATATAAATAAGTATTAAAAACATAAAAGATTGTATCGAATATCTGAAAACCGTTCTTTAATGTATATCTGCACGGTATTTACATATTTTCAAAGAAGGAAACTTAGTGATTCATAAAAATATCAGCGGGTGTGTATGTGTACAATATCCATTACGCATTCAAAAAGAAAAATCTGTTTGATGTGTTTTCTCGTAGTGTGTTTGTTGAAGGGAATGTAAATATATAAAAAAAATAACGGGTTTCTTTTCAAAACTCGTGTAAGTATTCAGTACAGTTCTGTTTCATCAATTAATTTCGGTTCGCAAGGAAGATATATTGTCTGTTAGTATACACAAACATACACACGTACAAATATATACATATATATATTTGTTGAGATTTCGTTGTCGGCCTGTGAATAAAAAATGGTCTTCTCTGTCTATAACGACGTAACTTAATTTATAAAATTTTATTAAAATACGTGACACATACGAAAGAAACGATTTATATACTTTATTGTTAAGGTCATGAGTCGACACAGAATGTAAAGTTTCTTTTTGTTGAATTTATTTTTTTTTTCGTTTGCCTTTCGGTTGTTCCATGCAAATTCTGGAATTGTTCCAAATGCTTTATGTAAAATATATTCCTCTTTATTTTAAATTTGTCTCCGTTCATGTACTAAAATACGAATCGCCAGACATGCACACAAATCCATACATACATACAATTATATATATATATATATATATATATATATATAATTACATATAAATATTATAGAATATTCAACATTCAAGGATCAGAAATACAATATACTCAAAAACGTATGTATCATAAAATTATTTATATAAATTTTGTAATGAAAGATGGTATGTCGTTTATATCGATATTTATTGCCATTTTGCAAAATTATACGATTTTTTTTATAAAACTTATTCTCAAGTTATTTATAAAAATATTTCAGTGACAGTTAAAATTGGTATGGTACTGTGAATAATTTATTTTACATAAATAGATCACTCATCTCAACAGTGTACTTTATAAAATCGTTTATTTATTTTTATAATTTACAATTTATGTTTTATGAAGATAATATGATGATGTTTTTTTAAGCGTGATAGAAGTTAAATTGAATCCCTATCGAAAGTTCTATCTATCATAAAAAACATCCTTATCTTACCTTTATATATACATACACACACATGTATATATATAAAGTGTTTTTTAAGTTAGATAAAATTTTCAATTTAAAGTTCTATTACACTTAAAAAACATCTTTTATCACGATGATTAAAATAAACATTAGAGAAAAAATAAATATCAAATTACAAAGTAAATAAAAGTACTTTTATAAGATTTTAATATTGGAATAAATGATTCATTTGTGTAAAAACTAAGATAAAAATATATGATTGATATTAATAAAAAATATGTTTAACAAAAATATGAAAAACATAAGTAAGGAAATGCACATAAAAATATTTTACCAGAAAAACAGGATGATTAATAAAACTATGGTTTATATACTGTACTAAACATAAATGAATATATAGGTAGGATAATTGAAATTTAATTACTACAAACATTATTTCAACAAAACTGAAATAAAGAAAAAAACATTAATAGAATTAGTAGTTAAGATTAGGTATCAAGCCAATGTATCTACTTTAATGAAGAGACTGAATAATAAACAATTATTAAAGAATAAAACCTACCTTGTGTTTAATTAAATGATTTATGTGGATAAAATATTTTATAATTTTTTAAAATTGCTTGGAAATAATTATTACCTTTTTAACAAATATTTTCACAGTTCATATATTTTTATTTTTTTGAAAAGAAAATAGATATTTATTTATGTAACTTATTTTTTATAACAAAAAATTTGAAAGATTTTATAATAAAAATACATTGTATTAAATTAAATTTAATATTATTTGATATTTTGTAAAATTACCTCTTTTATATATTATTGTAATTAATATTTTAATAAAATATTCAATGATTATAATTTATTCCATAAAACTTTTAATTAATCTCATATTTCTTTATTTGAAAATGTTTTTAATGGTAATTTTAATTCAAAAAGTATTTAAAAATTGATTAGTAATTTAAATAATTAATTTTAGTTGAAAGAAAAAGTGGTTTGTTAAATTTTTTCATACATTATATAATGAAATATTTAAACATCTAATAATTTATATTCCAAACATCTTTTTCTTTTAATTTTTTATACCGTTCCACTGAAACATTTTTAATAAACATACGATTCTTTCCATTAATAAAACGTCGCATTTTCTTACTAAAACTCGTAAAAATCTTAATACACTATTTATATTGCTATGACCGACTCATTTATGTTTCAAGTCTCTATTCGACGATATTACATTTATTTTTCATTCATTTAAAAATATACAATATATACACGAGAGTGAGTTTCTCTATTGCTGGCATAAAAAACAATCTTTTATTCAATTTCTTCATATCTAAATTAACTTCATATAAGTTGTTCTTCCAGCACTACGTTTACCTTTTCACTTAAACACACACGCAACTTTATTCAAAAACTTTACAGGTTTTTATTCACCGAATTATTTAAAAGTTTTAAACTTCAGGTCAAGTGATTTTAATTTTAAATGAGTTTGGACTTTAAAGTCGAGTCAGCACATACCCATGAGAAATACGTTTCCTTTTTTCCAACATTTGATATATGAAGTGCACGTACGAATATAAGATGGAGAACTGGACGATTTAGATTGAATGTACAAGTTCGGATATATATATTGTCGAACGAAAATTATTTGTCTAATATTTAACATTGAACTTAAAAATCAGCATCAATTTTTCGATTATTCCATTGTCATTTTTGAAATAATCTCTAACTTCGTTATATTCATTTTTTATAAAAATTTTAAATATATTTTGTTTTAAATATAGAATTATTTATTTGTTAAAATTGAAAAAAATATTTGTGTTATAGCAAAAAATGTATGAAATGAAATAAAGATTGTAAATAATATTAATAATAAATTTTGTTAAACCTACAAAAAAGGTACAATTTTATAATATTTTTTTTAAATTTGTAAATCCTTTATAAATTAATAATAATTAATTAATTATTTAAGAAAAAATCTACTCAGAAAATTCTTTAACAAAAATTACTAAAAATTCAAAAAATAAAATGGTTATTAAACTATCTTTGATCGATGATTAACGATTAAACATTAGTCAGACTAAAACTTAATTGATTAATTCAATCATTTTATACCAATTACAGGTTTAGACATTAATCATTAATCATATGATTAATTTTAAGATTTATCATTAGTCACAGAAAATTTATGATTAAAAATAACATTATTCATTAATCATTAGATATAATCATTACTTATATTTTTTGATTGAATTTTCTCAACCACCCTATACACATGTTTCTTTTTAATAAAACACATTTGGATGACCCTATATAATTAGTGATAAAAAATAATCTTGTATTTTTTTGATTAAGCAAAAAAATATATAAGTAACTATTTTAAAATTTGAGGTTAGTTTCACCTTTGTATATTTTAAGTACTTATTTATTTAATTATAAGTATTTGTTTAAACAGTTATGGAATTAATACAAATTTTCATATATTCAAAACCGTAGCATTATTTTAAATAAAATATAGAATTTTCCAATTTAGTTATTGCTACATTTTTTATTTTATGCATTTTTACTCACTGATTTTTTAATCAAGTAACATAAAAAAATTGTGAATAATTAATACTAGTAAAGGGTTAAATAATTAATCATAAATGTATATATATGCTAATTTTCCTAAAATTTGTTCCATAATTAATATTACTGAATATACTATTACTTATATTATTACTAATGGTATTATTATTCTTTATTCCAGTCCTGGGTACCGAGACCACAATGCTTATTGGATAGGAGCTTCGGATCAAACGTATGAGGGTGATTTTCGTTGGTCAGACGGACTTCCATTTACATACACAAGTAAGTCATTAATTCTATCTGCATGTACATTTACATATATTAAATGTCATGAAATCATGACATATATATATATATATATATATATATATATATATATATATATATATATAGAGAGAGAGAGAGAGAGAGAGAGAGAGAAATTGTTTGAAAATAAACATGCATTAGTCGTATTAATAATAATGAAATTTTATTAGATTAACTCTCGAGTATCGTCTTTCTTGATATTACATTACTCGAATAGCGATTTTCTGACAAACGTGCATAATTCACATATGCACTTGTATTCAAGTTCTCTCAAACAACTATAATATAAATCCAAAAAAAATTGTTTACAACTGCTGACCGGAAAAAAATAACATATCCAGCACAATGTAACACATTTACATTATACATACGAAGCAGAATTCCGGTAATGCATAACATATACACAGTCTGTCTAGAGTCTACACTGGAAACTAACATATTCTACGATATCTCTCATACGACGTATTGTGTATTCAAACAAAATGATTATTCTTGTAACAAAGTTGCCTACACAATAAAACGACGTGTTTTCAAGCTGAATTTTGTAATCGAGATTGTCATGTCGTTAACAATTTTCAGTATTCTTTGTCTTTGCTTGTTTGTAGTCATTTGAAATAATAATCGAATATAAATATTAAAATACGTATGTTGCATTTACGTGCGTCATCAGGTTATTCAAAACAACGATTTAATTATAGCAGTTAAATAGGTGCTAAATATAATTGTATTTTTTTCATTTTGCAGACAATGAATGGGAAATTCTTTCAAATAATCTTTACTACTTCAATGAAAAATATATTCTATAATATTTTCTTTAACAACAGAATTGAAAATCAATGATTGCAATTTCAATATTAAATAATATTTTAATTATTTATATTTTTCTAATTTGGGTTAGGGAAAAAGCCCTTATTAAAATTGAAGTGAAATTAAAACATATTTTTTAAATTGTTCATAAATTTTTATTAAACTAAATATGTGCCATTTTGATCTACGACATTTTGTTATTTTTTTAGTAGACCTTCTGTGATTTTTGGCCAAAAAACAGAAACAAATAATTTTTATAAGTCTCTATTAAAATAAAATTTACTACATTAATAGAATTCTGCAATGAACAAATAAATGGTAGTCTGATGGTCCAAAATCAGGACTAAAAATTCAAAAAATAAAATGGTTATTAAACTGTTAATCTCTCAGTCAATCTCTCAACTTTTGCAGAGTTTTCAAAAATGTGTATTATCTGATGTTTCCATGGTGGAAAATAACGTTTTTTATGTTAGCTAATTCTAGACGCTTTTCCTGAATCAATCGTTTCAATCATATTAACTGTTAACAATAGAGATCAAAATCAATCGTTTTGTCTGGTGGCTGCAACTTATAGTAAACAACTCTCTTCCAATCTCACCAGATACACACTATCACCTTTTTGATTAGTTTTTTGAATAAAACAAATTTTAATTGTATTAGATTTGAATGCACATCAAATCATCAATCTATAATAAGCATTGTCTACACAGAAATATTATTTTATTTTTTAATAACTTATTTACGTTGTTAGAGAGAAACGAGTTTGTGGGTTGACGAGTGAAGTGAGTATGGGGAAGAACCTCCTGGTTATACATAAAATATAATTTGTATCTTGAAAAAGTCTGAAAATTTAAACGAGAAAAATTAATTAAATCTTATTTTTAACAAATATGTAATTTATAATACGACAATAATTATAAAACAGTACAAAGTGTTTGTTAAAAAGTACAAACTCCTAATTAAAGAATTCCTTTTATAATCTATAGAAATATTGAATATAGATTGATAAAAAAAACTTTGACGAATCATCGTTTCGTGTTCATTCAAAGTGACAGTCCATATTCCATGAATGGAACATTTCCGTTGAAATGATTTTATTAATTACAAAAAGTCAAGTACTGGATTGATAAATTTAATTGGAATCAAAATGTAAATGATTCTAGCGACTGCTCGAGATAATCGATTACAGTATCAGTTTTTGATTAAAACGGAGTACCTTTTCGACGGATACTCACTTAATTTTTCATCAGAGAAATTTACTGAAAAGTGTAGCTATCGTAATTCAGTTCTTTCTGGAGAATTTAATTTAGGTCCACTGCACTCCACTGTTACAATCTTTTTAATTTTACTCGGGCTAAAATTAAAACGAACAGTTTTAAATTGACGTTTATTGAATCGTCGATGTACATTTCATTTTGTTGGGGAAATGGACGTGAACTGAGTACATTGTTAAAGTGCGATTATCGTTTACGAGATGTAGATAATTTCATTTCAATTGTGTGAAATACATTTTTAAGAACGTTTCGAACTAAACGAGGAGACAAAATAAGATTTTAATGTTCTGGGAAAAATATTTAACTAACACACACACACACACACACACACACACACACATGTATATATATATATATATATATATATATATATATATATATATATCACTAGAAAATTAATAACGTAATGTATTTTTATCATAAAATAAAATCACACTTTTATATCTTAAATATTTAAATTGAGTTAAATTTTATTATAAAAAATCAATTGATACTTTTATGTTTTTTTTAAGAAAAGATCCAATTATTTACTTTTCATTATATATTTTTCAATAACAAATTTAAAAAAAAATATTAAATGAGAATAAATAAATATTTTAAACTTTCCATTTTTAAAATTTGAACAATTTTTTTTATATAGAATAAATACTTCTTTAACAAGTAATGCGTTATTTTTTTAATTTTTCTGGTTTTAATCATACATTTTTCATTATTGAATATAAAATTTTTACTAAAACTGATTAATACTACAATTTCAAGTATGAAAAATCAATTTGTTTCTTTCTTTAGAAATATTTCGATTCAAACGATTTCCATTACTGTTTATTTTGAAACTGTGGCAAATTTTCTTTAACACAAATGAATTTTCATCCCCAAAACCACAATAGGTTAAAATTTTTTTGACGATAATGGCATTGCTATCGAAATGCACATTAGCTCATTGTTGTTATAAACAATAAGTGATTATTGAACACTTTATACATATTGTGGTGTTATGGATGAAAATTAATTTGTGTTAAATTATTTCCATTTTAATAAATTAATTTGTAAAGACAAATTCTATTACATTTATAAATATTTTACTACAGGAGATATTTTCAACTCGCAGAAACATTTCATTTCTTAATGAAAACAGTTTAATTCTTGATCTATAAATCTTGGAATTAATTAAATACATAAAGATGTAACTCTAAAATTATAACCCTGTAATACTTGAAAATGAAATTACAGATTGTATAATAAAACTGAAAAACATTTCGTAGTATATTTAATCAGTTGAATGATTAAACAAATTTAACGAAAATATCCTTGATTAATGTATATATTTAAAATTTCAATTTTATAATTATTAACACACGACATTGTATAAACTAACATCAATTTTATTAACGCTACTCATGATATAAATATTTAAACTACATGTTTTATGTTGCTATTACAGCTATTTTTCCAATAACATTGAATTGATTCTCCGCTGTTACATCAAACACCAGGTGTTTTAATTTAAATTTTTATAGCTACAGCTTTATTGCAAATACACTTTACTACTTGGAAAACAACTATCATAATTGTGAAAAAACTTACATTAGATTCCCGATACTTTTGTAGTGATGTTATGTCTATTAGATTTTTAAGTATTATTTAGTTCTATAAACATAAATTATGATTGCTTATTTCGTTCTAAAATATTTAAATATATAAAATAATATATTGTAAAAACAGGAAAACTTTAGAATACTTTTTTATCTTTAATTAAGATTTTATTTTATTTATTTGTTGTATTTTAATGATCAAAATAAAATCATATAAATACTAATTAAACCATATAAATAATAATACAGAATATAATGTTTAACTCTTAAACATACAAAATTTCTAAATCGATAGTGACTTTTGTCACTTACTTCTAAATAATAAAAATTAGTACAACATACAATTCACGATGCATGACACTAAATTAAAATATATAGAGATTTTATGTTATTTTTATTTTTGAAATAAAAATAAACATCAATATATCTTTTTAAGTGAATTGGATACAAGAAGGAGGCGTCAAAAGAATCCAATTCAAAGCTTTACGACCAAACGAACAGAATTGTTATTTTAACTGGATATACGTTTATTGTCTGTTTTATTAATATAAATCCAATGTCGATATCATGAGATTAGTTGATATAAAGCTAAGTCGTTTATCAACAAAATAAAAACAAAATCGTTTCATTTCAATTACTTTATTTAAGGGTTGAAAAGTTTTATTGTTTAAGAAATAAAAGTTTATATTGGTACATATGACAAAGTACATACATAAATGCATACTTGTAATTTTTTATAAACTCATGTTGGTATTTTTTTATTTAAAATATCGAATAAAATGAATGAGTTAACATTTGAAAATGCAGTAAAGATTTTTTTATCTCTGATAAAATAATAATGATTATTTAATATTTTTCAGTTCTCATAATATAAATTATTAATTATTATACACTGTTTAGGATCAAAAATGTATTAGTATGGAATTAAGTAAATATTTTTTCTAGATTTTATAGTCGATTATTTTGATTCTAATATGTATTAGAAAAAATAACAGTAAAAGAATAATTCACCCCAAAATCAGAAAATTTTATTAAAGAGTTTAATAATTTCTTGCTATTTATTTTATTCCCTGATGTAAATTCTTAAGTCAAGATAATGGAGTAGTCATTGAATTTTTTATCAATGAATAAAATGAATAATTAGTGATTATTGAACAATTATAAAACTTGTCAATTTTGGGACGAATGATTCGTTTGAATAAATAATTGATTTTTTAAAATATAGTTCTTTTAACAATCTTGAAACTACAATAGATATATCTTTATAATAATTTTTATATATCATTATTTGAATTTAACTTATTATTCTTTAAATTTAACATCCCTATTATTATTCCAAATATTTGAAATATTAACATTACTTCAAATTTTAAATAGACTATTAAAACTTGCCACTTGCAAATATGAATCCCATTATTAAAGAAAATTGTTTCATTTCAGATTGGTTTCCTGGTTGGAACCAACACGGTCACTACAACAGACAACCGAACGATGACGGTCTCAGTGACCAAGATTGTGTTGAAGTTCGTCGCGCTTATCATCTGCCAGCTGCAAATTCTGGTCTCTCCACGTCTTTCCATTGGAACGATCGAGATTGTTCTACACTCAATCACTTCCTGTGTGAACGGCTAATGGTTGACGGTAATTCACATTTTCGTGACATTATTTTCTAAACTATTCTCATTAATGTCGAACAGGACTTTTCTCTGTACGTTCGACTAATGGATTATATTATACATAAAAGCTCGTAAAGTGAGATCGAATTTCGTTGATAAACGATAAATGTTTTATTGAGTCTCTAAAGGAAATTTTCAACGTAAATAGAAGACTACAATGGATGAAATATTGTATACAATTTGGATATTAGCGACGTAAATGAATTACAGTTATATATATTTCTAGTAATAAATTTGTAAATCAATATTTATTTAAATACTGTAAATATTTATATAACTATACAAAATCAAATAGAATAAATATGGATGGAAATATTTATAGAATATTATATATAATTTATTTTGCAAATTAATAATATTTTTCAATAAATAACTGTAATTATTTTTTATATAAATACTCAATTATAATTGTTGTAAATTTTTTGTATTTTTTAAAAAAGAATAATCACGTTTATCTGACAATAAAACCAATCAAAACAAATTTCCATCTATTAATGGAAATATGCGTAAGCAAAAAACAATACATACATACATTTCAATAAAAATCTATCGTCATCAAATCTATAATTACAGACTGATTGAACAAACATGTTATTAAATCATTGATTTTATGAAAATATGCTTGAAATATTGAAATTAATGAATATTTTAAATTGTAAATATTTTTTTTCATTTTAAAAGAAGAAATTTAGTGAAGGTTTTTTCATATCAATTAAAAAAATATTTATTAATGATAAGAGAAAAAATATTTTGTACATACACACATATATGTATGTGTGTGTGTGTTTGTGTGTATAAATGTTACTAAATCTTTAAGAAGAAAAGCAAATAAAAAAGACTAAAAAAAGTTCGACACCCAAGTTGTTTTTCAAATGATTAAAGGGAACTTGTTCCCACCTTTAAATAATTTCTTTAACATCCCGAACATTTTGCACGTTTACAAGTAATTTCAATTTCAAATAAGTTCGAGAAAAATCTGCCAACAAATTATGTCGTCGTGTTGGATTGTTTGCAGAGCCTCTGGATACGGAAGGCTGGCCGCCGGCGACTAACCGCAGCGTGGTGTTATCCCGATCGAACCCCCGCGTACTACTCACAAGTCCAGGTTTCCCGCGCCCCTACCCGGACAACGTGCACTTCGACACGGACGTGACAGCACCACATGGTTTCCGAATCGTGCTCGACTTTGACGAGCTCATACTGGAAAATGAACCCCAGTGAGTATATCTGCTTTTACCCCGTTATTAATTTCCGGCGTTTGAAACATTTGTTACAATCGCAAATATACGTTTTTCATACGAAATGGATAAATGCGTGCCGTACGTATGTTGGTAAATAAATTGTGGATTTATTGGATTGGAAAATGGCAACGTGGATGTGTTTGATTTATGAAAATATTCGCATAAATTTTCAACAGCAAAAAATACACGTTAAACGTTCCTGTAATTTTTAACTCGTTAGTAAAGTACATAGCTACATTCGTATGTATGAATTTTTTCATACGCGGAAAATGTAAATGTAGAGTTACTATTTTGATCAGTTTGAATATTTTAACAGTTTTCATTATTATCCTTTGAAGGTAATAAATAAATATAATAATAAAGTTAGCATAGAGTTTGTGAGGAATATTAATATTTTGGAATAAAACAGATTCCTAAAAAACAATACTTTTATAAACATCTAAACATTCAAATAAATGCTTATAATTTCTTTATTTAATTTTAATAGAACAATTTGTTTTATTTTATATCCAATCTTTAATTTAAGTCAAAAAAAGTTACTTTTGAAGAAATTGATTTTCATTTTTTTGAGATTAAAAATCGAAAATTTTAAAAATTATTATAAATCAATATTTTTTTTATTAAATATCGATTATTTTGATTAAAAACAATCATTTTCTAGTAAAAATAATAGCCATCATTGGAAACTGTAATTTTTATAGTCGAAAATCGATTTTTTTTATTTTTTCCATCTTTTATCAAAATTCAAAAATACCAAAAAAAAGAATTACTATTATTAAAAAAATATGGTTTGGATTTAAATTAAATAGTTTACCCCGAGAATATAATTTAGGTAAAAAAATAGAGATTTACTACATAAAAAGTACTAAAAAAATGAAAATTGTGAATTTTTGATTTAAACTCTAGATAATTAAAGAAATCAAAGTTTTTCATTCATATAATTCGTTTTATGTTTGAAAATATGATTTTAATCATCAACTTACTTTATTTTATACCCAATCTTTTATTTAAAATGAAAAAGAAGTACTTTCAAAGAAATTAATTTTTTACTAAATTTTACATACTATAGGTCGTCGTTTTTTTGAGGCCAAAAATCAAAATTTCTTTAAATCGCTATTAATTAATATTTTTTAATAAATATCGATTATTTTAATAAAAAATAGTCATTTTTCAGTAAAAATAATAGTCGTTTTTGAAAAATAATATTTTTATAGTCAAAAATCGATTTCGCATTTTTTTCATCTTTTCTCAAAATCCAAAAATACTAACAAAAAATAATTAATATTATAAAAAAATATAGTTTGAATAATAATTATATCTTTTAACCCCAAGTATATAATTTAGGTGAAAAAATATAATTTCACTCCATAAAATCTCTTCAAAAATGAAAATTGTGAATTTTTCATTTAAGCTCTGGGTAATTAACTAAATCGAAGCATTCTGTTAATATAATTCGTTCTATGTTTGAAAATATGATTTTAACCACCAACTTCCTTTATATTATACCAAATCTTTAATTTACAACAAAAAAATTACTTTTAAAGAAATTTATTTTTTATTAAATTTTACATACTATAGGTCGTCGTTTTTTTTTGAAGTCAAAAATCGAAAATTTTGAAAATCGCTATTAATCAGTATTTTTTACTAAATATAGATTATTTTAATAACAAATAATTATTTTCTAATAAAAATTACAGGCGTCATTGAAAAGTACAATTTTTATAATCGAAAATCATTTTTTCCATCCTTTCTCAAAATCTAAAAATTGTAAAAAAAATAATTAGTATTATTGAAAATATATGATTTATGTTTATGTTATATCTTTCCACCCCGAGTATATTATTAAGAAAACAAATAGCAATTTACTATATAAAAAGGTCTCCAAAAATTAAAATGGTGAATTTTTAATTTAAGCTGAATAATTATTGAGAAGTAATGACATTTTAATAATAAATTGATTTCAATTTGTAATTTTATAATTTCTTTTTTTTTAACATTCAATAAACATCTATTATCCATCTATTACTTAATATTGTAATGTATTAATTTTTAATTATTTATATACATCGTCGTTTTCCATAAAAGAATAATTATTTTTTAAAAAAAAGAAATATTATTCTTTAAATAATTTTTTGCTATACTTGATGTTCCTTAAACGATAAAAAATATAACCTTAAGTTATAAGCTTCTACTCATATTCTTTTAAATTACTTAGTAATTTCTTTTTAAATTCCATTAAAACGTTTTTAATAGCAAAATTTATAAAAAATATATATAAAATATTTTTTTCATTTGAATTTATCTTTAACTGAAATAAAAGTACGTCTATATTTATTTTATTATCTGAAAATAAAACTAAAATATAATCTGATTTTATCGATTAATATTTATTTTTATATAATACATTTCGTAAAGAAAATACTCTTCATCATCAGACATAAATATTGAAAGTATTTATTGAATACCACATTAACCTCACAACAAAAATTTCTACAACGAAAATATTTTAACAAAATTTATAATCTTATATTACGAATTTATTTATATAATATTCCATCAAACTTAACTGTCAAATTTTCATTTCAGTTCAATTACAATGAATTTTTAATTGATAATTAAATTTATTATAATCGAAATAAATTTAATTTCATACAAAAGTGTTCATTAAGTATTTTTTATTCGAAATATCTTCGTTTAAATTCAATTTTAAAACTCATTAATTTTAAACATTTTCGTAACCAGTATTATAGAATTATTTTAAAATTTTATTAAACGTTTAATTGTTCGTTGTATCGCTGAATAATATTGCTCAATAAATATATCGTTTTGAATTTATTCAGAAAATAAAATTAATTAGACCTAATGACGATTTCAATTAAACGATTTAATGGTCGTTTTAGTTAAACTGTATTTTACTGCAGGGTGAGTATTTAATATCCACAGCAGTTTAATTCACTTAATTTAAATACCAATAAATAAACGATAAAAAACACTTTGACTTATTAGTAAGTTTAATTGTTGAGAGATATAATATAAAATGGATTAAAGTTGATATTTATATTTATTTATATATTTACAAATTTAAAAAAATAATTTATAACTCCATTATAAAAAAATTTACAGCTATAAATTACTATAAATCGAAATTTTATATAAAGACACTATTATAGAAATAATTAAATTAAATTTTCTTCTAAATTATAAAAAAATATATATTTAATTAAGAAATAAATAAATATTTATTTATTTCATCTTCAATATATAGACAAAATGACTGCAATTATAAAAATATTAGGAAATAAGGTTTGAAAAATATTAGAGATAAAATATTAGTAATAAAGTAAATCTACAAAATAAAATAATATATTGTAATAAAATAAATATATATATAAACGAAACAAAATAAATATTTATTCATTTAAAATAAACAATTATTTATTTTGAAAAGAAATAAATGTTCAGCAGTTTCATTTGTGTAAATATTTTTTATTATTATTTACTGAAAATAAATCTTATTTGAACAAAATCATAAAATACAATCGATTTATTTTTCAAGTAAATAATTGTTAATTTGTTTCATATGTGGTTGTAAAATTCTTGTAATTTCATTTTTATCCAAGTATTATTGGAAAAAATGGAAAATGAAATAATTGTGTTTATTACAAAAATATATTTATTTATTTATAAAATAAAAAGTATGAAATTAAATATGTCTTTGAATTATATTATGTTATCATTTTCTAAAAAAAAAACATTAAAAATGCTATTTAATAAAATTAAAAAGATATTAAAGCAGCATTTATATGAAATAAAAATATTAGTTATATATTTACACGTGTATGTCATAAAAATATTTTTAAAAAGTATATTCAGTGTTATTTTACGTCAATGAAAGAGATTTTAGTATTTTTTATACTGAATTAATACGTTGTTAAATAACCATATGAAAAATAAATAACTTCAAAATTTATATAAAAAGTAATCAAATTAAATCATTGAAAAATCGAAAACGACCATCGAAAAACAGTGACAATGACTTTAAGTCAGTTCAATTTCGTAATTGTACACGCAATGTTGATCTTGACCTAAAAAAAGCCGAACGATATAATAAAAAAAATATAAATAAAAGGCACTCGTTCATAGAACGTAATAAATACGTAAAAAAATACACCCTCATAAAAAGTCTATCATTAAAAAATGACAATAAAAAAAGTGTTGATGGAGATAAAATTTTACTCGTCCGAAAGTATTCACATTTTCTACGCCGCAGAAATGGCACGTTTGAAAAGTTTGCGTTTCCGGCCGACGTCGAGATGCTCATAAATAAAACAGACAAGTTTTGGCCATGAATTCAAAATCTCATCAGTTAAAAGAACTAAACATCAGACTCACTCGACTCGATGGCGAGACGTCGGCTTGCAAAAAAGACGTGTGTAAATATATATATATATATATATATATATATATATATATATATATATATATATATATATATATATATATATATATAAATCGAAAACGAAACATCAAGAAGAATCATGTGTTCTAATTATGCATACATGTTATTTGACTATCGATCCTATTCAGACTTACAACTATACAAACACAAGCATTCATATGTATGTATGTGTGTGTATATATATATATATATATATATATATATATATATATATATATATATATATATATATATATATATGTTTAAATAAACACATATACACACAAATATCTACAGACGTGTAATGTAAATTTATTCTTGCTTTTTCCCTAATGATTCTACATTCATTATTTACTTTCTTATAAATTTCATTTTTATTATTTACATACAATATTAAAATAAAGTTCTAAAATTAGTTTAAAATCAACAAAAAAATGTATAGTTAGTTTAAAAATTGGAAAAATATTTATAAAGAAATTAAAAACATTTAGAGAAGTAAATACATCTAAAAATATAGCAAATTAATGGAAGTTTTGTTAGATTTTTTTGTAATTATTCAATGGCAATTAAATGTTAGTTAGAGATTTTTAATCATTTTAATTTAATATATTAGCACTTCTATTGAATCATATAAGCATGTTATTTTAAATATGTAATTAAAATAAAATATTGAAATTAGTTTAAAATTAATAAAAAAATATATAATCAGTTTAAAAATTAGCAATAAATAAAAGTTGAAAAAATATTTAATGATATAAATATATCTTAAAAAATAATTATTTGATGGAAGTCTTATTGAAAAATTTATGTATTTTTATTATCAATCAAAAGTAAATGTTAGAGATTTGTAATCACTTTAATATATTAACATTTTTATTGAAAAATATAAACATAATATTTTATATATGTAATTATAAAAAATTATTAAATTGAGTTGAAAATTAATAAATCAATATATAATTAGTTTCAAAATTCAATAGATAAAAATTGGGAAAATATGTATAGAAAAATTAAAAACATTTAGAGAATCAAAAACATCTTAGAAATAGCCAATCAATGAGATTATTTTCAAAAAAAATCCTTTATTTTCAATATTCAAACCGCAATAAATATAAGTTAGAGATTTGTAATCAGTTTAATATATGAACATTTTTATTAAATAATTTTTTTCAAAAAGTTTAAGATAATTTCAAATATAAATGAAAAATAATTATTCATTCTTTCAAACCTATTTACATTATTTAAATTTTACAATTTATTAATTTTTTATAATTTTATTTTTTAACTTTCTTGAATATGATATATTAATCAACTATTTTTTTATATTATTAATTACTTTTATCTTCATCAGCTCCTCTCAATCCATTGCTAGATGAAAGCCTTCCCTAAAATTTTCCATTTCAATCGATCAAATTCCCTTCTTTTCTAGTTCATTACGACGAATTTCTTTATCTCTCTGTCCCATTTACCTATGAATCTCTTAATAGGCCTTTTTATATATCTAGATTAACAATTAATAACTTCCCTTGACCACTGATAGCTTCTTCTTACTGTATGATCTACCCATTTTCATTTCAAACTTTTCACTTTTATCACAACATCCATAACTTTTATTTTCCCTCTGATTCATTCATTTCTTTTGTTATCTTTTCGTGTTATTTCCAAAATGCATTTTTCCATATATCTTTATGTTGTTTGGAACCATTGAATTATTCTCGCATTTAAGATCCATTTATATATATATATATATATATATATATAAATTGATTAAAATCAATTGTAAAACAGATCATCATAACTTCGTCAAATATTAATAAAATATTTTATTTCCAGCTGCAGCTACGACTTTCTGGAAATCATCGAAATTCCATCCCCATCGTCTAACCCATACTCATCAACTATGTCGCCGTCCTTTTCCTCATCTATCGCATTCAGTTCGTTTGGAATTTACTCTTCAACGCCGATGTCATCGACAACTACCCACATGATATCAACTTCAACATCACTGCCACGTACACCGCGTCGTATATGCGGCGACTGGAGTGCAAAATTGAAGCTTTTGCGTCACGTTAGCATCGGGTCTCACCTAAAATTACGTTTCGTCTCGGATTATTCACATCATTTCAGTGGATTTAAGGCGCGAGTCTCGATGGAAAACGGTATGTCATGCATTTTTGACGAATCAAACATATATGGGTATTAGACGTGCTCGAAGCAGATATAAATGTCGTCAGCTGTAGGAGTTTACAATATATTTTAATGTGATTTTCATGTCAATATTTTTTTATTAAATCAATTTAGTGATTTTAAAGCCCTGGTTTGGACAATCGGAAATATTATATAATTACAGGACATATTTTTTATTCTCTTCCATACAACTAGTTTACTATACATTAAATTCTTATTTTTTATTGAAAGATTAATAAGGTTTCTTCATCCATTTAACAATTTAAAAAAAAATACTTTCTACAATTAACTTGACTTTGTAATTCATTTATTTTTAGAAAAATGATGTAAAACATTTCTTTCCTTCAACAAAATATTTTTTGCAACATAAAATTTTAAATTATATATAATATTTTTTTAGAAAAATATTCGTTACTAGATAATATTTTTTAATAAAATGTTTAAATTACTTTTTACAAAGTACAATATTTTTTTTCAAAAAAATACAAGAAGTTACAAATAAAACAAATCATTACTAGTTTTTTTTATATTTTTACAATCTTAAAATCATCTCCAGTCTTCAATTTTCTCTTATAAGAAATGTTAATAAGAAAACGAAAACACTTAACGACTATTGTTTTATTCAAAGATAGAACTATTCAAATTTTCCAGACACATTTCACGTCGAGAGTACTTTACAGCAATGAAACGTAAACTTTTAAAAACTACAAAGCGGAGATTTTATCTTCAGTTGATATTAACATTACGTTACAGAATATATATATCTTGTTTTATATTTCAACATTTTATTAAAAAATTTTGCAACGAAATAACATACCATAAAGATATATTGTATCGTTTGAAAATGAAATATTTTTTATTTAATATTTTATTCAAAAACATTATACAATAATTTGATTTCAATTGGCCATTTATTTAATTATATTTTTGTTTAATATTGGATTTAAACATTTTTTTTATTTATTAATTATAATACGGAACATTAGTAGATGTAAAGTTATAGAAACTAGTAGTGTGCAACAAGTGTATTGTTTCTAATTTGAATTATTGAGAACTTCATTACATCATCCGTTCTGTAGATCAATTAAGGACTATAGTTATAAGAGCTAAGTTTACCACAAACGTCGTTCAAAATGTTAGTACAACATTTCACAATTTCGACGAGTTCAATGACAATCACTTCAAAGTACAACACTATTGATTGTAGAGTCGTGTTCTATATTGAAACTGTAATTATGTTAATTGTTCAGATCAAAATTTTCACTTGAATAATATATATATATATATATATATACAAAATATGTATTTTTTAAATTTTTTCTTAACAACACAAACATTCGTTTCAATCTCCTATAATTAACGAATACCCTTTCTGGCAAACAGTCATCTAATATTATTTAATATTATTACTGACACAGAATCACATGAAGTAAATTGCAAACTATATTGTTTATCAGTACTAAATCAATTTGTCTGTTGAATATATGTATAATCTTTATGTATTGTTCAACGATGTTATTTATGTGTCTTTGTAGAAGTTTTGAATGTTTTTTTTTCTCTTGATGTCTTATACTTTCTTGTTCTTTTCTTAATGTCGATGTGTTGATTAAAACTTACGATATAGTAGGATTTATTATCACAAAAATTCATATTATTTTCACTGACGAGCACTTGTTCTTAATTTTTTTTTATCAATGGAATCATTTTAATTTAAATTTTAGAATATTTTTATAAATTAGATAGGAATATTCAATTAAGATTCACTTCAGTGCTATAATTTTTTATTTTATCCAAATAAGTTACATATGTATATTATTTATGAAAAAATATTTTTAATAATAAAACTAAATTTACCTGACCTACAAGAAATATCTAATAAATTAATATTTTATTTATTTCTCTATTATTATTAGATTAAATTTTTTTTCATATATTTTCAATCTTATCTTGATGCATCTTCGATAAAATTTAAAAATATGCCATATTTTTGTATTTCTTGCTCGATTAAATCTTTCATTTGAAATTTAAATTATATCTTCTGTAATATTTTTTTATTATCTTTTTAAATACTAAAAAATAATCGTTGTATTTTAATACTGAATTTGTTTTAATTTGGATGTCAATTTTATAATTTATTGTCATTTTTTTATTTTTTAATGTCCAATAAACATCGATTATCAATACAGTATCCTTTTTAAAATTTTAATTTATTTTTTTAATATTTTAGAAATATTCATTGCCATTTTGGATTTAAATTATATCATTCAATCACAAATATATAATTTAGGTGAAAAATATAAATTCAGTTCATCTTAATTTCTCCAAAAATGAAAATGGTGAATTTTTGATTTAAGCTCTGGTTAATTAACTAAATAGTAATTTATGTAAATAAAACTTGTTTTATGTTTTAAAATATGATTTTAATCATTAATTTACTTTATTTTAAACTCGATCTTTAATTTTAGATGAAAAAAATGTACATATGAGGAAATTGATTTTTTGCTAAATTTTACATACTATAGGTCGTCGTTTTTTTGAAGTCAAAAATCACAAATTTTAAAAATCACTATTAATCAATATTTTTTACTAAATATCGATTATTTTAATAAAAAATAGTTATTTTCCGGTAAAAATAATAGCCGTTTTTCAAAAATATTATTTTTATAGTCGAAAATTGATTTTGCATTTTTTTCATCATTTCTTAAAATCTAAAAATACTAAAAAATAATTACTATTATTAAAAAAATATTCTTTTGTATATTGATTATATTTTTCGACCCCAATTATATAATTTTAATAAAAAAAATATAATTTCATTTCATAAAAAACTCTCCAAAAATAAAAATAGTGAATTTTTCATTTAAGTTTTAAATAATTAACTAAATGGAAGTTTTCTGTTAATATAATTCATTATATGTTTGAAAATGTAGTTTTAATCATCGATTTGCTTTGTTTCAAACACAATCTTTAATCTGAGATGAAAAAAATACATTTGAAAAAACTGATTTTTCATTAAATTTTACATACTACAGGTCGTCGTTTTTTTAAGGTCAAAAATCGAAAATTTTAAAAATTCTTTTTAATCAGTCTTTTTTTACTAAATATCGATTATTTAAATAAAAAATAGTTATTTCCTAGTAAAAATAATAGTCGTTATTAAAAAATACAATTTTTATAGTCGAAAATCGATTTTTAATTTTTTCTCATTTTTCTCAAGATTCAAAAATATTAAAAAAAATAATTAATGATATTAAAAAAAATAATTTAGATTTAAATTGTATCTTTTGATCTTAAGTATATAATTTAAGTGAAAAAACAGAAATGCACTTTGTAAAAATATAAAAATCTTATATTTTTACAAAAAATGTTTCTGGCCCACAAGTATATAGTATAAAGATATCTTAATCGATTTTTACCATATAATGTAAGTAGATAGTGAAAATAAAATGTCATATAAAAAGTTTCAAAATTGACAATGATATCAAAAGTAATTTTATATATATAGTAATTTTATAATAAAATAAAATTTTATATCTAATAAAGTTAAATAGCTATAAAAAGTTATTAAAGAAAATTTAGTTTTTTTTCCAAACATTGAAAGTGTGAAAAAAGTGTGTAAATTCTGTTATCTTTTTAGAAGCAATGAAGTAATTTATTTTTTTATTCAATATTACGTACGATTAGTAACCATTTTAGAGCTGAAATACATCGATATTGATAATACAGTATATTTAGTTTCATACAAATAGCTCTCTGTTGAAATATAATGAGTTTTCGATGTAATACGTATAAAAGATCGTCTTTGTTGTTCTAACAGACCATTTCATTTCCTCTTACATCCTATAAACCGGAACGCAACGAAACGTATCACACATATGTAGATCTAATTCAATGCTCAACAATATTTCTATATCGAATTTTCGTCGAATTCGCAACGAATAATAAAATATAAAGAAAATGCGGTTTGTAACTCACGGGCGTTTTACGGTGTTCGTGTTCGGTTTTACCTTTTCAACTTTTAGGAACGCGAGTGACATTTCTGTCAGTCGTACGGTTTAGTATGGTTAACACCGTTCACTGTCTTTTAAGACATACGGTTTTATTTCCTCGCATCAGCTATTCCGACTAAAGTTTTCACAGCTTCTCCGAGTTCACATTTTTTCTCTTACTTTTTTTTTAAGATATCTGACAAGTTTGAGAAGTATCTACTTTTTTACAATCCGGCTTGTACGCTTGTTGTACCATATAACTCCAAATTGAGATGAAAATTTACTGCGTGCAAAATAGAAGAAAAAGATATTGTCACGCACGAATATTATTCAAAATTAGTTTTTTTCTTGTTTGGAATTTTTTTGAGAATTAATATTATTTTCATATCAACGTAAATTATTTTTTTTATATAAACAATAGTTAAAAATAATTATAAAAGTAAATAAAAAATTATGATAAAAATGATTAGTTGAGTTTTACAAAATGTTTTTAGAGTTCATTAAAATTTTGAAACAACAAAAATTTTCCGTCAGTGTGATTTTTTAAAAAAAAAAGTTTGTAGGAATTCTCCAGCGTGCCTGTAAAATCCAACAATTTCCCACCAAACTAGATGACTCTCTTGATAAAACCTACAAAACAGTTCACTCACAGAACATTGTTTCTTCAATCCCACGTGTACGACTTTTCCAAACGACTTTTTTGACAAGATTTTTTTAAAAATAGGTTCAGTTCAGATTAAATGCAAATAAATATCTATTTTAAGAATATATTATTAGATATTTTATTTATATTTTTAAATGATAATATTAAAAATGTATTTTTTTAAAAAAAAATACAATCAATTTCTTTTAAATGTTGAAAATTTTTAAACAAATATCAAAACTGACTGTAAAAATAAAAATAGTTCAAAAATCTTTTATAAACATATGAATTACTTTTTGGTTACATAAATTATTATTAGTAATATTAATCATTTTTAAATTTTAATCGATAAATTTAAAAGTAAAAGACTTCTATTTATTAACACTGAAATTGGAAAAAATAGTTATACAAAAATATTTGTGAAGCTGATTTTTATGGATCGATTCTCAAATGATTAAAATAAAATATCTCTAACGAAGAATAGACAATAAATAATTATTAAATTTTATAATAATTTTTTTTAGCGTTGGAGTAATAATTAATTATAAAAAATACATTTCTTTATATTTTTTATGCAGAGTACAATTTTTCTTAGATATTTTTTTAAGATTTTTAAATATAAAAATATTTAATTTGGAATCTGGTTAACAAAATAAACTAAATAATAGAAAATATTTGAAACAAATTAAACAAATTTTAGTTATGAAAATATTTTTTCTATTTATTTTATCATTGATACGAGTATATAAATTCCACTGAAAATTGTTTTAGTTCGTAAAATAATTCTCGATAAAATAGAACAGAAAAACAAACCGTCTGGTTATTTCATTTTAAATGAAATAAACAACCCGTAAACGTTCTATGATAAAACTAAAATATCAAAAATAATATTTTGATAGAAAATTGCAGCACTGAAGTGTTTATTTCATTTGATACAAATCGAAATCAAATTGAGATTTATTTAATATTTCATCTATAGCTCGATTGATTATTTGTGGCTGAAGAACGCGTCCGAACTAAATATTATTAGCTTCGAGTATAGTTTGAAATGAGTGTTAGTAGATTTAATAACAAATTTCTATTTATTTCGTCTAGATTTCATTTCGTTCTTTCATATAATATGTGGTGTTTGAAAGGAGAATATTATATATTAGTTCTCACAACGTTATTTATTTTCATTATCTTTTTTAATCTGAATGACACATTTTCATTATACTTTTTTGCACATTTTCTGACAGCTGTTTTCAAAGAAGGTAAGAAGCACATATTCTATGTTGATACGCTTCAAGTATTCGATTTGTGTATGTGAGAAAGTCGTAATACCTTTTTGCATTTTTGACTCTTTAGATACTAGTGATATGTGATAACGAATTTTTTTTTGAATGAGTAGTGGGTTTATCTACCTAGTTATATTAGTATGTAGATTTTACTTATGCTTTGTTCTATGGTACGAAATATTTAGTATACAAACTGATTACATATAGATATTTCTTTTTAATTATTTTTCATATTCACCATTAACATATATAAAGTTTGTTGAAAAAATTACCATATATATATTCAATTCCATTTACATATTTTTTGAGTAAATTTTTAACACATATTAAATTATTGAAAAATTCGTACTTTTTTAAAACGAAATCAAATGTTATAACCTTCAAAACTGATATTTTTGAAAATAAAAAAATTATATAGAGAAAACAGATTCAAAAATTTTATAAAATAAAATATAAATTAATTTTCACTTTCTCTATTTGTTATTTGATCAATAAATTTCTTCTCTCTTTCAAAAATCTCATTAAAAATAGTTTCATACATAAAAATCTTATTAAAATCTGTACGAATTTCTTGATAGCCTTACATATAATCATAATTTGTTCAATTTCATTTTATTTTTATATTTCATGTCATATAAGCTTTTATAAGCTAACCTATTTTCACAATAAAATCATATAAAGTACAATCAATCGTATATTAAAATTTAAAAGCTTATAAAAGAACACCGTGGATTTAATCCATTTTTTCTTTTTTAACGATTATCGCCTTTTTATGATTTCTCGTGTCGGTCTTAATTCGAAATCATATGAAAATATAAAATCTTTATATATTTCTTTATGTTTTAATAAAAAAATGTTATGTAATTATATAAAAAAATTATATAAAAACATATTGCTCTTCAAATATACTTTTTATTAATACGGTTGATGTATCGGATTTATTTTAGAACAATATGTGGAGTAATAGCTTTTTATATTATAAAAGAGTATAAAAAATATTTTTGTATTTAAAACTGTTTACAAATATTTGATAACGAATATTAATTGAAAATTCTTATTTCGCAATAAATAAAACATTATGGTTTAATAAATAATATTTGGTAAAATTTATTTTACTATGATTATATAAAATTTCTATGTTTATTCTAATCCATTAAAATATATTAAAACAATCCCCAGTAAGAATTGTAAATACATGAAAAATCAATTATGTGCTTTAAAAAACAATTATTTCGTTTTATGACTTAAAAAGGATTAAATCCTTTTCTATACCTCGTTATATAAGTAAATATATTACTTAAAATCTAAACACAAATTTGATTTCTATTATGGAATGATACAAAACGAATTACAGAACAGAACTTGACTGTTATAAATTTATAGCAACTTTAAAAGTATTCAAAATGCTTTTATAAAAAGAATTTATGTTGAATTTTATCGTTTTTTCAAATAATTATACCAGTTGACTGCACTTGTGTTACTTTCTATAACAAATATTAACCAATATTCTTGTAAAGAGCTTTATTAAGGCTTTTAGTTGGCTTGGAACTTTACCATTTCCGACTTTGCTGCTAGCTTATTGTTCTTTATACGTGAGCGTGTTTGAAAAAGCTTATATGAGCTTTTGATTTAACGATTACATTTCAACATTTACCGTAATATCTTCGTCTTTGTTAATTTTTAATCCATTATTTTCAATTAATTACAGTTTGGTGATTATATCTTGTAATTCATTGATTATCAATACAATTTTACATAATGTTTTAAATTAAACTTTTCTTTTGAAGAAAATATTTATAAAGGTATTAAATGTTAATCTTATTCTATATTATAATATAATATTTAAGCATATAAAAGAATCAATTATAAACAATAGAATTTAAATGAATATAAAATCATTTATTGAATAAAAAATTATTTAATGTTTAGAAATACTTGTCTATTTAATAATTTTAGGTTTTTATATTGTGTACAGTTGTTTTCTGCTTCAAAATAACAAACATAATTCTGAGAAAATTGTCTGTGATTTTTAAAGCACTGTTCGAAAACACGAATAATTAAATTGAAATCAAGAAACTGGTAGATTTTTTTCACAAAAAAATTGTAGTAGTTGTTCGTTTAATTTGAAATAATATAAGATATTTACTGTTTTAAAGTTTTTGAGATTAACGTAATTATTTTATAACTAAAATCTATAAAAAAATAGTTTTAAAGTGGATCTTACGTTTTGTTATAATTTGTCATTATTTTTTTATTGAAATTATTGTTATATTAAGAATAAATAATATTTTATTACAATTAATTAATGGTAATTTTTTAGTACTTGCTATTTCATTAAAAATTCATTTGAAATAAAATACAGTTTAAATTTGTAAAATCTGAACATTTTTTTTAATAAAATTTCTTAATTTATGTACTACTATAATACATTTGTAAATTGAAAAAAAAATAATAAAAATAAATTACATTAAGAATTCTTAGTAGCTAAAAAAATTATCAAAGTTATTATTTAAAACACAGTACATTTTTTTAAAAAAAACTTTCTTATCTTATAAAATGCTTTAAAAAATACGATTTTAATTTTTTCAACTTAGAAGATATCAAATATGAATATTAATCTCAAAACAGCTTATTACTTTAAACAACATTATTTACTACCTCACACTACAAAATTTTATTGAGATATTCAATAGATAATTTTTGTTCATTTTTTGTTGCATACGAGTATTTTTATATCGGTGCTATTATTTTCGAATGATAGGTACATCAAATTCAATTTGTTTATTTATATTAACTATATTTTATTGATTTGAATGGGTATCGATACAAATTTAAATAATTCAATAAAATATTATGTTCTTAAGGTAATAATTCCTTTATAGAAAAAAATTTCATAGGAATTTATCAAACTTGAAATTCTTTTTATAAATTATCAAGCTATAAAAAATAAATCCATATAAAACGTATATAAGAAATATTTACAAAATTATATATATAATAAATTTATAATTTTGTAATCTTTTTATATACAAAAACATGTATTAAAATATTTATTCGCTTGAAGCATTAATTAAAAGTAAATATTCTTTGATACACTTAATGATTAATTATTTACATATAAAAATTCATATAATTTAAATCACTTTTTGGTACAAATAAATATTAATTGATTTTGAAATACAAATCTTACTTATTAAGATTATTTGAATTTCAAAATAAATTAAAATTCTATCCTTCAGTCCTTTTAATTGTATACTCCCGCATTTAAACTCAAGTGTAGAAATGAAATTAAATTCTGTAATTTTAATACAAAGACCTTTATACATGTATTTAAATTTGCTAGTAGAATTATGTACATAAATATACATACTAATATATATATATATATATATATATATATATATATATATATATATATATATATATATATTGTTTATATATTTTTCATTAGATTAAAATATAGTTGAATATTGAAAATTTGTCATTTCTTGATGTTTTAGCGATGGAATGTGCCGACGAGAGACTACACATGTTCAACCAATCGTGTTATCTCTTTGTGAGCTATCCCCAAGTGACATGGTTCACAGCACAACAAATATGCAAAGGAATGCGAGCCCATCTTGCGTCGATTGTTTCACCGGAAGAAGAACGTTTCGTTACATCAAATATCCGACGAACGTCTGAATACAGCACGAACGCAATATTCTGGCTCGGTGGAAAAGTCAACGATCACGGAAAACACGAATGGATGGACGGTGCGTCGAACACGTACTCTGGTTGGCAACCGGGTCACGGATCCGAAGAAGAAAACGAGATTGTCGAAAATCCATCGACGAATCCGATGTGTTTAGGGATACAGTGGACGACGTCCACATCGCCGATGTTCTCAAGCGGACTGTACTGGCACGCACAGAAGTGCCATTCGGTTGGTGGTTATGTGTGCAAGAGAAGATATCAACTTTCTGGGATCAATTCCAATTTCAATCGCACAATTAATGGTTCCGAAGGTCGAATCACATCTCCGAATTATCCAGGGAATTATTATCATAACCTCGATTATTGGGTCAAGATAATCGGACCGAGAAGAACCCGACTTGTAGTACAATTCGCTAGAGTAGACATAGAATCTCAATTAGAATGCCTTTATGATTATGTGGAATTGAGAAGTACAAAATCATCGAAAAACGATGATTCGATTAGATGGTGTGGCACACATGATACAGATATGGAGAGATTTAATTTCGTATCTTTGTCGAATGAAGTGATACTTCGGTTTCATTCAGATTATTCTTTATCTGGAAGTGGGTTTTCGGCCACTTGGCAAGCTATAGATGTATCTTCCTGTCCAATACAAACTCTAACAGCTCGTGAAGGAACTTTGACCAGTCCGAACTATCCCCATTTTCTTTTACCGAGTCTCGATTGTACAGTAATGATTTTAGCACCGCATGATAAAAGAATTTGGCTAGAAATAGTAGATTATGATTTGAATATAGATTCGTTAGATGCAGGTTTTTTAACTAAAGATAAAAATACTGAATCGATTGTTGAACTTGATCTAGATGAATTAAATACTCCATTCCGGCCATTTCAAGTGAAAAATCATTTAACGGACGGCGCTTATGTATCACAAAGTGAACGAATCAAAATAAGACTAAGGACAGCATCAAAACCTTACGGTTCGGGGTTCAAAGCAATATACAAAGTGATGCATATCGTCCGTGAAGAACGTGTGGTAACTCTTGAAAACTCAACATATGGATCGATTTTAAATCTGAATTATCCAATGACTGTACCACCGAATGTAGATTACACGCAACATTTTGTAGCGCCGTTAGGAAGCATCATCCTTCTTGAACTGTACCACGTTAAATTTAATGAAAAAGGTGATTGTCCAAACGGTAACGGCATCCTCGAAGTATTCGATAACTACGCGGAGAAAAACGGAACCAGATGGTACCTGTGCGAAGACATACAAGACGATATATTAGTACCACCGTCGCCTTTATCGATAACTTCTTATCTGAACACGTTGCACATTCGCCAGAAAAGTTCTGATTACGGAGGTGTCACGTTCAACGGAAGCATTCGCGTTCAAACCGACGTGAACTATAAGGTCAAACTGTTACGACAGGATGACAATATGGTCGAATCGTGTGATCTAGCGCCGTGTCAGAATAACGGAAAATGTGTTGGAACAAACGATAATAAGAAAACGTGCCAGTGCATTGGTCATTTTACAGGTAAGTTCGTAATATGCTGTTATATTGTAAAAATACATAATTGATATTCTTGTAAAAAGGTGTGTTGAAAATTATATATTTTTAGAATTTTATTTTGAAATGTTTTTGATTTTTTAAAATTATCTTTAAATTAATACATTTTTTTTATAAACACAACAGTAAGAGTTTATTTAAAAGTATTAATTTTAAATTTATAAAAAAAATATATATAAAGATATTTTAATTAAAAATATCATTGAAATATTTATTTATTGCTAACACATTCTTAAATTTTAAAATCTTTGTTTAATAAATAAAATAATTTATATTTTATTCACAACTTTATAATAGAAATTAAAATGTTATAAAAATAAAAAGTCAATCCTATATTATAAACATTGTATATTCATATATTATTTAATTTTATATTCAAATATGTTTAAATTACTAATATAAAATCATATAAATCAGATTAAAATGTTATTTATCTGAAAAAAGGTCTTATTTATAAAGAAATGAAAATTTTAGAAAATATATAATATTTTTCAAACTATTGATCTTTTTATTATTTTGAAGACAGCTAGAAATTTGATACCAAATAACAAATATGTTTATTACAAGACTTGATTTCAATCTATTAATATATTTTCTTAATTTATTAAATAAAAAATGTAGATATCATTTTATCATATTTGCATAAAATTCATTCTATGAAAATATTATTTACTATCTATTGACTTTAATAATAATTTATGATAAAATTTCATAATATTTAATTGAAATATGAAATATAATATCAAATAATAATAATATTTATAAATGTACATACACATATGTATGTATAACGAATAATTCAAACATTAATATTTTCTAAAATACGAGAGGAATAAATTTCAATTTGAAAATTCTAATAAACAAAAAGATATATGTGTTTTCGGTCAAATCGTTATTTGAGACGCATTAAAACGAACAGAACAGATCTTGAAAAATAAAAGAAAAATTGTTGAAAAACTTCAACGATTTTTCAACATCTTGAATTTGTTTTACTTTAAGTAGTTCTCAAGTGAGGACACTAAGTGCCAGTAACACTGGATATTTCAAATTTTCAAACGATAACTTTAACAATTCTCAAGTTTTGAAGATTAAAGATCGGACTTATTTTTAAATTGTACTTTTATACAAACTTTGGAAATTGAGAATCATATATATATATATATACACTCTTACTTAATATAATATTATTTTTTATTCGAATAAAAACATTATTTCATTTTAAAAATTAATAAAGTTAATGGAATTAAAAACAGACTTGGTAAATACAGACACTGAAGATATTATTTGATTTATTTTTCATAAGAGTCACTCGTAGAGAAAATAAACAACTTATCTAATCCATTAGTTCACAAAGATAAACAACATTCAATCTCAGTGGTGAACAAGAAATTTCGTCTAGCTGACTTTCATGTTAATCATCCGTTTAGTTAAGAGCAAATCAGAATAATAAACTTTTAGGTTTCATCTCGACGTTACGAAACAGCAACATTTTCCGACACGCGAATTTAATTCTATCCCGAGCTGTGTTCCTTGCAAATCTAGTTAAGATAACGCGAAGAGGATATATTCGATGCTGTTAAGATTACCAGGAAATAACATCTTCGAGTTTGTTTTTATTTCTAACTGTTTTACATACTAAACACCTAAATCGTGGATTAATTCTCAAGGTTAAATGAATTCGTATCGTTCTCGTAACTTTTCTTTATCAAGCAGAATTTGATAAAAAAATATATATGTACAATAGTATCGTTGTTAAGTTCTAGAGTTTTAAGTTGAAAAACAGTTCGTTTAACCGTTTGAAAAATTTAAATTACAAATATATATTTATTTTATTTCGAAATTATTCTCCATAATCCGGCAATGTTTCGTCGTTATTCTATTTTATTAGAATTGAAATTAATCTCAGTTCAAGCAAAAATTAATATTTCGAATATAAATATTTAAATTGTTCATATAAAAACAGAAATGAGTTTTTTTTATAATCACGTTTAAACTTTCATAGGAATTTTAATCAAGCCGTTGAATTATTCAACACAGACGTTGAAAATAATAATTTAATTAAATACACATTTTATACAAACTGTTTTACTAGTCCAATTTAAATCTAATGAATTATTTTACTCAATTCGTAATTTCAATGAACAAAATCAACTTTACAGATTTCTGAAAATACTTAATCTCATCAGAGGATCAGGATTAATCGACGATGTTAAATGAGTCTATACATCAATATATATATATATATATATATATATATATATGTATGTATGTATGTATACAAATAATTTTAATCAATGCAACATCCTGCGATATACTGAATTCAAAACATTTCATTTCCTGGAATGAATAAGATTTTAGATAATTCAATTTCATTAGATTTCCTATGAAAATTATACAGTTTTACAATAAATCATATAAAAACACATATGCTTATATATATATATATATATATATATATATATATATATATATATATATATAATATAGAGTCATCTAAATGTGACGCCTAGATTTGTGTTTTATTAAAAAGAAACATGTGTATAGGGAAGTATGTATATATATTTTTTTAATAAAACACAAATCTAGACGTCACATTTGGATGACCTATATACAATATATATAAGCAAATAAATAAGAATAAAAAGAGAGATTATTTTGGAATATAAATAAAAATATTTTTTTAATAAAATTATATTATATTTTCAATAAAAATTAAACGTACTATTAATCAAAAATATTCGCTCTTTATTTTTTGAATAATTTAGATATTCATATTTACTTTAAATTAAAAATAATATTTTTAAGATCCTAAAAATTCAATACCCAATCTTGAATCAATTTATGAACACAAATATTAAAGCTTGCAATATTCAAAACAATCTAAGATTATTTTTTTAAAAACTGGATGAGAAGCAATTTCAATAGCTTGTTGTAAATAATTCTTCTTGATTTATTTTTATTTACATAGATATTTTATTCAATGTATTTTAAAAATATTATGTATAAATATTTAAATCGTTTTTTTTTTGGTTATAATTTTTTAATCATATTTGACTACATAACCTTATTTTTAATTTCTTACTTGTTAATAAAAAAAAACAGTAATAAAAATAACTATAAAGAGTAATAAAACGTTTAGTATTTTCTTAGTAATTATTCTAATCACGTTTAGTATTATCTAGTCTATAAACATTTAGTATTAGCTTAGTCTTTAGTAATTATTTATTTTAAAACGTTGTTTAATTTTGTTTTTATAAGGTCATACAAATGTGACACCTAGATTTGTGTTTTATTAAAAAGAAAAATGTGAATAGTTTCTTTTTAATAAAACACAAATCTAGGCGTTACATTTGAATGACCCTATATACTATATTAATAATCGTTTATTATGCGAATTATTAAATATTTACTCGTTTTTATCATTTTATTTAACTATAAAATATTTTAAATAATCTACTTATCTCTATTTATTTTTTTTTCTTGTATACTTTAAACCTAGTGTTCATATTTATTCTTAATAAAAATATTATATATCATTTTACATTTATTTATTCGCAATAAATATTTTAATTATTTATTCATATTTCTTTTTAATCCACGTATTTAAAATTTTATCCATCTATAAATATGCTAAATAACTTTTATATATCTACAGCATATTTTTTTTAAAAAAAATATGACAATTATTCACTTATGTATGAAATATTAAATTTATTTTAAAATGACATTTTATAAGAAAAATCTATATTTAAAAACAACTTTGCTATGAAAAACTAATTTATTTTATATTCATATAATGTACTGTAAATATATTTAACATCAAACTAAATAACGTATGACATTAATAGATTAATTTTGAAAAGTCAATGCGTGTCTTGTGATTTCTCGGAACTGAATTATATTATGTTATCGATTTAATACTAATTCACACTCTATCATCGTTTAGTAATTTTCTAAAATACAGACAATTCACATATCTTAATCATACAATTATTTCTGTTTGTCTAGGACATAAATATTAGTTTAAATTCGAGATTCGTTCGTTAACGTCTGGTAATTCCTTAATTAAATTTAAAATTATCTGTATTGTTCAGTGGAGTTTGGTAATTGGTTATATTGTTTTATTGTCATGATGTTAAAGTTATATTTTGCAGATTTTCTATTTATATATATATATATATATATATATATATATATATATATATGTACAAATACTTAAATTTTCCAGGTTTATTTTGTGCTCTCACCGTATGTGAACTCGCACCATGCGTATTTGGTCGATGTGAATTAACACATAATGGTCACCGATGTGTATGTCAACCAGGATATACAGGGCTTACGTGCGAACAAAGAAAAAAACCTTGCGATGCATCTCCTTGTGAAGGACGTGGTGAATGTGTGGAACGCGGCGATACATTTCAATGCCGATGTCACGCTTGGTACGTTTTTTGATATCAATGACACGTACATATATCAAAAATGATAAATTTCAGCACACAGTACGTTTATAAATATTTTTTGACATGAATTTCACACCAATTTATAATAAAAATAAAATAAACATTTCAAACCAGTAACGTAAACAATTTTAACATTTATATTTTTTTCAAATAAATATGTATATTAAAATAATCATATAATAGTTTTTTTTCTTCACAAGAAAATAATTAAAACAGTTTTTTGTAAATGTACTAATCACACTTACATAAATATATATCTAATTATAAAAGTCGTACTTGTCAACAAATTTAACAAGGTTTTTAATACCTAAAGTAATAATAATGATATAAAAAAAATCTTCCACATTTATAAATACTTCAATGTTTTTGTTAAAATATAATTTCTAATATAAACATAAAAAAAGTCTATTTAATTTTTTAACATAAAATAATACCAATTTCATAAATTATATCACATGCTTGATTACAATATAATCGTTTATTTTTCGACAATTTGTCGACATTTTTAAATTTAATGTAGTCATCGAATTTGAATATCACTTAACATAATATTGATTTTTTATAATTAGATTTGTGTTATCTTTTCAATACGTTTATTTAACTAAATAATATTTCTATCGTATTTTAATTTAAAATTCCACGATTATTCACATGCAATTTAAGTGATTAAATTCAAAATATTATTTTCATTTCAATTAATTTCTGATTATTTAAAATTCAATTACTGTTTTTATAATTATCTCATTTTTTATTTATTGATAAATAGTTAAATTTTAAAAATAGAAAATTCAATAATATTTACCAGTTTTTTATTTCTTGTAATTTTTTGTAGAATCTCTGTTTCATTAATATGAATTGTAATGGCCATACCGTCATATCTAAAACAGAAAATCTAACGTTTACATAATGACTAAAAGCTTTTAATAAAAATCTAAAATTAGATACATAGCTTTATTGATAAATAAAAAAGTTAGCTTTTTGTAATACACGTTCTTTGGACAATATTAGTTTTAATATACAAAAAATTTGATATTTATTATTTTTTTAAATTATTGTTTAATCTAAATCTATTTTTGTTGGTTATAAATTTTATAATATATTATAAAATTTCATTTTAAATAATGTAATTAGTTATATATATATATAGGGTTTTTCCAATAAGAATGTCAAAACTTTGATAGCTGGTGGCAACCATGTTTGATTTTTTTAAACTCATTCTAACATTTCAACTCAGTATAGTTTGACAAATTATCATGAAATGTTTAACACTTCAACAACACTTAGAAATAGTAAAAACTTCAATAAACTTATTGAAACAAAAATTTAATAAGTGTATTATTTCACGAAATGGACTCATCAATTGACCACCAAATTCATGTGATCTTACTCAATTGGTTTATTTTCTGTGGGGGTTATGTGAAATCATTGGTTTATGCTGATATACCACAAACTACAGAAGCATTAAAAATAAACATTAAACTTGTAATTCATGAAATTGGACCACAATTACCTGAAACAGTGACTAAAAATTGGACTAAACGAATGTCAAGTGGTCATATGAGTGAAATTGCATTCCGTCATTAATGCCATTAAATGTGCTTAAGAATAAGAAAAATAACTAATTAATTAATTACTGTTTGTTTTATTTCTATTTAAATTTCTGAATCGCTTATTGGAAAACCATTTACATATATTATAAAATGCAAATATAATATATAATATAAAAATATATTTTATGTATATAAAAAAAAATATTTTTTTATCATCTTTAAATCGTAAATATATTCAAGAACAATTTAATAATGTAATAACACTAAAAATACGTTTTTTTATAATATAATATTTATTTGATAACCAAATTAAAAACTAATTTGTAATCAAATTACTCTCAAATAAAAATTATAGAAATGAAATGTGTTAACGGAACATGTTTTTCGTCATTTAGGTGGGAAGGCACACGATGCGAACGTCGTATGGTTCATATCCCGTACAAACCGCTATCAGAACGGATGTTACAAGAACCATTTTGGCTTGGTCTTATCACCGTCACAGTCGTATTAGGTATAATTGGTTTTGTATGGTGTGCGAAACGACATTTTCCTGAGAAACTAGAAAAGCTGCTGGCTGAAGAAGCTGACCGTAATCGAGGACGTAAGTGCTTTTTTTATTTCTAGTGTTGTATATTATGTAATCACATTTATGTAGCTTCTTCAAATATATTTAAGAGTATCTTATTTACGTTCAAAAAAGAAGTGGATAAATAATTTAATTTGTTGTATTATTCTATATGAATTTATGTTTATCATCTTGTAAATTATTTATTTTTCAATTTGTTTCTTTTATTAACATTTGTTTATTTCGATGTACTTTTTTAGGTAATTTATATCATGTTCTAAAATTTAATTCAAATTATTTATTGATCATTATCTGATATATTTTTTTTATATTTATACAATAAACGTTCTATGAAAATAAATTATTAAAAGACATGCAAGGATAGCAATTTGGAAAATGGCAGATAAATGTTTTTTATAGAAATAGAAATTTAAGGCAATTTTTTACTATAAGATTTTTTTACTATTAAAATCATTTTTTTAAAAAAAAACTATATTAGAATAGTTTTCGAAGCGTAATCAGCTGCGAGCGAGAGCTTTTAATTTTCATAGAGAATTCTTCGTAATGAGGGAGAGACATCGCACGACACGTTTGGTGTACATAAAGCGTAAGTTTATTGTTTTAGCCACATCATCCATCCGTGGTTCGTCGATCCGTGACCAACTCGGCGTATGTGGCAGCGGTGCTGGAGGCGGAAGTTCAGCGATGGTGTATGCTGCAAGCGGAGCGAGCGGCACTGGCGGACATCAAGGCAGTGGAGGCGCGTGTCCTCGCTCATTGTTCGGCCGCCTCGGTATTCGCAAACCTTCCCTGTTGAGCTTGACCAGCCCGCACAGCCCCGCGGGCCCCCATCACCATCACCCCTCAACGGCGGCGCGAACGTTCAGTCTGGACGATTTGCTAAAGCCGCCCCTCAGACGTAAGGGCACAATGGCCTTCTTTGTGCCTGTGTCTGCTGAACGTGTTTTTCTTCTATCTGCCACTACTCTACACTCTTCTGTCTCCAGCCTTTTGTCTAAATCCGCCTGTTCACTTTCTTTTCATGGTGGTGATCTCACATGCTGACATATACATATACACATATAGATCTTTTTTTTTGATTTCGTGAACACTATTCCGGAACTCAAAAATTAAATCATGTTCAATAATTTCAAATACTGTTGAAATTTAAGACTGCCTATTTCCTTACAAAATACAAATTTATACTAAGAAAAAATAAAAAAAATCCAACACATATTTCTATGAATAACTTATGACAATTATTATATTATAAAATCATTAAAAAATAAATTACAATTACTTTCTCAACAATTCATAATATATTTACTATCTACAGTAAACGATTATATAAAAGAGATAATTTACAACAAAACCTCGATAATTCAATTATTCATCTTCTTTTAATTATACGTACTTCCTGGTAAATTCGCGAGACTTGCAATTTACATTACATAAATATTCTACAACATTCATTTCTCTTAAACCTTCAATGTCGAGAAAGTTTGTCGAATCTCAAACAACAGAATAATTTCATTAACACAAAAAGTGACTAATTCATCTTGTTTGTACGTTCGCCACAATTCTATTATTAGAATGATAGGTTTAATCTATATACAGCGAATTAAAATAGTTATTTATAATATCAATTTATATTTTTTGAAAAATCGTACTAAATTCTAAATATAGAAAGTAACTAATCTTTATCTGAATTTTAAATAAACTTCAATTTCATAATTAACAAATCTAAAATATCTGTTTAATTTTTGAGTTCCTAATGTATATATATATCCGAAAAAACATATATTTCAACCTAGATGAGTATTTTCCACTTGGCTGTACTGTTAAGCACTAATAGTCAATGTGGCCTATTGCACTAATAAATATTAGAAAAATTAGAAACAAATAATCATGTAATTCAATTGGTTATTGTTTTTTGATGGACAATTCAGAAAAGAATATTTATAAATGCATAAAACGACAATAATTCATTTAAAAATAATATTTCTTTTAATTTTACTCAAGTAAAATTTGATTTAATAATTTAAACAAATACAAAAACATATATCACTAAATTATATATTTTTAAAAAAAAAACTAAGCTGATAATTAGGCGACAGTTCAAAATATTTTCTAATAAAAATCTTTAAAAATAAAATTAATCAAATATATAAACAGTAATTTATATATTGTTTTTTTCCAAATTAGAGGTTGAGTATGAAAATGATAGCCTCATCTCATAAAAAATATATTTATATAATTTCCTTCATTAGAATTGACATTTTTATATAAAATTCTTTATTAGGACTGACTTAATTATTCTTTTAATTGATTTATTTACATAGATAATTTTATGGACATGAACGATTAATAAGAAGAACAATATAATTTTTCATTTCCAAAATATAAACAAAAATAATTTAAATGGAGTAACTTTTTATATAAAACTTTAAGATCGTGCTTTTGATATAACTAAATTACGAGTTTCAACACTTGTATTTTCAGATTTATGTAGATACTTATACACATATGCTACCAACAGACAACATAAATACTGAAACTGTTCATGGCCAAGACTAGAGAAATGGAGATTCTAAGTTGTTATACAAATAAGTTGAATATACTTAAAAGTATTTAATGAAAGGATTATTTTGTTTGTCTATATTTTAATAAATCAATTGTTATGAAATATTTAAATCAAAAAAAATGCATAAATAAATAAACAATATTGATTTTCAAATAATCCTAAAATGGTTCATATTTTAAATAATATTTATTATATTTCCATTTTTTATTTTTCTTGTTTCAAAAAAATTACGAAAATAATTTTCCTGTTTTTTTAAAAAAAAAACTTACTTAAATTGCATTGTCTATTATAAAACAATAATTTCAGATATATATATATATATATATATATATATATATATATATATATATATATGTATATGTATATATGTGTATATAAAAATATGATAATTATATGTGTATATATGTGTTATGTATGTCTTGACGTATGTAAAAAATATGCAACAATAAAATTTTGTGATATGAAAATTATAAAGTACAAAAATACATTTCATAAAAATTAAAAAGAAAATTACTCCAATATTTTTTTTTAAAATCACATTAATGTATTTATCAATTTTAAAATAAATAACTCTATTCCTATTTAATTTTTTCAATTAGTTAAAATATTAATCATTGATTTTTTTAAAAAAAAAAAAAATAAGACTGTTAGATTTAATAAATTATAAAAATAAATATTTTTATCCAAATTATTAAATAAATATAAATATTTTAAATATAATTAACATTTTTTTCACATCACAAGAATTTATTATATGTTAAATGTTATGCAAAAAAATGATGTCAAATGATTAGTATGTGTTTAGAAAATATATAAACAATTCCCATGACAGAAATGTCCGTAATCCACTATATGAAAGAACTACGTAGATATTATAACCTGTATATAAAACAGCATGTAATGAATATTCTTCATTCCTTACAGTAATTATTTTCTTCGTGGTTATTTGTAAAGTATACCTTTATATTTTCACCTTATAAATCGTATCCTCAATGTCATTTTTTTGTAATATAGATTTTTAAACAAATCAGTAAAAATATTAAAAGCTATGACATTTAGGATACTTTAATTTTTTATTAATTTTATTGATAACTTAAAATTATTATAACAAAATATATTTTTAAATAAAAAAGTTTCAATGTTAAATATTTTTAATTGAAAAATATTACAGAAATATATAAAAATATATTTTGTTATTTAATATAAAATAATAATATTTAGTTGTATATATTTAGAAAAAATATTATTAAATTAAAAAATAATTTTAATATTAATAAACATAATTTTTGTTACATTATATATTTTAATATATTATTTAGAAATAATTTCGATCTTATTAGACATATAAAATTAAATATTAAAGAGTAGTAAATTAAATTTCATTAGATTTGTTATAAATATATATATTTATAGTATTTTATAAAAGTCAAATTATAACAGAAATAATAAAAAATAACATTGCAGGTACACCGTCGCCACGTAAAAAGCGTAACAATTCGACGCCTACAAAGAAAAATGCTGCTGAAAAGAAACAAATACTCCAACAATTGATATCACCTGCTACAAGCCAACAACTTTCTCGTAAAGTAAGTCTAGGTGAACTTATACAACTCACGGATAGAAAATTGAAAGAGAGTGAAGGAAAAGAAAAGGACGAGAATGGTAAAATAATTGAAACAAATTTCGGTGGTACTATAATCGATCCATCGACATCTTCATTACGAGCACCGCTCGATGATCCGAAATTAGAAAAGAAGGTCACATTTGCTAGACTACTGAATAAAGTGTCTGCTGAAATGAGTTCAGGGTCGGAAATAGAACTGACTTCTGTGAAAAAGTCGGTCAGTTCTCCACCTTCACCAGCGACCGATCCGAAATCGCCGCACAGCACATCTAGTAATCAAGGAAGTGATTCGTTGTCCAGTTTAGAAGTGTCTATTCCTGGTGGTACTGGAAGTATAACAGATTTGTTAAGTAATAGGAGAAACGGTCGTATAGTGTCTGGAAGAGTTATAAAACCGGCAAGTGCGGATTCAATTCTTGCAATGTTCAGAAACTTTTCATCGACATCCGCTGGTGTAAACATGGGATCTTCGGTTCGTGCTTCACCTTCATCTACACCGACTGCATCGAGTCCACAAGACGATGCTGCCGGTGATGACGATTCTCCAACTTCATCAATACATACACCTATTTCATTTTCGAGCGGACCACCAGATTCGCCTGTTATGTTCACTAGAGCAAGCTCTCATAGTATTGAAGTACCAGTACTTGATCCTCTTAACGCGCACAAGACATCATCGGGTGGAAATAATTTCTTGCAACCGCCGACGATTTTATTAGAAATTCCAAGTAGTAGTAATAAGTGTCTTTCCCCTATTCGTGAACTACCGACACCTCTTCCAACACCCATGCCATCACCAGCGATCACGCCGATGAAACAAAGAAGTCCTATATGTTCATCGAATGAAGATCTTGGAATGGATATGAGTGACGATAGGATTTCGATTGAATTGCCTTGCATGTCGATAAGTTTGAGTGAGGCGGACGATGACGACGATCTGCCTCAAGATATTGTAATAGATATTCAATCCGCGGACGGACTTCAGGACGAAGCAATTGCTCTGTCACAAGCTGCCTGTAATTTACCAGTTCCTTTAAAGATGAAGGTATATTTCTTTATGTTTTTTAACAAACCCCGTCATTTCAAGGAAAAGTGGATAAAAGTAATCTTCACTTCCAATGGCTAATGTTTATTTTGTGTGATTTTTATTTTTTATATTTTTACCCAAATACATTAACAAACGCACAAAATACTTTCAAATCACTTTTCGTTCACATATTTCAAATAATATACATTACATACAGAAATATTTCAAAACAAATCTACACTTTATATTTTTCTTAAGAATATTTCATATTTTCTTATCGATTAGAAAGTAATCACAACATACTTAAAAAATAATTTAAATATTTTTTCAGGCACGTCCCCCTCCCATCGGTCAAATTCTATCACCGGCTACGTCTGGTTCTTTATCAAAATCATCTGAAAAATCAGACAGTACGAGCTCGAGCACTGCACCTCCACCACCACTTATAATACCAACTCTCACAATTCAAACGCCATCCCCGACTCATCGCCACCCTCCTTCGTTGATTTACCCTGGTTCTCCACCTCCACAGAGAACAACTGAACCATACGATAGTGAGTTTTCTTTCCCTATGAAGCAACAACGTCGCGGATTATTAAAAGAATTCGATAAACCCACCTCCTTAGATCTCCCGTGTGTGCCTCCGATGATTACAATTACATGTAACTTAAGCGAAGCTGAATCTGATGCAGAATCGATCTCTCCGGCCGTCAAAACGAATGCATCTCATCTGGGGGCTCCGTCCGGCGGAATGTCCTACCTGAGTCCATTCTCAATGTGCACGCGAGCGGACAGAACGACTTCGGAATCGAATCTTAGTTCTTCAGGATATAGTTCGATGGCCAGTCCCGGTCCGTCGAGATGTGGTTCTAATAATCCACTCTGTCCATCTGAAATGGAAGATCCTGGCCCGCCAGGCTCTGGGCCGACTAATTTGCATTCGCATATTACGCCGAGAAGGCCATCTCCTCTACTGAAAAATACATCTGCGAACGATAATAGTCCAATAGATAGAAAATCGACAGATCAGGGAGAACATTGTAGAGGACGATCGGATTCTGAGACGTTGTCGGATGATCCTTTGTTGGAATCGAATGACGAAGGTATAGGAACAGATCATCTCGATGAGAAAATCGAAGACGGTGACTTAAAAAGTGCAAAAGAGTTAGAAGTGTTTATCGGTAAAGATTTATTAGACAACGGTAAAACATTGCTCGGTATTCCTGTGATATCTACACCTTCTTTAAGTGTAACGAATTGTGGTAGTGTGGAAGAAGGTATTAATAGACTGTTGCCACCTTTGACTAATAAAACGTCATTACAACTGCCAGCTATTGTGGTACAAGGTGATTTGAGTAATTGTGATAAACTTCATCCGAGCCCAGTCAGTTCACGTAGTGAGAGCCCATTGAGTGATAGGACTGCGGGCTTAGGTCAATTTTCGCCCCAATTTTACAATCGTTATAAAGACCAATTACCCTTTACAGACTCCGACGGATTATATGATTTTCCAAGTTCGGACTGTCCTCCGCCGCACAACAGCAAAGTAAATGTAGGTCCTGTCGTACAACAACATCGTAAATCGACAGGACGGAGGCGGGATAAGAAGTCGCCGAGGATTACATCGAAAACGCAAAGTCCGACGAAGCCACAAGTACCGTCTTCATTACAGCATCTCTTAGATATTCCAGGAAAAGAACAACATTTCAGAATACCGACGCAGAGAAAACCGAGTCCGAAACGTCGAGCGCGGACTCAACAGCGCGTCAGTTCGTCGTCGTCGTCCGAAAGTCTCAATTCGATGAGAGAGCTCAAAGTGTCTTCCTCAAGTCCAAGTCCGGATACGATCCGATGGCCCGCATCGACTGGAGACTGGCCTGGTGAAAAGAAAACATGTATGTCGACAGAAGCTTCCGGAGAAGAAACCGGAGAAGTAAGTTCGAAAACAAAAATATGCATACAGCGTTTCATTCAATAATTAACAGTCTAATGTATAAATATTTATTAATCGATCGTTCCAGTTCTCTTACAATGTTCATTCTTTTAAATGTTGCTTTATGTATCTTATATCTACATTTCTAGATGTCAGTCATGGCTTTTGGTTGAAGTAAACAATCTCGAGAATTACAAACGAAAATGTCATTTCATTCAAATGGGACTGCATCACTAGCAAGCATACTTATAATAGGTTCTAAACAACTAAATTCAGTGTGCTTACAAAGCAGCATAGCAGTCTTAACGCTATAAATAAATTTATAAATGTTTTTTTGTACATAAATGTAGATTCACGTTTCGTATATTTCATTACATTTGCATTGAACAAACTATTTAATACGCTTATTTATTTTTTTAACATAAGCACAACATTTCTAGGCTAGTTTATACAATACACAGATTTACATAAACGCTTTACATTTTAATTATAGTCAAACCTTTGCTTCAAAATATAGTTTCAATACTGAATACATTTAAAATCAATAAAAATACACACAACATATTTTTTAAAAAAATAATCAACACATGTAAATAATTTCATAAAACGACAATATTTACAAAACATACCTATTTTAAATTATTGCAATATTTCTATCTTTTTAAAATTCTACCTTAATAAAAAGATTTGTAATAAAAAATATACGAATTGGCATTTTTTGACAAAATATATTTCATTATTTCTATTTTATTTTTTATAACATATTACTGTATCGATATTAAATTATAAAATAAGTGAAGACATTTTTTATTGGAAATACATAAATCTAAAAACATACGACATTTTTTAGATTTTTGTAAAGTGCTAAAAATGAAGTACATACCCGGCCAGTCTCTGCAACTAGTGATGGGGGATACATTGCACTAAACGATGTAACTCAGACGACGCAATATCACATGTATGTTGCACATCAGCTGTTGCCATTTAATATACAAGTTCGATTGCATTGCAGTTTCTTTCGAACATCTTACAAGCGCTTTATTTAATTATTTTTATATATACTTCGTTCAGTTCGTTAAACACATTAAAAATCACACCGCTTTATTAACTTAACAAGTCGAAAACACAACAAATCAGTACCTATATTCTCTTCAACTTTTATGCTACTGTACATAATTCATCTGCTGAAAATATATACAATACTTCAACAAACATTATTATATGAGATTCATAAATAATCTCGATTTCAATCAACTATAATTGATTACAGTTTTCATTGTAATAACACATAAAAGAATTCGGCTACTGCTTACTTTTAAATCTTGGTTATAAATTATATAATTTGACAAATATAATTAATCTGATACACTGCTTCTGGAATGCTTTTAACAAACACACCACAGCAGATCAAACTACATTATCACTACATAAACATTTTCTATAATTTTACTTTGTTTACACAGTACACCTAAAAGTTACTCTCTGAGAAGCTAAAAAATAATTTATAATTCTCAGCTTATGAAAAACTATTAATACAATTTTAAACTATTATTATTTTTTTCGAATCCTTATTTTACATAAATCTGCAAAAATTAAAAGATGACATTAAAAGCTATTTACTGATCAGAACTTGTCATAAGTAGAATTTAATAATTTCTTACGGTACAGTTTAGTTGAGCTACGTATATTTTACTTTCAAACATTTTTTTTAAAAAAGTACTCTCAATTAATTAAAAAAAATACAAATTATTAATATGAATTCAAATAAAATTTGATTTTTACATATATTATATTTTTTATAAAACAATAATTCAAAATCACTATTTATTCTAATACTGTGACAAATTCCCTTTAACACAAATTAATTATCTTTCCAATGCTAGAGAATTATTTATCTTGTGGTGATAATTCATTTGTGTTTCATTAAATCACAATTTGAATTTAAAAATGAGAGTTAGTTTTAGGTAAACTGTGTATGTATATATATATATATATATATATATATATATATATATATATATATATATATATATATATATATATATATATATATACTTATTACATATTGAAGAAATTTATCCAATAAATTCTGAAAACTGATATTCTAGGTACTATTATACGTATATGATAAGTTAATTATATTCAAAAATCTGAAGAAAAAGTATACCAAACAACAATTAAAAAAAATATAATTACAGAAGATACTAAGAATCAGTAAATGGATATCTTTATTTTATACCACAATAGTTTAAATATAATTCATTGACCATTTTAAAGCTATTTTGTTAAATTGACAAAAAAAATCCATAGAAAAATTTAGTGACAAGAATTCTTATATAAAATCACAGATAAGATCTTTATTACTAGAAAAAATGTTTTACTTTTTTTAAAAAAAATAAAATTTTTAATACTATATATCACAGGGTGTGGTATTTTAACATTTTTGTATTTTTTTAAAAAATATTTGAATAATTATTATACAATAATTAGCTTATATATACATATAGAAATATTGAATTTTCATAAGAATATTTACATTCTTAAAATATATTAAAAGATTAGTAATAATTTTTAATGCTTACTCTTCTCTAGTATATATATACATATATATATATTATATATATATATATATATATATATATATATATATATATATATATATATATATATATATATATATATATGTACATATATATATATATATATACAAACTAATTACTAATTAATATATTTTAACCGCTTTCATCCACAATTTGAAATGTTTGAATTACAAATAATTTCAATCGATAAACATTGCTTTAATACATCTCTTCTAATCTTCATTCTTTCAGCAATATTTGTGATTTCACTTGTGTATATAGACATTATATATATATATATATAAATATCTTTAGTCATTCTTAACCAACTTAATATTTTGTTGAGTACACTAAACATTGTATTGAGTTAAAATAATAAAAACATATTAAATATGTACAAAAATATATAGTGGTTAAGAATATCATATATATATATATATATATATATATATATATATATATATATATATATATATATATATATATATATATAATGTACATGTGTATTATTAACAATTTTAATTAATTTAGTTTCAGTCGACTTTAAAATTAGTATGCTACATTTATTGCTAGTCAATATTTTAATCTATATTTACAGAATGAATCTTTTTGAAGCTTGTTATCAACAATAAATCGAGAATACGTACATATATAAATTCATATATATATATATATATATATATATATATATATATATATATATATATATATATATATATATAAACAATATGATCCATGAGAATAAAATAAAATGTAAATACATTCTAGGTTCTACTATTCTTGTAAATTTTAATTTTAAATATTATTGTTGTTAGACATAAACATTGAATAAATGTAATTATTTGTCAATAATGCAGAATTTAAATAATAGTAAAAAAATATATTTTTTGTATAAATATAAAAAATACAAAATGTCATACTTAATAGAAAAAGAAAGGAAAAGTTTTATATTCATTTAAAAACCAACTCTGAAAAAATCATGAAACCACCTTGAAAGTTACAAAATATATTAACCACTTGCGCTAGCAATTACAAGCAATCAAAAATTTTGAAAATTTTTGAAAATTACCAAAAAATTTTAAATTTTTGAAAATTTCCAAAAATTTTAAAATTTTGAAAATTTTGAAAATTTTTGAAAATTTTGAAAATTTTTGAAAATTTTGAAAATTGTGAAAATTTTTGAAAATTTTGAAAATTTTGAAAATTTTGAAAATTTTTGAAAATTTTGAAAAATTTTGAAAATTTTGAAAATTTTTGAAAATTTTGAAAATTTTTGAAAATTTTGAAAATTTTGAAAATTTTTGAAAATTTTGAAAATTTTTGAAAATTTTGAAATTTTTGAAAAAATTGAAAATTTTTGAAAATTTTCAAAATTTTGAAAATTTGAAAATTTTGAAAATTTTGAAAATTTTGAAAATTTTTGAAAATTTTGAAAATTTTAAAATAAATTATTGAAAATTTTGAAAATTTTGAAAATTTTTGAAAATTTTGAAAAATTTGAAAATTTTGAAAATTTTTGAAAAAATTGAAAATTTTGAAAATTTTGAAAATTTTGAAAATTTTGAAAATTGTGAAATTTTTTGAAAATTTTGAAAATTTTTGAAAATTTTGAAAATTTTGAAAAATTTTGAAAATTTTGAAAATTTTGAAAAATTTTGAAAATATTGAAAATTTTGAAAATTTTGAAAATTTTTGAAAATTTTGAAAATTTTTGAAAATTTTGAAAATTTTGAAAATTTTTGAAAATTTTGAAAATTTTGAAATTTTTTGAAAATTTTGAAAATTTTGAAAATTTTGAAATTTTTTGAAAATTTTGAAAATTTTTGAAAATTTTGAAAATTTTTGAAAATTTTGAAAATTTTGAAAATTTTGAAATTTTTGAAAATTTTGAAAATTTTGAAAATTTTGAAATTTTTGAAAATTTTTGAAAATTTTCAAAATTTTGAAAATTTTGAAAATTTTGAAAATTTTGAAAATTTTGAAAATTTTGAAAATTTTGAAAATTTTGAAAATTTTGAAAATTTTGAAAATTTTGAAAATTTTGAAAATTTTGAAAATTTTGAAAATTTTGAAAATTTTGAAAATTTTGAAAAATTTTGAAAATTTTGAAAATTTTGAAAATTTTGAAAATTTTGAAAATTTTGAAAATTTTGAAAATTTTTGAAAAAATTGAAAACATTTGAAAATTATGAAAAATTTTGAAAATTTTGAAATTTTTTGAAAATTTTGAAAATTATTGAAAAGTTTGAAAATTTTGAAAATTTTTGAAAATTTGGAAAATTTGGAAATTTTTGAAAAATTTGAAAATTTTGAAAAATTGGAAATTATTGAAAATTTTTAAAATTTTTGAAAATTTTCAAAATTTTCATAATTTTCAAAAATTTTGAAAATTTTGGATTTTTTAAAATTTTGAAATTTTTTGAAAATTTTTGAAAATTTTGAAAATTTTGAAAATTTTGAAAATTTGGAAATTTTTGAAAAATTTGAAAATTTTGAAAAATTGGAAATTATTGAAAATTTTGAAAAATATTGAAAATTTTTGAAAATTTTGAAATTATTTGAAAATTTTTGAAAATTTTGAAAATTTTTGAAAATTTTGAAAATTATTGAAATGTTTGAAAATTTTGAAATTTTTTGAAAATTTTTGAAAATTTTGAAAATTTTGAAAATTTTGAAAATTTTGAAAATTTTTAAAATTTTATCAATTAAAAAAGAATATTTGAAAAGTTTTTGAAATTTTTTGAAAAGGAAATTTTTAAAAATAGCTCGAAAATTTTGAAAATTTTGAAATTTTTTGAAAATTTTTGAAAATTTTTGAAAATTTTGAAAATTTTTGAAAATTTTCAAATTTTGAAAAATTTGAAAATTTTTGAAAATTTTGAAAATTTTTGAAAATTTTTGAAAATTTTTGAAAAAATTCAAAATTTTTGAAAATTTTGAAAATTTTTGAAAATTTTTTTTTTTGAAAATTTTGAAAATCATTTTTGAAAATTTTGAAAATTTTGAAAATTTTGAAAATTTTTGAAAATTTGAAAATTTTGAAAATTTTGAAAATCCTGAAAATTTTGAACATTTTGAAGATTTTGAAAATTTTAAAATTTTGAAAAGCAAAATTTTGAAAATTTTGAAAATTTTGAAAATTTTGAAAATTTTGAAAATTTTGAAAATTTTGAAATTTTTTGAAAATTTTGAAAATTTTGAAAATTTTTGAAAATTTTGAAAATTTTGAAAATTTTGAAAATGTTGAAAATTTTGAAAATTTTTGAAAATTTTGAAAATTTTGAAAAAATTTAAGAACTGAAAATTTTTGAATAATTTTCAAAATTTTTGAATGTTCAAAATTTTGCTAAATAAAACCAATCAATTAACCATATCAATTAGATAAAAGAATATTTTTCTCTAAGTTTTTGCAAATTTTCTCATTGAAGGAAAAAATGAAAAGTAGCTATCTTGCAGGTCTAGCCAACTATACCATCATTGTAATCTAAAACTTTATTAGGTTTTGTAATGTTTCCATTTTGGTCAGTATAATTTCTACATTTTTTCTTTTTTGTTGCAATCATTTCTGCTTTGGAATATTTTGAAGAAAGCAAATATATATCTTTTTTGTCCTTCCATTTTACAGTTAAGATACCATTATAAGATCTTAGCAATAACGAGATTTCGACTCACACAACTTATAATATTTTACACAGAAACGTGCCCGTTTTGACGGATTAAATTGTTTGTATTTATTGTGTTTTATAGTTATTCGATTATTATTCAATGAAAATATGCAAAATTAATGAAGTTCTACAAAAACGCACTTGTATGCCTTCAAAACAGAAGTGTGACACTTGCTAACTGAACTCCGATGTTATTTTAACTTAGCAAAAATCATACGACGTGCTATGCACGTCATATCGGCATTTGGTACAGATAGCAGTTAACGTGCATAGTACGTCATTCCAGTGCAACTGGTTAATTAGATTTTAAACTCATGTATGAATTCAATACATATTAAAAATAATCTGTTTATTTGTAATTGTATTTACTATTTAACATTATGTTTATATCTTATATTTAAATTCTAAAATATTTATTTGACAAAAATAAATGGTAATATAAATAAATATTTTACAATAATGTTTAATTCAGAATAGATATTTATTTTTTATACTAAGTAGTTATTTTATGTATGGACAAATAATTTATACAATGGATGAACTAATTTATTTTGTAATTATATGTTAAAATATGCGGAAATAATTTAAAGAAAAGCAATGTTAGGAGGAAACAAACAATTTTGAAATACAATTTTTTCTCATGTGTCATATTTTATAGGGATATATATATTTGTATATATGTACGTATGTATTTGCAATCTGCATCATCACATCATATTTAATGCCATTTTAATTTATCTTCACAGATCAAATTGCCTTTCAATTTTATTTAGTTTAGTCGCTATTTATATAATATAAATCACTTGAATGACATTTTATATATGATTAATTTAACAGGACGCGTCAAACATAATGATACCAACAATAATTCCTGACGATGTTCAAAAGCCACATAAGAAAATCAGTCGACTACGAACAATTAGTCATCAAATTAGGTATGTGTCGCTAGAAAAATGAAATATTTAAATTTATATTAATTTACACTGACCTTATTCAGATTCCTTCGAAGGCTTGAGCAAAGTCTGAAGAAACGTGAACGACTTGTTAGTCTCTCTGACAGCATAGATAGCGGTGGCGACGAGGACAATATGTCTCCGAGGGCAACATCGCCATTGCTGCAACCGCCGAAACAACCTCTGCCAGAAATACGAAAAAGTAACAGTATTAGTAAATTGCAAGGAACGCAACTATTAACAAATAAAGAATTACGACAGAATCGAAATAGTCGATATAAAAAATCCGGAAGTAATTTTTCAATACCGCAAGATGATCGGAAATGGACTCGAGTGCCTGTCACAGGCAATGGATTTTCTGATTAAAAAAAATTATTATTCGAACGTTTATAATTATATCATGTGAGTAAATTTTACAGTGACATCCTATTTTCAATTTATATATATATATATATATATATATATATATATATATATATATATATATATATATAAATAATTTATGAGTAAATAAATACTCAGTGATTTATTATATAGCTTTTTTTAAACAGATATTCCTAAATAAATAAAAATAAAATACAAATATCGCTTGTGAGTCAAAATCTTGATATTCAAATTTAAATATTTTATTATTCCTACTTATATTATAACCAAAGAGAAAAACTTGTATTTAAAAATCGTAATTGAAAAGAAAAACATTTTTGTTCTATAAAGTTCTACTTTGTATAAATAAAATCAGGCAAAAATATTAATTAATAGTATATAATTAAATATGTAAAATAATCTGCCATTCATAAACATATTCTTCTAAGAAATCTGATAAATATTTTAAGTGCTTTGATAAAATTTGAAATATAATTAATACGTATGTCTAATAAAAAAATATTAAGGAAAAACTTTAAAATTATATCATCGTTCTTAAAAAAAACGCAAAAAAAATATTTAAAACAACGAAAAATAATGTAGAAATGTTTCTCCTTGTTCCCCATTTTGAAATTTTGCAATATAAAGGGCCAATTGAAGTGTGCTTCTGTTAAAATATGTAAAGTTATTATTTTAATGAGTAAACAAAGTATATGATAAATGTCAATATTTGGCTACATTTACAAATTTGTCTACTCAAATATTTTGATGTTCAAATGCTCAATGATTGTTAAATAATATTTAAATTTAATAAAGGCATTTTAATTAATGTCAAACAATCACATTGCTGTTGTTTCATTGATATTTTATTATTACAGGCCACCATTTATACATTTACTCTAAAAGACGATTGATTTTTTTAGAAAAAATATTAAATAGCATATTCGATTTGATAAAAAGGCCTTGGCTATTCAATAATGTAAATATTAAAATAATGCATTGATATATTATTTTTTAACCCAATTTGTATTAATGTAAGGAGTTTAGATCACATTGTTGGTGTTAAAATTTAATAAATTAAACTAAATTATTGTCTGTTTCACATATTTTATATTTTATAATGTCAATTATATATTTGAATTTTTTTAAGAATATAAAATGGCCTGTAAAAGACTGATTTTCTACTGCTCTTGTAAACAAACAAACAAAAAAAAAAACTTATTATACACTACATAAATATAAATAAATAAAAGACACGTACACACATATTCACACATACTTCACTTTATTGTAAATGTTTTGCACTATCATTGTTAAATATGTCTAATAACCTCTTATTGAATAGTTTGTGTGCATTAGTAAGAATGTTCCACAAAGACCCAATATAAATCTTAATGTAAAATACGGGTTTCACTTGACATTTTCAAAGAAATATGTAAGATGTGATATGTCACAAAATTAATAAAACAAAAAAATAAATGAGAAAAGTTCTGTGATAGATGCACAAGATACGTGAGATTAAAAATATGTGCATTGTTGAGGCCCAAGCAATATAGCCATTGTTATTTAAAAAGTAATTTCATATTTTGTGGCATTCTTTCGAATCGCTTGGCTGAAATATCTTCCACGATGTTTTAATGAAAACAAACCGGACAACTGGGGACAAGAGAAACAACACAAAAATAATAAAGATCTAAACTTGCCAATTCATTATCATCCTCAATATTAAAAGTATTGATATATATATATATATATATATATATATATATATATATATATATATATATATATATATATATATATATATATATATATATAATATCTACTAAAAGTTATAATTATTAAACATAATTTAAGTTTTATTTGTTATATAGCTTAATAGACTTACAATAAATAATACTATTTAAAAACAATTTTATTATAAAATTTACACTTTATTTTCATTATTTGATTTATCAATAATCCCAATATAATTCACATATATGATATAATATTATTCTATTTTACTCTGGTTTGTTGTCATGAAAACAATAATGATAAAACGTAGTCTCATATAAATCTATTCTTTTGCAACTGAATGTATGTGTAAAATAAAACGATTATAAATTATCTACTACTTGATTATATTTTCATTTTATAAATAATATCGTAGGGTTTAATTTTACTTCCTATTAAATATCAACATTGTTTGTATGATTCAGTCGAATAAAGTATTTTTAAAAAAGCGTAAAAGGTTCTAATCAACCAATAAGATGTAATTTTAGATTGTTCTATTTGCAATCATTTTTGAGCAATATTAAAAGTATGGGAATCAAAATTATTATTGTATACTTGTATATAATTACTGTAACATACAACATATGAGTATTATCATTTTTAATATAATTATAAATGTGTTCAGCACATTCCCAAGCAATTCTAAGTGTAAGGTTTTCGATATTTTCCTTATGTATAAACAATTTACTGAATTATATGAAATTTAATTATATTCGTTTTACACAATTATATATATATATATATATATATATATATATATATATATATATATATATATATATATATTTATAAAGTACATTTGGATCTAATAAACTAAATTTAATATTTATGCCAGAATTCCGTAAATAAAATTTAACAAAAAAATGTAATACCGTGTTTTACAATTTTTATTTTTAAATAATAGAATATATACATTAAAACAATATCCTTTTACAATAGATTAAAACAAACAACAGATGTATTTAATATACAACTAAAATTTAGTAGTACATATTATCATAAAAATGTTTTTTGATTAAATTAGTCTAGTGATTTATTTTTAAATAATTGTATTTTAAATATGTGTTCAATTTTTATAAATTGTATATGTTTTTAAAATAAACATCTGTTGTGTGTATATATATATATATATATATATATATATATATATATATATATATATATATATATATAAACTCATTTCATTATTAGAGAATGAAAATCAATTGAAAATAATTTATAAACATTAGTATGAACAAGAAAGTATACTGTTTAATACTATAAAAATTAGGCTTAATATTATTAATAAAAATTAGTTGGATATTAGATGAATTTGAAATACATTTTGTTTTTATTTTGCAATTAAATGGATATGGCTCTACGCAATAAAAAAATTAGATACCGATATATTTGGCTTCTTTATACATAAGTGAAATATCTGTAAGTGACCTAAACAACATGTTCAAATCTATACAATAAATGTAGATTAAAACATGTTGTTAATTATTATTATGTACTAAGTCTAATGAACATTGTGATGCACATAACTTACTATTTACTTGTTATTACTTATACTCTTTCCTACAAATATGTACTGTGACTTATACTTACTACACAAAAATAATGTTATTAAAGAATCTAATAATGTATATATTTATTTGATTTTACCCATGTGCATTTATTACAGGTGAATTGACTGACATTTTTATACTTATTCATAAATTTGCTTAATTAAATATTAAAAGTATACACATTACAATATTACTTCCGTGAATTTAATTTATATAAACTCTAAATTTTCAGATTTTCAACACATTGAATTTATATGATATATACAATAAAAAATCATAGCATTAAATAATTTATTACTGTACTATTCTTCCAATAACACTAATTACTCAAACTGTAAATCTAAATTCCACGTTATATTATTATCATCGACGGCATATATTTTAACGTTTCTCCTTGTTCCATATAACCTTCACATATTATTCTTTGTTAAACTTTTCATTTCTTCAGATTCTTGACTCATGGAAAATCTTTGAGGAACATGAGATACATTATGAAGAAATTCTTGTAAACTGTTTGTGGTCGATTGTTGTTTTATATTTGACTTTTGTTTACGATGTGCTTCTAAAATAGTTGGTAACGGTGAACTATTCTGTGAATTACGTCCATGTTTACTTCCTCTTAGTGAAGATTGAGTAACAGATTTTAAATGAGATACAAGTGGATTTGACTGGGATGACTGAGTTTCAATTAATGATGAAATCAATTTATCTAAAGCAGCTAAATCAGTCAGTGCTGAATTTCTATTAGACCGTTGACCACTTTGATATGAATTTATGGAATCACTGACAGTTAATTGCCTATGGACCTGAAAAAATATAACCGGGTAATATTATATTACTTTTATATATTTTCAATATTTACTTCTTCCGGTTGATGTAAAGAATAACTGATACGTTGAATTTTTCGAAATGTATCATCATTCATTGCTTCTTTAACTGCAGCTTGATAGACAGTATCAATATCATCTTTTGTTTTTTTAAAAGAACTATTCATATAACTGAAATATTTAGCATATAGAATTATTACGTTTTATTTAAATATAAAACAATAATGAATGAATAAATCAAGTAAAGCTTTTTTAAAATGAAAAATATATTTACGCTTTTCTTTCTTCATCTTCCGCCTGTTGTAACGTAGATTGATTTGTTTTTCTCACAATACGTATATCGTGTTCCCAAAATCTTCGTAAATCTGGGGTTGACGTATATGGAGCAGCTACTTCTTTTATTTTCAATACTATAATTGCAGTAATGAAAATGCAAACAACATTCACAAAAGTTAAACAACAACTAACTATACCACTTATTAGAAACTCTACAGGTATATATTCAACATAAATAGATGTATATGATGAGTTTCCAACATAAGCTTCTCCTTTCAAATGTGGAATTTTTGAATTAGGGTATAATAAATAAATGCAAGACAATGCCCAAAATAAACCCTGTTAAAATATACCAAAAATCAGTAAAATAAAACAAATATCAGCAATACACACACATATATATGTGTATATATACATATATGTATATGTATGTGCATATAAAATTGTTATACTATTTAAAAATCCATATTATTAAAAAGATAGAATTATTATTAGTTGAGTTAATTCATATTTTTTATTACAAAATTAGTAATAAAAGGAATAATAAATAATAATTTTCTTGTTTAATGCATATTTTTAACAAGATGTAGGTATTTTATATTTTTAACATTTTTTTTATTGTAATTTATTTGACTTCCAATTATTCTTGTATTTCTATTTTGAAATTTATAAAAATATGAATAAAAAAAATTACATCTAAAAAACTAAATAAAAAAATATAATAAAAATGTGTGATTGACCCCAATACCACAAAATTGTAATAATGTTTAATAATTAATTAATAATAAATTTATTCACCAACACACATTTCAATGGCCTTGTCATTATTTCCAGAATATTGCATTATAAAATCATATTATTTTAATGCAATTCTCATTAGAGTACTGCATTAAAAATACATGTAGTCATTAAAATGCATAACAGTAAGTAAATTGAACAATAATTGATTATTAAATATTTATATAACATTTTGTAATGTTAAGTGAATAATTCATATGTGTTAAAAAGCATTTGCCACAGCAAATGAATAATACCAAATTATCATTAATAAGTTAATTGAAATAATACTTGCACCATTAACAATTGGAGGTAAAAGCGATGCAGAAATAGCAACTCCTATCAAAGGTCCTGCACTTCCTTGCAATAATGCTAGAGCTACTCCTGTTCCAGAAGGAAGTGCCCATAAAACACCCATCCATAATGATCGTACGTTTCCTCTAAAATATTTTCTAAAATCATTATAATCATTCTCTATTTTATAAATATATAATTATCTATGAATTGTGCAATATTCACAATTTTGAAAATGTTTATTTCATTTTAAATATGTAGACATTTTAAGTTTAGAAATATTCACACAAATTTACATAAATTAGTATGATAATTGGATTTTATTCAAAAGTGAGAAAAAATATAAAAATTAAAATTTTTACACAATTTTTCACAATAATAATAATTATTAGCTTTTTATTTTTTGTTAGCTTAAAAATTTAATTAGATAAATTTCTACGTATACAAGATTATTAAAGAATTAATTTTAATATAAATAATAAATATTATTTATTCGCTTTATACATAAATTAGAAATAGACCTTTGAATCTACGTAAAACAAGTAGAAACAAATTAAAGAAAATTATTTATTTGTATTTCATTTCCATGAAATTTCTTAAATAAATATTTATGTCAACTGACTTTCGTAACAAACGATTTAATAAGATCTTAATAATGAAATAAAAAATAAATTCCTATATTACATTTTGGAACACAATAAGTATTTAATACGAATGTATTTTTATCAATTTTTCATAATATTCTATCAAAAAATATTATTAATTTAATTCAGAAAAATATAATTAAAACTGTAATATTTTTATAACAGTTATATTTAATTGTATTATTTTTATTTAAAGTATAAAGTTTCTATTTTGGTATTTAATAATCACTTATTATTCAAGAAAAAAAATATTGAAAATTATAATAAAATTTAAAGGCGCCGAAGAATGTTTCCTTTATTAAGAATTTTTTTCTAGTCGACTTTTCTTATAACTCACCTCCCTTTCATCTCCTCGGTCGGAAAATCTCCAAACCCCCACGGCATTTTAGTTGTCCCTAAGATAAGACCGAATATAAATCCAAATAATGCCGAGATAAATATTCCGATAAATAAGCTTTTGAAGCCACCGAATTGTAACTGACGATCAGCGATTATTGTTCCAAATGTAAGAGACATAACTGGCCCCATTAGTGGAGAAACTAACATTGCAGCTACGATATTTGATGCATTGTTTTCAACTAATCCAAGTGCTGCTAAACAACTAATTTCAAATATTCCATATATTAATAAATGAAAAAACAATTATATACATATATGTGTGTGTGTATAACAACGACAATAAAGAGGAATATGATAAGTAAACCCTAGTATAGCTAATAAAACATAATAATAACGTAAAGTAGGTAGTAACGTAAACTAGGTCAATGGAATTTTTGTTACACTTTGGGTAAACTTACTCGGCTGTTATTACGAGCATAATATAATCAAACGATAAATCACCCCCGCTCCGTACTCCATCAACCACTTGTTTTACTGTTAACTTAGATCTCACAGAATCGACGAAACTTTCCCAAGTTTTTTTCGTCTCGGCAGTTTTTCTAGAAGTAGAACTTTATTTTAAATTATAATATTCAGTTGAACAATGTTTTAAAATTCTTCAGAGAATAGATTTATATATACACTTATATATAATTTTTTTAAAACAAATATTTTTATGAAAGATAAATTTTACAAATCAAATAGATAATTATTTGACTACAAATTTTTAACAGACTAAAAAAAAATGTAATAATTTAATTCGTAAAATATAAACTTTATACACATACATTAAAAAACGTTTCTTGTTCAAAAAATATATTAATTTAAAAAAAATATATTGATTTAAAAAAGTAATGGCATTAATTATTTAGAAAAGTTAATATTTTTTCATGGTATTAAAATATTCTCTTCGAATTAAGTACATCAATCAAACAAATTTAATAATAAAAAAATATCACAGTTTATAAAAATATTAATAAATTTAAAAATTGACAAAAGTATATATTTTTTTATTTCAAAAATATAAAATCCTTAAATCAAACGATAGAAACATTCATGTTTTAATTCCTATACCCATCCTGTACATAACCATCCCATTCCATTCACTAGTTTAAAAATTAATACGTAGAAATTCCCTCTTCCTACACGCACTTAACACTAAACCTACCGATACTTCATGTATACCTATTCCTACCACAGCGGGGTCAAATGACCCCTCTTTAAAATGTTATATATATTACTATGTATAGCGAAAAATATATCATTTAGCACAATTTGGTACATGAATAAAACAATTTTTTTCAAATAACGATTCAAAATTGTTTATTTATTTATTTATAAAACCTATTTGGCACCTTTTTCGCATTTGCACACGAGAATCCGAACTTGAATTTGTTGACGTTTTCTGTATAATTTCTTTTTCTTCCTGTTGCTTATATTGAAAATCTTCGGCAAGTTCTTCAGCTAATTGGAATAAAAATTGTTGTCTAGAAATTTTTTCGCCGGTTGTTTCTCTGTATAAAACCCACGAGTTGATTCCAGCCAGGTTAAGAATATTGAAGAAAATCTGCGCAGGCCATCTTTGCGAGTATTTTCTTGCCATTTGATCCGTCAAAATTATTATTGTAGAATCTGATCGTTTCAGGTATACGCTTACCGTTTTTTCGATGCTTATAGATTTATGCTTTGAGCTTAGTAGAAGCACTTTTTTGTTTGGCTTACTTTTGTAAATGGTAAGTGAACAATGACTCGATTTATATAGTTTTGTTGAGAAGCGTGGCATACCATCTTTCGCCTGCTTGGCGAATTTTGGTAGTTCTCTTTTATTTCCGCGGATAGTTCCAACAATAGTGGTTCTTTTTTCTAGTAATTTTGCAGCTAGTGATGCGCTCGTAAAGAAATTATCTGTAATGACGCTTCTTCCGTATCCTGTGAACGGTTCCAGTAATTTGAGAACAACGAATTCCCCAAGCGGAGATGAAGCTCCTCTATTTTCATCCTTTCCCAAATATGGAAATCCATTTATAATGTATTTGGTGCTGACGTCAGATGCTAGCCAGAATTTGATACCAAACTTATCCGGTTTGTTCGGCATATATTGCGTTTGGGAAAAGCTGTTCATCGATAGTTACATGTTCCCCAGGCTTGTAACGATTTTGACTATTCTCGATGAATTTGTACCATACTTCAGAGATTAAATCCAATTTATCTGTTTGTAAACGCTGGCTTCGTTGACTTTTTTATCGTTCGCTTGGAGTAGAGTGAAATTCGCTATTCATTCGTCAGCCAACAACAAATATAACGCAATACAGCAAAATATATGATGAAATAGCAAAAATGTATAATGCAATGGTTTTGTATCACAACCACACATACAAATCTTCATGATATCATATGAATCTTTGCAGGGGTCAAATGACCCCATTGCGGTAGTTAAGGCACATTACATTTATTTCTCGGTAAAAAAAAATAACAAGAGAGGAGTAAATATTGAAAAATGCATTGTATGTAAATTATATGAAAAGTCATAAAGTCAACTAGCGATGTGATAACGCTTTATGTGAGAAATTTTGAAAAAAAGTTTAAAAAGGGTCATTTGACCCCTCGCGGTAGGTTTAGTGTTAAACAGAAATAAATTTTTCACTTACAGTTCATCTTCTTCGATATTTTCACATCCATTATAGGTAACTGTACAAGGCAATACGCTGAAAATTAAATTGAATTAAAAATTAAGCGCCTCGTTTAATTTCACTACATTAGTCAATTATATATGTATATACCTTACATTGTACATTTAATTAATATAAATTGTATATTTTGGTTAATTAAAACTACTAGACGAAGAAATGTATTTTATCAAGTTACTTAATTTACTGTAAAATTAATAACGATTTCACAAAATTTCCCTTTAACCTCAAAAAAGTATTGAGAAATATTATTTGATTTTATAAACGATTTTTTTAAATAAAAATCATATTGAAATATATTTTTATTTTTTATTTTGAAATTATATTAATAAAAGTTAATTTATATTTATTTAGAATTATGTACAAGTACTTTAAATATTTCAAAACCATTTTTTTGTTAAAAACGTTCATTAATATTTTTTTTTATTTTACAGATACGATTTAAACTTATTTAAACATTCTAAAATTTCTTCATTGCATTTTCTCGAAACTTCAATAAACTACATTTTCGTAACGTCGTCTTATGTGATTCATGTCAATATACCTCACTATAGAATTCAATTTTATGCCAATACCAAGTTCTGTAAGACAGTGTAATGCCGTTTCGCAAGGATCGCCTGCAGGTACAGGAAAAAATACTTCGTAATAATTTCCATTTTTATCACCGCACCAAACTACATGTTCAATTTGCAATTTAATCAGTAGTTCATCTAAAATCTAAATCGTTGGAATTAATTTTAAAAAGGATTTTTTTTATAAACTTCAACAGACAAAAGAAGTTACTTTAATTGATTTTCTTTACTTAGTTTCTGTTTATGTAAAAATTACAATGCTGATGAAATGATAAAAATACATATTTTTTAAGTGCTTAATTATCTACCATAAAGTTCAGATTTGATTTATATTTTTGAATTTTTAAAAAGATTATGAGAAAATATTTTCTGTAATTGCAGAATTGAATCGATTATTTATGAGTATTTTTCAATAATAAAAAAATGACATTTTGATAATTTAAGTTAATTTAAAAAGCAGGAAGATATGTTGTTAATAAAAAAATTGTATTGAAAAATAATTGAAATTTAATGAAAAGATTTTTCTTTGATCTCAAATGAATATAAAATTATATTTACGAGGTTTGATAGAAAATTTTATGACATTGATATTTTAATAATATATTTTTCAATCGATGTGCTTATATAATAAACCAATTAAATTCTAAAAAAATAGATCAAATAAAAATACATTCTTAGATAACAACTATTAAATCACATAAAGATGATTTATTCACCTTTTCCATAGGTATTTCTTCATCTTCACATAAAGATGTTCTTGGTACTTTAGAATGTACAGTCGGGTTGATTTTTTTCACATTCGATTTAACATTTTTAACACCCTTATTACGTAACTCAACATCTGCTTTAAAAATATTCTCGTTTGACTGACCTCGTAAATTTGCATTCGATTTTTTTTGATGACCGTGCAATAAGGCGTATTCAAAATTGGCGGTCGGTATACAAACTACAAATAATACGCCTCCACCCATATTAAATATTTTGTTCGGTTCAATAAAATCAAACACTTATCGATGAGTCTAACATAAGAAGTGAAATATAAATCAGCATCTTTGTACGCAATACCAGTTGTGTGCAATTTGGTGTGAAGTTTAATTTTAAATCTCTTAGATATGATAACTTATTTAACACTGATATTCAAAATTTAACAGATATGGTGATGTTGTACAGAGGTGTACTTTACAGAAATATTTTTTAAAATCACTATACATAAATTAAAAAATATTTTATTCCCTAAGTAATAATAAATATTTAAAATATTAAGTTAATACTAATTTAAAATTTAACACTGTATCTGTTTTTAAATACTAAATATTTACTTTATTAAATATCTGTTTAAGTAATTTAATTCATCAAATAATATAATTTATATTCATCAAATGGAAAAATACTTTCAATTACATGTTAATGTTATTAAATAATATTTTTAATAAAAAATAAGGTACTTGTTACAAGGAAACCTAGTTCAAAAATGAAAATATTGATTAATTGGTTAAATTAGGTTTTTTCCAAATAAAATTTACTCTATATTAGAAAATAAGTTTTTAATCACCGATTCACATTATTTTTTAACTGATTTTATATTTGTTACTTAATATTGATTATTTTTTATTGATTTTAGACTAAAAAATTGATTTTTCAAAAATGTGATTTTTCATGAAATTTTGCATACTATAGGTCGTCGTTTTTTTAGGTTCAAAAATTGAAAATTTTAAAATCCTTTCTAAATCAATATTTTTTGTTATAAATAGATTCTTCTAACGTAAAATAATCATTTTCTACCAAAAATAATATCTGTTATTAGAAAATATTATTTTAGTAGCTGAAAAATCAATTTTTATAATTTCTTGTTTTTTTCTCGAATTTCAAAAAAATCTAAAAAATATTAAAATCCTTCAAAAAATCAAATTTTGGTCATAGATTGATCATATGTTTTCCTGGAAATATTTTTAGTATAGAAAAATAGCATTTACTTCGAGAAAAACGCTGAAAAATTCAAATAATGAATTTTTGATTGGAAAAAGGAATTGAAAAATTTTTATTGATTAAATCGTTGTTTTCTTTGCATAAAATTCGTTCTATGTTTGAAAATATGATTTTAATCATCGATATGTCTTATTTAATATCCGATCTTTGATTTTAGACGAATAAAATCGTTTATTTCAGATTTCGATTTTTTCTGAATTTTTGCATACTATAGGTCGTGGTTTTTTTAGGGTCAAAAATTAAAAATTTTAAAATTTACTTCTAATCATTACTTTTTAATATAAATCGATTATTCTGATAAATAATAATAATTTTTCAGCAAAATTAACATTTTTTATTCTAAATAACAGTTTTAGTAACCAAAATTGGATTTTTAATAATTTTCATTTTTTCGAAATTCAAGTTTTTTTAAAAAAATAATTTCTATTCATCAAACAGTTAAAAGAATACTTTGAATTATACAATTATATTACGAAATAATATTTTTTTTAAAAAAATAAGGTAATTCTAATAAGAAATGATTGTTTAAAAATGAAAATAATTAAATATTAGTTAATTGGTTAAATTAGATGATTCTTTAAATAAAATTTGCTCTATATTGGAAAATGAGGTTCTAAACATTAATTCACATTATTTTTATCTGATTTTTAATTACTTTATACTGATTATTTTTATTGATTTTAGACTAAGAAAAGTATTTTTAAAATTTTGATTTTTCATGAAATTTTGCGTTTTATGGATCGTCATTTTTTTGGAGTTAAAAATTATTTTTTTTAAAAAAATCACTTCCAATCAATCTTTTTGAATAAAAACGGATTATTTTTATAAAAAAAATCTTTTCTAATATGTATAAAAAAAAACCTATAAAATTTTTATATTTATTCAAATGAGAGATTTTGTATTAAAATATAAATTTTTGTTCAAAGTAAATATTATTAAAATAAAATTATCTCTGAATAAAAATACATTTTTAAAAAATTAAATATTATTTTATAAAAACCGCAGTGCATAAAATACATATAAATTAATATTTACAAATTATTTCAGGTACTATCTATCTACAATATACAAAAATATATTTTCATTATTAAAATTTTTTTCTTAAATGATTCATTTAATGTTCAATTTAAATGTAATGTATCAACAACTGGAGTGACTGTAAATCTTGTTGCTACATTACAACGATTAGATGTACTTGCAATTTCTTCTTGATGTAATGTTGAATCATTACCATTGTAAGTACAATCATTAGTATTGTAAGTTTCAAACGGAAAATCATTTTCAGTAGTAGATAATGATTGTGTCCTCGGTGCCGTCCAACACTTTGGTAATTTCAAGTATGTGTTTGAAATTGGATTGGAATATCTAAAAAAAATTAATTAAAAAAAAATTGTTTCGTCCACAATAAAAATATTTTACAGTTTTTATATTAAAATACATATACAATATAAATAATAGTATAATTCAAGCGCTTACTTGAAATTCAACACCCGTTTGGTATTAGCTAAATCACCCGTCAAACTGAGATACAAATCCTCTAATTCTTCAACTGACTGTCCTTCTTGAATTCTTGACATAGCACTCGGTGACCACGTTACCTGGTTGCGTCCCACATGGGCTGCCGTCTCGTTCCGTGATAATTCGATTGACCTTTGCAAATTCGTATTAGTGAATTCGTTATGTCTCGTCTGATTTAACATAGAACGAGTTTGGAATTCAGTCGCTGCTAATTCAGCAGCGAGTCTATTTCTAATTATCTTAGCATCCTCATTCTGAAGCGTACGGTTATGATCTCTGACTACCTTTATGTCATGTTTCCAGAACCGTCTGGCTTGATCTTTCGATGAAATCGGAGCGACTTCTTTAAGCTTTTAACAATAATATTTTTTTATATAGATTTCATAAAATATGCATAATTAACAAACATTTATAATTGTATATTAATTAAAATATTAACATTACTATATTTTTATTGAAAAATTATTTCTATAACCAATAATATAAATTATGAAAAAAGTTGTAATAATATTTATGAGGAAATGTTGTTTGATTTCTTACCTTAAAAATTAAAATTCCGACTAAATAAATACAAATGATGTTTAAAAAAGTGAGACACATACTACAAACACCTAATAATGCTAATTCAGTCGAGTGATCTTCAGAAAATATATCCGAAGAAATCGAATCTTTTATATCAAATATCGAAAAATACATTGCGATAGACCAAAGTAAACCCTGAAATAGAATTTTTATTTAAAAATTTGATTCACTTGAAAAATATTTTGAAAATATTTTTTTAATATAAATCAGGGAATTAAGTTAAAACAATCAATTTATTTCTCTTTTAAATATTACATATATTTTTTAAAAATATAAAATTTTAAATTTAAAATTAATATAAAAAAAGATTATTAAAGATATTTTGAATAAATTGACAAAAATATCATAAATAGTACTTAAATAAAATCTTACTGCATTAACAGCTGGTGGAAGTAAAGATGCAGAAATAGCAACACCTACTAAAGATCCCATATGATCTCCAAGAATTCCTAACGCTACTGCAGCTCCAGATAAAAGTGCTACTAAACATCCTACCCAAAGGGTTCTTATAGTGCACCTATAAAATATTACAATAATTATATTTTTAATAGAGTACTTTTTAAAATATCTATTTTATTTTATATATATTTACCATGATAACATTTCTTTTGTAGGCCAATCAGCTTCACCGTATTTACTTCCACTGATTGTACAAATCATCAATCCGTACAAAAACCCAACTAAAGTAGCTAAACCAAGCCCGAGCAGTTCGTTTGTAACGCCAATTTTTAACAATTTTTTATCTTGTATGACCGTTCCGAAAGTACCAGCAATTACAGGACCCTTAAATAATTATTACTTTATAATAGAATGTATACTGATCAAAGCATTGTTAGTTCCACGTAAATCACATTGTTCTATAATGAATATCGAAGCACAGTGTATGAAAATACAAAGCTTATAAAGTAGATTAGTGTATTGAAGCTCATTCAAGCTGTAATATAATGTACATGTATTATATTTAGTAACTGAGAGTAAAAATATTAGCTCAGTTTATAAATAACGAAAATCTATCAATACGTACAGAAATTTCCGATAAAAATAAATTTAAAATAGATACTTTGAAACCAACGTTAATTAAATTTTATGTATAGAGTTCATTGAACCTTTTTCTGAGAATTTAAATGAAAATTTTTAGATGAATTATTTTTCGATTATATTGATTGAACAATGAAATTTCATATAACACATAAAATATGAAAAAATATTTAACATATTTTTTAAAAAAAACATTTTTGTATATAGTGCGATTATTATTGCAATTATTTCTTAAAAATAATATTACTTACCATCAAAGGAGATATAAGCATACTCGACACTAAAAAAATATTATTATCTTCGACTAATCCTAAAGCTGCTAATAACCTGGAACATTTTTTAATGATTATTTTTTATGATTTATTTTTTATACAAGAAACTTTAATATATATATATATATATATATATATATATATATATATATATATATATTTGTGAGATAACATTCATACGTTGATATGAATGAAATGAGAATTTATATTTAAATGAGTTAAACGTTGATAAAACCATTTTATTTCGTACGTACGTTGCGATAAGTAACAGAGCCATGAAATCAAATGTCAATGTAGAATGAGATTTTACGTTTTCAACAACTTGAGCAACAGTTAACCTTGCTCTGACCGATGACAAAAATCGATTCCATGCAGTAGTTTTGGCATGATGATCTTTTTTTCTGCAAAAGTAAATACGTTCACGTATTTTTATAATAAACTGTGTACAGTGTTTAAAATAAACGAAAAGGTTGACGTTTCTTAAAATAAATGACCATAAATAATTATTGTATGTATAAAATTATATAATTTTGAAAAAAGGTGAATAATTTCATGTTTTTTATCAATTTTAAATTAGATTTAAAAAATTATTTTCTTTTTATTTAGATTTCTTTTTTCTATAAAGAATAATATAATATTTTATTTCTTTATTCTATTGTACTATCTTTATTTATCGTTGAATAACTTTTTGTATCTTTTCAAAATCAGACAAGTAGACATACAATTTTTTAAACCAATCAAAATAAAAACGAATGATAGATAGTAGATGATTAATTATTTTGAATATATATTTGGTAGAGTTTTTAATTTTTTTTTTAATTTAACAAAAACTCCATGTAGGTAATAGAATTTATATTTTTAAAAATATAGAATTTGAATATTAAAAAATATCATTTAAGTTCCTTTTTTAAATATAGTTGGCCCAAATAGGACTAAAAAATGTAACCTTTAATTTCCACTTACACCCTTCAGTTTTATATAAGCAACCCTATATATAATTTAGTGAAAAATGAGGTTGAATTACAAATATTTTTCAATTTAATTAGAATTGATATAGATTTTGATTTATATATATATATATATATATATATATATATATATATATAATTTTTTATTTTCTCTGTTTTCAAAAAAAAATACATAAAACAGCAGTTATTAGTGAACTGCAAGAAAAAAACAAAAATTACTTATGCATGTTATGCGGCGTATTATTTTCCTCCCGTGTGATATTATTTTCAGTACCGTTTACAGTAGTATTGTCTGGCGTTCCGACGCCAGCCTGGTATAGCAAAGTGCACGGTAAAACACCAACAAAAGAACCAAGTCTTGCACCAATTCCCCATCTGCCGAAACTAGCTAACGCCGCTTCGCATCGACCGCCCGGTCCAACTGGGAATACAACCTGATAGTATAAGCTGTCTCGACACAGCTGCCACATTGCATTCGTTACTTTCAGCTCATTTAGTAAATTTATCAATACCTACAGATAATCGAATGTATTAGTAATAATCGATACATAAAAATAAATAATTTAAATAAATATGTACTTTAAAAGAAATACAGTTTCACAATTAGCTGTCTATTTGGAAAAATTGGTTTTGAAATATTGTAATCCATATTATTTATTATAAATATTAACATCAGGTCTGCACACACAATAATTTTTATACAGAATATCTGTTTAATGTAATTTTGTATTTATTCAAAAATATTACTACTAAATATCATCTTTTATTATTATTTTTATATAAACATAATAATAGAAATTTATTTCAGTTGCAATTTTTTAAACTGTATTATTTATGATATTTCAAAAGGTTTTTTATTAAACAAATGGAGCATTATTCTTCGTAAAGATTTTTTTTCTGATTATTTAATACTACCAATAAAAATCTCAAAACAGAAAATTTAAAATTAATTAAAAATATTTAATCTGTTACAAAAAAATATGAACAAAAAGTCAATTATAAGGTTATTTATTCAAATTATTATTTTGTTAATACTATTTTATATATTAGCCATATAAATTCTCAAATAGTTCAAATTATTTATTAATTGTCAATAATTAATACATAATATGCCTGTAGAATTTAATTATAAATAATTTTTATAAAACCGAAAATATAGTAACAGAGAGATAAAATTTAAAAATTTGATGTTATATTTCTTTGTATTACACTTTAATTTTAAAAAAACATTTTATTTGAGAAATATTATAACTCAAAAACTATTACATTTATGTATCTTTTAAAATCAATTACAAATTAATGATATTGAGAAAGGCGATAAAAATTTTAATTGAATTATTAAATATTCAAAACGTGGAAAATGTCTAATCTCAGATTTTTAAATACAGTAAATAAAGAAAGAAAATTATTAATTTACGATAAAGAATGGAAAAAGTAATGAACTTCTATTAAGATATATTAAATATGTTTTATGCGAGAAATATTTGGAAAATTTAAAGAATTTTTTTAAAACAATTTAATTTAAAGAGCAAATTTATGGCGATAAAAAGAAATATAAATATTTTTTTTAATTTACATATAATAAAAATATTTTTATAAATACATACCTAATTTACTACTGAAATTACACAATTTATTAAAGTGATCTTACTTTTTCCATAGGCGTTTTAAAATTCGGCGAATTATCTTCAATTGTATCTTCCACTATCCGTCGTTTACTCTTCGAAGTCGTCATGATATCTTTCAATCCTTCCCACGATTTATTGACAATCTTTCCAGCTTTCTGTATATTCGACATCGAACATTTCTTAATGTCATTCGTAAAAGATTGTGAATGTAATTTTTTTTTCGGTGTCGTCGTTAAAGGACTCACTCCATCCAAATCGATATCGATCTTATGATCTTCGGACGACGTGTTCGGTAGTAAATTTTCACGCGAAGAACCCGGCACAGCTTTAAAACTATACTCTTGTAAATTACTCACTGATTCGTCAATCTTTATGTAAATTAAACTCGAATCGTTAGATGTTTCATGTTCGTTTTTCACGTCTTTGTTTTTGTACGGCGATTTGTTTAAAACAGTTTCGAGCAGTTTTTCTTCATATTCAGATGTGGGTATTCGAACAACGAATAGTACACCAGCCATAATGAATAGAGATTTTATCACAAACTCGTTAGTTGATTATTCAAATCCATTTAGTTTTAATCTGAAGTAAAATATACATGATGTTAATGGTTGAATACCGAACTGTAAACTATTTACATTTACAACTATGTATATTGATATAAAACATTTCTGTATTTATATAATTCAATAAATAGAAGTTATACAATTTTAATATAGTACATTCAAAAGATTTTATCGTACCTATATAATAATTTTCATTATCTATGTAACGTGTTAGAGATGCAGTTATTTTTAATTTTATTTTTTTGAAACAATTAACTAATATTTATTGTGTACTTATATGAAAATCAAGATTATACAAAAAAGCCTTAAAAATTAAATTGTTTTATATAAGGTAGCCCAAATAAGACAAATAAATAAAGAATAGTAAATGATAGTAAGCAAGTAAATGAATGTTTAAACCATTCAGCCTTATTTGAACCAACTTATATTAATAATTTAAATTTTTAAATGCATATTTTTAATCTTTTTAAAATATTTTAAAACATTAAAAATACCATGTAAAATTTTATCCAGTGATTGCTTGTAAGTAAATCAAGTTGTCTATATAAAAATAATTGTATATTTATTTGTATTAATTTTAAAACGATTTTTTAGATAACAAATAATAAAAATAATAATAAGATTTATCTTTTTTCTAATGATTTCTAAATCACATTATTGATAAATTATAAAATATTTCACCTAATTGATATAAAATTAACAATCTATAATTCAATTTATAATCTTATTAAATTCAAGGACGCATAGTAAACTGAACAATATTACGTCAATATAAATCCCAAGAACTAGAATTTCCATGCACTTCAGTATACTCTAAGAATAATAGTAGAATAATACTGATATTCGCTACCATATACACTTTATTATCCAGATTTATTGTAGGTAATTTGAATCTTTCTGGATCATTAAAAGTACACTCAAATGGAATAACACTAACGTTTCGGTAAATAAAAATGCGCAAAGAATGGTTTTATATTTAATGAAATTTATTAATGTTAAATACGTTTGTACTATTAAAAGAAATAAAAATTTCAATTACATGTATTAAAAATGATAGTAGAAATTTATTTTATATTATTGTGCAATAAAATGTAATTCAAAAATTATAAAATAATAAGGTTATTTGTCCACAAAAAAATCATTTTTCAATACCACATTTTTTATAAAAATATTCAATAATCACTAATTATTTATTTTTTTTCACTTATAGACATTTTATTTACCATACTAATGTACTTAAATCATGATAATTTTATAAAAACGACTTCAGTTGTAATTACTTTATTTTATGAAATTATAATTTTTATTCCAACATTGCAAAGCTTTTTTTTATATATATATATATATATATATATATATATATATATATATATGTTCTATATAAAAAATATATTTTTAGAAATAAATATTAGAAACTACTTTTTAAAATAAATATTTTAAAAGACAAAAAAAGAATATTACTGTATCTGTATTACTCAAATTCACTTTAATGGAATAGAATAACTTACCTTACTACTACAAGATTTTATAAAAGTGTTTAACAATCTCTTATTATCCACATAATAATTTATTATTGAATTATAAATCTTGTTTTTATAATGCATATCTCTGACGATGATGGCATAGCCAACGAAATGTTTTTTTAGTAAATAAAATGAACAATGAATTATCATTAAACACTTTTGTAAAATTTTACAAAAGTGTTTAATCAATCAATTAAATATTTTAGTTCGATTTTTCCTAGATCTGAAAATTCATTGAACATTATCTTTGACTTATCAAGGTTTATTATAAGATTTATCTTCTCCATTTCTTTATCCAATTCTTCTATTTTTTTTTAATTCGTTTGAGTTCGTCGAGAAAATATCATCAGCAAATCATTAGTGATTAAACATTTCTCGATTTATTTTCATTCCTTCAAATTCCCAATTTAGTTTCTTAAATATTTCTTCTGAATAGTTTTGGTGATATTGCACTGAGTTGTCTAACTCCTTTCATTATTTTAAATTTCCCTGTTTCTTCATATATTTGTAGGGAAAAAATAGCATTTTTATAAATATTTTCTAAGAGATCAATATATGCCTCTTCAATTTTTGGATTTTTTCAAGCATTTTAAATCGCTGACATATTGATTGAGTCGAATTTTTTATAATTTATTAATCTAAGTAGAGTAGTACTTGATACTCATTACATCGACTAATAATTTTTCTTACAACTTTAATGTATCTTGTATATATATTATATATATATATATATATATATATATATATATATATATAAACTGAAAAACATTTATCGCTATGAATATATTTAATCTATATGGATAAAACATATGATTTACGGATGTGGTCAACAAAACAACGATGCGTATATTTTTACATACATGTTATGGTTGGATGACTACAGTGGATTTTAAAATATAGCATGTTTTACTTGAACAAATATCGTTAGTATAGATAGATTAAGAGTTACAGTTCATAAAATTGATAAATATACGCACGCTATGTGACTCATTTATAGATACGTGTGTCAGTCAGTCGAAACATCAGTGTATATGCTAATATTATTTATTTTGTAGTAGTGAATTCGTAATCGATAAAAAAATATCGAAATTCGATTATTTCCAATTGATTATATCTTTTTATCAGTATTGAATAATATTTATGATAGTAATTCAATCAGGTGTTGAATATTCTTTTAAGAATAAAAAAAAATATAACGATTACTATCTTTCAGCAGATAGAATAAATTTCACAATAAAAAGAACTGTTTGATGAAATGTATAGAAATTCGAGTGTTTGAAAAATAATCCATTTTTCTTGAAAATAGTTCACTGATAAATTCAAATAGATGTCATTTAAATTACAATCTCGATAAAATATTAATTAAAACAATACAGATAAATATATATATTATTAAGATAACATTTTATAATCTCCATTCGTAATTATTTTGTATATTTTTTCTTCTACTGATATTTCATAAATTTTATTTTATAATTCAATTTAATTGCTTATAAAAAACTAACCTTCTGTTCGAATTTTTTTCATGAATTACATTATTTGTTGTGATTAGTTTCGGTACTTAAATCATTGTTATATATCTTATTTGTTTTAAAAAATAATAAAGATTTTATATATATTATTTTTTGAGATTCTAATTATCTTAATAATTCATTTATAAAAATCTTTATAAAATACTAGGAAATATACAAACATAAGAACAGTTTTGGAAAAACTCCATAAACTACCAAATGAATCTAATTTAATTTAGCTTATATATTTTAATAAACTCCTGTTTTGACTCTTGAATATTCAATCAATATTTTATAAAAAATAATTGTATCATCTGAGAAAATCAGACATATAAACGTTATACATTCTTCAAAAAAATATTATTTTTTAATAATAAGGGAAAATCTTATTAAAAAATAGTTTTTCAATAAATGATCATTTTTAAACATATATTTCAATTTTTGAATATTTATAGGATCATCCAAAATGACGCCTAGATTTGTGTTTTATTAAAAAGAAACAAAATAAACTATACACATGTTTCTTTTTAATAAACACACAAATCTAGACGTCATATTTGGATGACTCTATATTAATCTTTTCATTTTAAAATAATGAATTATTTTTAAGAATATTGAATTAAGTTTAATGTATGACAATTGTAGTAAAATACAAGTAATAAAAAATGTTTGGGAAAAATCTCAATTAGAATTCGCTGGAAGAGTAATGTTAAAAAAAACAATTTATTTATTTTTAAACTGCAGCAAACATTTTCACACAAATGAATTATCACCCCTAAGATCATAATATATTAGAAATGGTTCCATAATCACTTATTAACTTTTTTTAACAACAATATAATTTAGTTATAACATTATAACAACATTATAATGAAATTACCATTTAGTGCATTTAAATGGTAATTTCATTATAATCAAAATATTTTCTAATATCTTGTGGTGTTAGGAGTGATAATTCATTTATGTAAAAATTAAATTCAAACACTAGATTATCTGCTTTTTATTGAGAGTGAATGGAACAGAATATCAAATCTGCAAACAGTTTGGTTTATATTTATACTTGTTTAAAAAAAGTGTATATGTGTATATAAAAGATGTTTATTAAAAATATATACAATTAAGAACGATAGACACATATTTTAACTATAAATTAAATATTAAATTAATTTAGTCGAAAAATATAACAAGATTAGTTAAATAAAAAAGTTAAAATTTATTTACTCATTTTGTAGACTGAAATTGACAAAATGTTAAATCAATAAACTATTATTATATACTTATTAATATATATATATATATATATATATATATATATATATATAATGTGTGTGTGTAAATTTTCCTATTTCATATTCTTCAGTCAATTTCAAATGTTATATATTTAAATAATTTCAGACGTCACAGTGCCTAAAAATGTAAATAAAACATAGTTGTGTTTATTTTTTCCATTGATTTATATGAATATAAATTCTAAAAAAACTATTTGTTGATATTTATATTCAATTTGAATTGTTTATAATGTATATAGTAATTGAAGTATTGATATCGTACGATTTAAATAAAAATATGAAATTGATAAAACGATGCAAAAAACACAAACGTTATCACGAGCGCCTCTGTTGTGTAACAACTAAACGTTCCGTGCAAAACAGTGATTATACGAGCGCTTGCGCCGAAGCGTCCCGACGCCAACAGTCAGCTGAGCGACGCCCAACGTCGATTCGTGCAGAAACTAAAGCAACCAGTACTATGTTAGACAGTCTGTCGATGTGGACGCGTTCGGGGAAACAGGCAAATGAAAAAAAAACATACACACACATTTACACACACAGACATATAAATACATGAACACAAATGAAGAACCCCTTTATAATTGAGACTGTGACATGCAACATAAACATTAAACGCTGTGATATATAAAAATACGGTCCGTTAAAATTTCTTGTAAAATAAATCCGTGCACATCTTCGAAACGTTACCGTGACGAAAGTGTACACTGGTGAAAGATGATTCGATGACTGATTTTATTTTCTCGCGAATTGATTTTCGTTAGTGGTTTTAATGGCGTTGCGTGCCTTGTGTCAAATTTGTTTTGCTAATATTACACGTTTCGTTCGATTTTCTGTGTGGTCAGTATTGTTGTTATCAATGGAACTGTATTTGTTGACCGTACTCGCTTGTCTGATTATCAATACATGTTGATTTTATGTACGTTGTTTGTTGTTTACTGTTGATGTATTGAAATAAATATCTGTATTAATTGGATGTTTGTCCAATCTCGATTCAAATGAGTGCTAATTGATTGTCTGTCAAGTACTATACTTGTAATTGTCAATCATCGAATAATATCTTATCCTATTCAACAGATTTATTATCTGGAAAAATATTTTATAAAAGAACAAACGTGATTGTTTTTTAATCAGTATTTAGTTTAATTTACAATCAAGTTACAGCTCGGACTAAAAATCGGTTAGTTTTTTTCAATTCAGTTATTCATCTAAAATGTCTTTTCATTTTATACAAATACTTAATAAAATTATTAACAATTTAATTCAATGAATTACAAAATAGTGAAATATCTTTTATAATATCTAAAATGTCATTTTTTTAAAAAATATACAAAAACTAATATCAACTTAAATCATTATTTTTAATATAGAGAGATATTTGTATAATATAATTGATTTTAAAATAGTTTCAATTTTTCATTTATCACAATGAATTGAAAAAAGTTACAGAATTTAATAGTTATATCAAATGTAATTATTGAATTAATTCAATCTGTCAGTTTTTTTAAAAAAAATATTGTTGAAATTGCTTAATTAATTTAGATTTTTATATAATTATAACGTTTTTAATATATTTTTTAATCTAAAATGAATTTTATAAATTACTAAAATACTCCAAATATTTTTTCTTATAAGAAATATGAAATATTATCTTACTAAAACAAACTTCCAATATCAGTTGATTCAGTTTTATCTTTTTAAATATAAAAAATATATTTCCACTATGTAATTTGTTTTCAGATTTTTTTAAGAACAATAATTAATTGAAAATATAAAATATTATTGTTTGTATAATTTAGTTTTAACAGAAAATCAGTTTGTTTTTTTATAAATACAATTATTGAATAACATTATTTTCTTAATTGTGTATTTAGAATCGAGTAAAAATGTAAGTTAATAAAATTTATCATATATTTTTTTATAAATTATAAATTAATGAACTGATTCAGTTACATTTCTTATAAAAACCTAAAATATTCTTTAATTTAAAAAATGCCGCCAGTATTAATTCAACCTTTGTGTTCTTAAATTTGATTTTTTGTTAAGTCTAATATTGAATTAAGAATAATTATACAAATAAATAATTTCGTCGATTTCGTTTTGTAATTTAGTTTAGTTATTGATTAAAAAGTTATTTTTATTATAAATTAAGTAAATAATTCTAATAATATTTTTGATTATAATACAATTAAAAATATTTTTATATCATTCTTTTATTAGAAAAATCTTATCAATATTGGTTTAAATTATATATACAATTTTAAATAATAAAAATATTTAAAACATATCGAAAAAAATTGAAATTATTTTTTTATTAAAATTTTAGTCAATTTATAACAGTCATATAATTTAATAACTGTATTTAGTTTAATTTATAACTGAATTTTAAATCGAGATTTAACTGAAAAACCATTTATTTATTTTTTGAATAAATTATATATATTTTTTGAATTTTCTATTTATTTTCATGTTATATTTAATTGAAAACACTTATTAAAATTTATAAAATTCACTAATATTTTCAATAAAATATTTTATTATTAAAATATAGCACCATTACTTACTGAGTTTAGTCCTGTTTTAAAATATAAATAATAATATTAAAGTTATTTTAAACTTTTTTTTATTGTTATTTAAATAATTTATGACAATTTTCTTTTAATAATTTCATTTTATTTTTTTAATTATTTATGCAATTAAACTTAATTTCGAATTTTAGGGACAGTTTTAGACTTCTATTGAAAATTAAATCAATAATCTGATTGATTTATTCAATTTTATTGATTTAAAAATAATTATTAACATTTATAAAATCTTTTAATATTTCTAGTAATTGAATTTTATTCAACCATATTAATTTTATTTCATTTCTTTATTTACTTATTACTTTTTAATTAGATTTGTAAATATTCTAAAAATACAACCTATTTTTAAAGTTTAATTATTTTTAATTTTTACATGTTAAATAATTTTATAATTATTTGTATTTTTTATATATAAGTATTTATTTAATATTGAAATTATTTTAAATCTATAAAAAAATCTAGTACGAAAATTATATCATTGTAATTTTTTTTAACTCTATGAAATGTATAAACGGTTTTAAGTGCGAGAGTTAATATTTTTAATGCAGAGATTATAAATACGCTATTTTAAATGATTGTACTACTGTATATATCATTCATGAATAGAACTGGTGTATTTGTTCAGTTCTTTAGCAATATTGGTAGTAGTGAGTGTTTGAATACGCAGGGAGATGAATTTATATACAGCTAACCCTTGTTATTATAATTGTTCATTTTGAATTGTAACCCTCTTACAGTTCGTATTTTCGTTAGGAACGATTTGCGGTTTTATCAAATACATTTGCTGTGGTGTCACGTTTATTTTGCGTATATTTTTATATCCAGGATTGTCTGTTACATAAAAATACTAATTTACATATTAAAATATCGATACTTTATTAGAATTTCATTTTGATTTTTTTAAAACATACTAATTAGAATATTACATATTTTAAAAAATCTTTATTATTTAAAATTGAATACTTTTAATCAAAAAATATTTCAACTATAGTCTCATTTATTTCAATCTTTGAATAAACTATTCAATATCATTAAGGAAATTTATTTTCATACAAATATTTCTAGTACAAAAATATCTATACGTTTGAAATTTTCTAGAATTATGTAAATTAAAATTGCATTTACTGATAAAAATCCTTGTGTTATATTTCAAATAAATATTTTATTCAAGCAGACAAATTCGTTTACATTAGAGATGTATTTGTGTTACCCACATCTTTCATAAACAAAGTATGTCATTATCGTAAACATACATTTTATAAATAGTAATATTTGAATAAAATATCAGTTATATATTGATTTTTCAATAAATGAATTTATTGCAGATATATTTCATAACATTTCAAATACAGATACTAGGTATATTTATTTCTAAAATCATATTTTTGATCGTGTTTTTCTTATTCAATATTCTTGCATGCTACTCAACCAAAAACAAACATTGACTTTTACCGTAAAACTCAAGAAAAAAACAATTAGTCATAAAAAAACTCCCGCAGGTCATAATATCTATTATTAAACTAATATATTTGATATTGCGTGTTGTTTTTTCCCTGATTAAACTCTTATCATCTAGAAAAAAGACTGAGACATTAATCTAGATTTAAAAAATGTTATAATGTTGTTTTGTTACTTATTTCTTCATTAAATTCACAAGTGTGTATGAATTTATAGTCTAATTAGAAAAAATGTTTTTCTTAAACGTTTAATTATCAAAATATTTATAAGAAATAAAGTTTAAACAAAAAAGTACGTTAAAAAACTATTTATTATTATAAATCAATTTTTTATATAAATATTAACGTAAAGTAAGGATTTTCAAATTGATTTCTTTATTTTTATTCGTCATTGATTTTGTTTATTTTTTTATTCGCCTCCAAGTTTTATATTTAGAATTTTTTCCTAAAAATATTTGTATATATTAAATAATCCTTATTATTTAATATATTTTAAATATTGATGATATAGAAAAAACTTATATAAAATATAATTTTCATATTTTTAAGTTATTTCAAAAATCATATTATTTTAATTAAAATATAACAAGTTTTAATTTATCTTCGTTTTTTAGTATTTTTAAAAATTATTGTTTAATATTTATTTCATATTCAAAAAATAATTTTTATAATCATTAACTTTAATTTAAAAAGAATTTTTTAATGAAGAATGAATTTCTTAAGCTGATATTTATAACAAACATTTCTTAGGTATTTAATTATTAAAATATAATATAAATATTTCTAACTGAATTATAGATTTAATAATTAAAAACATTTTATTTTAATCTATTTTCTTGAAATTCCTAAAACAATAAATTTTGATTTTTTATTTATTTCTAAAATTTGTTTGATCATTTAAATATCAAGGTTTAATTCATAAATAATAAATTATAAATTAATTTTGAATTATTTTTCAATATAAAATATTTTTTTATATTTAAATTTACTTCTGATTTTTGCAAAAAAAAACATATAACTGCTCTTAATAAAAAATATTTTTAAAGCATACTTAATATAAAAAAAATTAGTCAGTGAGAATTCAAATGGTTCATCTCTATTGTCCTTTATTCATATGCTTCAAACATTTATATTTTGATATATAGCGTATTTTTAATTAAGGTTATTTTAGAGAACTGTCATAAATTCTGAACGTCTGTGACAACCGTTCCTTTAATAAAGAATGGTATATTTTTTTTATTCAATTCACAGTTCATAATCGCACTCAACTAATTACTTTAATTAAATAAAAACGTTAAATATAATACATACTGATATTTTTTTGAATTATTATCAAATAATGAATATACATGTAATTAATCATTTTAATTTATTTTAATTGTCATCAATTATAAATAATTATCATAAAATTGACATGTTATTAATAATCGGTACATAAATATATTATTAAATGTTAACTCTTGTTTTCTCTTAATTTCAGATTTAGCGTGATTTTATATTTATTCCCTTATTTTAATCACAAGATATCTGAATGCTTTCTGCATTCCGATATTAATTTTATTTGGAGAGTCGTCGCACTGATTGAAAAGTTATTCCAAATGAAAATTTGCTGGAAAGTCCATAAAAAATATTATGTGATAAACTTATATCAAATAAAAAACCAAATGGACGTTTTTAACAACAGATTGAGAAACATTTTATAGCCGAAAGTGTCACATAATCAGACAATAGCTTTTTTAAAATAATTTTTAGTAATAATAGTAATTAGTAATATATGGTGCTATTCCGCGCTTCAAGTTTGCAGTTAATGTCTTAAGTATTTTTTAAATAAAAAGAAAATGTCGTCGGATTCATTGAAACACGGCGTGAATTTATCGCGGAGGGCGTGTAGGACTTTAATTTGTACGACGATCGTACTGTGGATAAATCTGTACGTATCGAACGCATTACCGACTGAATCTACAACGTCGACGCTCACATCGCCGTCGAACGGTGGCGGAGATTCGTCCGGCGAAAAGAATAATGTCGTAATGCCACATAAGACTGTCACGCCGGATCCGGGAAATGTATACGAAGAAACTTTTCCTGGCATGCAGTTCGGTCCGATGGGACCGAAACTTCGTAGTAATAATTATTTGCCATTGAACGATGATCGGGAGTCACTGACCACCACTACTGATTTCACTGTCACTGACGATGGGGATTTGACCAGTGTTCAGAATGGACATACCGACAATCCTCATAATGCCAAAGAAATACAGAGATATGCCATCATGAATGTTGAATTTCATCGAGTTGAAACGCCTTTCATCATTGGGTTGTGGATCTTTTGCGCTAGTCTTGCAAAAATCGGTAAGTTATTTATATTCTCATATAATAATTGTTGTTTTTAAGAAAAGATTGATTTTCTTATATTTTAGTCATTACCAGAAATAAAGAACATGTAACTTTGAGAAATTTTAATTAATAGAAGTACATATTTGAATGAATTTCATTTTAACTATTCCTAATTTGAAATGAATAATCATATTTCTCAATATTTTTTAAAAATAAATATTAAATTCAAATAACTACAAATTTAAATTGAAAAATTAGTAATTTAAACAAAATTAAAACAAATTTCTATCTTTCAATATACAGAACAATTATTTATTAGGTCAGGGTTGAACATGAGGCTAAAAACCTCATTTTGTAAAAAAAAATTGTTATGAAACTTTGACAAAAAAAAAATGTAAAAGGTTAGTTTTCTCAAAGAGGTCAAGGTTTTAAAAATGATACAACTAGAATTTTTTTATAAGAAAAATATTTTCTTATAAATGAAATCCAAATATAAAAAAATTAATTTTGACTTTTTTTATTTATAAACAACGAAAAAGGTATTAGGTATTTATAAACAAATATTTTAATATAAAATAAATAAAATATTTATTCATTTTATAAATAAATATTTTAGTAAATTAAAAATAGTATTAAAATAAAATCTATTAAAATAAATTGTATTTTATAGTAATAGATTTAGTACCAGAATTTTTTTCCTTTTTAGAGTATATTTGGCCGTGCAAAATATTTTTCTCTGGCAAACATGTTGTTATAGAAATAGAAATATAATACATGATTTATATTTTTATTACAGATATTTTTTAAAACTATATTTTCCATTTATGAAAATTTAAATCTTATTAGAGTCTAATTTTTTAATCATTAAATTAAAAAAATATATTAGAAAATGAATTGATAATAATTAATATAAAAATTTAGCTCATTTAAAAAATATTCTATACAAATTGAAAATAATATAAAGACATTTTTTTAATGATGAACTGAAATAATTGTTTATTCTAAATATTAGAATTAATATATTTTTATAAGAATATGTACCTATTTTGAAATTTTTCTTACTATTTTATTTTTTTTATATTTATTTATTCATATGTGTAATATACGACGAAGAAGGTGATAGTTCAATAACGTAAATAAAAATATGGATTATTTTTTTCTCTGGTATATTTTTGCAACTTTTTTGTATACTTCTGACTACCCACTTATATATATATTTATATATATATATATATATATATATATATAAATTTATGTAATAAATTAATCGGCAATAATATTATTTCAAAATATTTTTTCAAATAAAATTATCAGAAGTATGCAAAACAATTATTTAATTAGAATTAATTTATTTTTTAATTTCATATTCAATAAACAAGATTTATTTTAATATCAAATTTCAAATATTCAATAATCAAATATATTTGAATGAAAAATTATTCAATGAAAAAATTTCGAAATTATTTATTTACCTTCACAATTAAAAAAATAATTTTATATAAAAAAATTAAATAAATAAGTATCTATAATAATACAAAAAAGTATCAAGTTTCATTTTTTTTCTTTCTTCGAAACCAGATACTGTTATCAAAAAGTCGATCAATTTCGCGAGTCTGATGGTGACATCCGAGCTTTCAAAACATACTTAAAATGATAAATGCTTATTTTTAAAGTATTTTGCTCATCAGTTATAGTTGAAGTTTTTATTTTTTTGAGTTTGAATGAAACCATTAGGAATCTTTTCAGGAACACAAACATAAATATACACACACGTGTGTATTTATATACATACATACACACTTATATATATATATATATATATATATATATAATTACCCAAAATTTTAACACACTGATTATAAATTATTAAAATCATATCTGCCTTATTAGTACCAATTAATCTTGTACAAAAATGTTCAATCTAATCCAATTTTCTTTTGAAATTATCAACTGACTTCCATTAAATATTCTTCAATATAAAATATTAATAATGTGAGAATATATCAATAATATGAAACGTACTTGAACTACCGGATATTTAAATTTTATATCCACTAGTTATTCCTGTTTCTATTTTACTGATAAATGGAATATTAAAAATGTATTATATCTGTACATAAATCGTCTTCTCTTCTTAACTCTTTTATTGATGTTTTTTTTATTATTTCTATAATCAATTCCTCTTTCATATATTATTATTTTTATAAATATTTATATGCTACTTAAAATTTTATTTATTAGCATAATTACAAACTTTTATAGTTTTTTAATTCATTTTAATTTTATTTACTGAATAAATATTATTTTAAATATAACGAAAAATTTCTTTATACAACAATTACCAATATAGAAATACAATTTTCAAAGAAATACCACATACTCTAAAAAATCCATCAGGATGTTTGTAGAATAGAAAAATATTCTTGTAATTCTTTAAAAAAAATTTTAACGAATATACAATACTAAATATGATTTTGTTCAGAAAAAAGGGAATAGAATGTAGGCGTTTTTTTATAAACTATATTTAATTACCTGATCATTGTAATTTAATTTTCTTAAACTAGACTATTATAAATTATTTTGATTAAAGAATATGTGTATATTTTAATGATATATACACACACGTATATTAATTGTAGTTGCTGTAATTAAAAATTGCTTCATTTTTAAATTAGAAATTAATTTTTTAATAGGGAATTAAAATTTATAAATACAAATAAACTCATTTGATAGTATACCGTGAAAAGCACGTTCTATTGAAATCGCGTGATATATTTACTCTTCTAGTATCATTTATTAACAGATATTTCAAAATGAACTCATTGAAAATTATAAATCAATATTGGGAATGTTAACAATAACAATTAAAAATAATTGGTTTTGTGTATTTATAATTGATATCAAAAAAATCGAATCATATGTTTTAGTTATATTACAATTCAATTAAATTTTGTTGATAAACAGTACAATTAAGATAATGTCTTTGCATGTTTGAATAGTTATTAATTATATCATTAACCTGTCAACCATTACTATTTGCGTTAATTGTATTTATTTTTAACATTTTAATAAGATTCCTACATGAAAACAACATTCGATAAAATAAAGCATTAACCAACAAAGAAATTCAACACGTGATGTTTATTTATATAAGAAAATAGAATTTATTTTTTAACATACATCTAAAATTCCACATATCACATTTATGTCGAGTGGAGTTTGATACTGAAAAAAATAAATTCTATTTGTTTTGTATTAAGAAATTTTGCGTGTTTGAAGAAGAAAATGTAAATAGATAAATGTTTGTTTAGGTTTATTGTTACATTATCAAAATGGTTATATTCTTTTTTTCGTTTTAGAAAATAAATTCTGTTTACTTTTATACATATCATGTGTTTGTTTTGGACTTTTCAGTCATTGCGTATTATTATCAAAAAAACATGAATAATAAAACCATTGAACATAGAACGACTTGAAAATATTTTTATAATATTATATATTATATGTATAAACAAGTAATAGTAATTAATAAATAGTATAGAAAAGATATTAAAATAATTCAATTTTTATATAAAAAAATATCAAAGTGTTTAATAATTATTATTAATCACTTATTTCGTTTCTTAATAAAATTTTGTAACGATGAAATAATTATTCGTTTGTGAATATAAAGAGTTTATTAAAATTACTGCGGCATAGTCTTCCTGATTTAAATGAGTACATAACCAATTATTTTCTTAATTGAAATGAATGAATGTTTTAAGATACGAAAAATTAATTAGGCATATAATTATCTTGTGTTTATATGTAGTTCCATTCATTTGACTAGACTTCCTAATATATTACAAATCATTTATTAATTACTTACTAACATTAAATTAATCTGAAGGTTGTTTTATTCGAATGATCAATATATTTTGCAATAGATCTTGGATTTAAGTATTTGCTCATTGGTTGAAACATTTTTTCATGAATAATAATATAATAAAATATATATTTATAGAACTGATTTTGAAAATCTAATGTTTTATAAAAAATATAGGACATAGAAATAAAAATTCAATAATATATAAAATAAAGAAATGTAGTACTGAATGAAATATTTATCAATTTATCAATAATAATTTTTAAGAATTTTATTTTTTGATGAAAAAAATAAATCTGTTTAAAATGTTCATAGATAAAAAAATTGTATTATAAAAATAACATTTCATTAACTAATACTTTTTGTTATTAAATAAAATTATAATCAATTATTTTAGAAAACATTGTTAGCTTTTTTTACAACGTTGATAAATAACTAATAATGATTAAAATATTATCTAATCATTAATATAAGTACATTAATATACAAATTATTATTATTTCGTTCCTTCCACTTGGTAAAAATCTTCAATTAAAAAATCATAAAACTCATTTTTTTTTCAAAAATTAAATTCTGAAAAACTTTTATTTTTTTATAAATAGAAAAATATATGTAGAGTTTTTTATCTTTTTTAGAAATATGAAGATCAAAATTAAAAAAAATTACCTTATATATATATATATATATAAACTGTTTTATGTTTATAGACTTAAAATAAATTGTGTTATAAAACGCGTATTGCTTCTTTTATCTGCTTATACATCATCATAGTCATCTATATAAATCTGATACTAAAAATACTATTATGATTCTTGGCAAATATTGAAATTTTAATAGCAACATTATGGATTTGTAATTTCCGTATTGAAATATTTTTTTTTGAAAAACAACATTAGAAACTAAATTAGAGTCATGTTCATTTATAAACAAATTAAATTTATTATTCAGTTTACATTTTTAAATTCGTTTTATTATAAATAATTCAAACTCGAAAATATTATTTCTTTTCAAAAAAAAGTATACATAGACAAACAAATTAAGAAACATCGAAATTACGCACATGGCGTATATTTTTCATTCACTATCCGGTTACACACAAATATTTTGTTTGCGTACGCGCCAGGTTTCGTCAATCATTAAAACTTTGGCAGAAGTGTCTTCGCATAGAAATTCTGTTTCAATATCGAGCCATGAATGCGAAATACGTACATACGTCGTCGTATATTTTCTAGTTCAACGCATCATCGGCCTATTATGTTTTACTTAAATATGTGCATTGGATTTGTTTCACTTAATTTGATTTTTCGTACAATTTCATATATGAAATCTATTAATAATCTTTTACTTACAATATATTAATCGTAGATATGTTTCATTATCATCTGGCTGATCAGCCTTGAGAACTGAAGATTGATATAAATATATAGTACAGATACATGCATACATACATATATATATATATATATATATATATATATATATATATATATATATAATATGATGAATAATATTGTGGCATAATTTCTATTATTTTCTTAGACAAATATGACGATATTTCATATTAAGATTATAACAGGAAATATTCATCAATTAAATATTAAAAAGTGTTAAAATATAATATACATTTAATTTCCAAGTAATTATAGAAATATTTTTTTATTTTTAAAAATACGTATATCAAAAATGAATATTAAATCAACTATTAAATATAAAAATCATATTTTTAATAAAACATGTTTCTGTAGGGTTTTTCAATAAACGTTTCAGAAGTTAAGTGGAAATAAAACCAAAGTATTAAATTAGTGAGTAATTTATTTTTTTCATTTTTAAACATATTTTATGGCATTAATAATGGAACATAATTTCACTCATAGTGGCCAATTGATAGGTCCATTTCATGAAATAATGGACTCATTAAACTATTTTTTCAATAAGTCTATTGAAGTTTTTACAATTTATAAGCGTTGTTAAAGTGTTAAACGTTCCATGATAATTTTCCAAACTATACTGTGTTGAAATATCAAAATGAGCTTTTAAAAATAAAATATGGCTGCTACCAAATGTTAAAATTCTGACATTCTTATTGAAAATCCCTATATTTTATTTTCTAGAAATATATATTCTCTTGCAAAATAATGATCTATAAAATGTTAAATTTTATAAAAAATTAACATTTTTAAAAATTGATTTTTTATATTCAAAATAAAGTATCAACCTTAAAGATAAACAATAGTTGATTAAAACTATATTTTCTCGTTCAGAAAAAAATATTTAGAAAAAAACTGACAGAAAATCAACTGAAATTTAATTAAAAAAGTTGTATATTATTTTTTTAATATTTTTTTGCAATAAATATCTAATTTTCTATTATATATATATATATATATATATATATATATATATATATATATTCCTTCTAACAAAAATGATCATCTCTGAACTCAACCTTCAACCTTTTCCGATTTCTCTGAAACTTACTAAAAACGTAAAGAGCACAACATTTGATCCGTATTTATATAGACGTATATTTTTTCGTCTGAACTTGGCAAGATCCTTCATAATAACTGAAGAGAGAGTACTTAATCACAAACTTATGAAAGAACTGCTAATGTTATTTATTATAACTTCACTTAACTTTTGGATCAATTGTATTTATATACTCGTTTGCTTTTAATTCTGTTCATATAATTGTTTTAAAATGTATATCAAATATGGTTGGATTATATTTATTGATCGATAAATTATTTGATTGAATTTCTTTTAACAGGATTGTAAAATTACAATAATGTCTGCTTAAGACATCAAATTCAATGGTAGATTTTATAATAAAAAACAAAACTTTTTTTTCTTTTTATTCTTTTAATTAACTAACGTAGAATGAAAGACAGTTAATTTTTTTCGATAATTATAAAAAAAATATTATAATTATATAACTAATTTTATAAATATTTATTTAATTATTTTTTTGAAAAATTACTACAGATATTTCAAACAATTTTAACATATATCAAAAATAATATACAATAATTTCTTATAAAGATATTTTTTAGAGTGTTGTAAAAAAATCACACAGGTCAAAATTCGTGTCACTGATAGGACTAAAATACTTAAAACTATATTTACAACTTTCGTGTCTTCATATATTAATAATATGACGAAAAGAACACTAATCGAGTGTGTTATGTAAATGAATACTTAAAATATTTCTATCTAATGAGTCAAGGTCGTGTACTCATTTTATTTTATTTCAATGTACCATTTTTAATTTACACTTAACTGTAATCAACATTTTACAATGAATTTGCGATAAAAGATATAAATTAGGACAACACCTAATTTTACTTTCCTTTTTTGAAACGAAACAATACATTAATATTTTGTTGTTGATTACATTCACAGATTTATGTTGTTGACCTACATTTTTTGATATAATAATTCATAATTTACATACGGATAATTTATATTATATATATATATATATATATATATATATATATATATATATATATATATATATATAAAATTTCTTATCAGTTTATTAATAAAATCGTTGGAATGATAACATTACTTTGTGAATAAATGTTTCGTTTCTATATTAGATTTTTTTTGTACTGAATAGGACTATAAATTATTATCACTACTTAAATTAAATCATTTTGTTAAAACATTTTTTACAATTTATTTGAAAATAAATATTCCTTTTTACAAAAAAATAATACTTCTCCAAAATCTAAAAACCTATATCATTCAAAGGGTTAAAATAATCAACTTGATAACATAACAGTATTGATTTTACTTAATTACTCTACTTTATTTACCAATACTTAATTAAAATCTGTTTCTAGAAACGTACACTTCGAAATATTTTTATTTACATTTAAGATAATTGTTTTCAAGAAAGTGTCTGTCGATAACTGTTCTAAAATATCCGTTTTTGTTACTCCATCGACGGCAATAAAGTTCGTTATCAGAGAAGAGGAACATTAAAGTGTGAAATTTTCTTGGAAAGATAATTCAATTAGTATACCGGAAGACATAAATGTTGGGACGCGGTTTTGTTTGCGAATATTCCCTCACGCAATCTTATTAATTAGTAAATTTATATTTTTGTTCACTTTTTGAAAAAATCAGTGTTTGAGAACTATTTTACATAACATTTTATAATTTTTTTAAAAACTTTTTATTAAATTGTTTTTTAAACAATTAAAGAAGTAAATACAATTATATATAATTGTATTTACTAAATCAATATATCCTAATTATTCTCACTTAAAACAATAAAATATAAGTCTTAAATATCAGAATAACTCATTGGCTTCAGAAAATACAAAGAAGCATGGAAATTAATACAACAATCTAAATATATGAAAATTCATAAAAATCAACATTTTAAGCAATTATTTTTTTAATTTAAATTCAAAAATTGATTGTAAAATAATAAGCATTAGTGATTACAAATAAAGAACGAATTTTATTTACAGAAAAAATGTTGTAAACCTTTTAGTGATTATTTCAATCAAAAAAATCATTATTTTTATTTATGAGTACTATTTTTTAAAAAATCACTAAAATTATTTACACAGTGAGAAATGATATATTTATAAACCAAATGAATTTTTTTTTCAGTATTATTAAATTTTTTTTGATTTACTGAATTTTGAGAAAACAAACAGAATAGTTAAAAATAGATTTTGAGTCATTAAAATAAAATTTTCTAATAAATAATATTAATTTTAATGAAAAATAATTGTTTTTAATCGAATCAATTGATTTATAATGAAAAAACGATTTATAGTCAATTTTAAAATTTTCAATTTTCGACCATAAAAAATCACGACCTATGGTATGCAAAATTTCGTGAAAAATCGATACTTTTTAAAATCGATTTTTTTGCTTTAAAATCTTAAATTGACTTGAAAATAAAGTAAATCTATAATTAAAATTATATTTTTTAACAGATAACAAATTTAATACACATATTTAATTACAACAAATTTGATTTTTTATTTCATCATATTTAAATCTAAATTTTTATTCAAGTACATACATCACTATAACATATAACAACCTGTTTTAATTTATTTACATCAACACAATTGTAAAGAAAACATTTTTAAAAATTATTATATAACTGTGTGTGTACACATCATTTTTCTTATACACATAAAATTATAAAGTGAAATAAGAACGACGTTTGTTAACAACAATGTAAAAATAAATTTTATTACTAATGATAACGATTCATATATTTAAGTTGACAACTGTTTGTTTACGTTATTTCAAGTATACATTGAAATTGTGCTGAAAAATGATTTCAATGTTGAAATTTTTAATTAAATATGGAGCAATCGCGTGATAGGACGACGTAATTAAACACATATACAATTTTGCATTGACGTTGACTAGTCTTAATAGTGTTTTAATGATCGTGAACATATTATGCAAAATTGTGCATGTGGGAATAAAGAATCGGTTCATTGTTAAAGCGTTATATGAAGATAATGATGAATGTAGTTTTGGATTTTCACAGATCATCTGTTTGTTTATTAGACGAATGCTGTATTGACTAGACCTGTCTACAAAAGAAATTTTTCTTCGAATATTATTTACAATTGCAGTTATAAATAAACTAGTTTGGGTTTTGTAATATTCGATTTTTACACGTGCATAAAAAATTAAAATTAATTGTATATAATTATTATCACGTTTTAACTAAATTAATTAAGATAATAGTACAGTAATATTTACACCTGTTTTCCAATTGCCTGCATTTTTGTTATTTTTAAAATTTAAATTAGTTTTCCTATGCAGATATAAATAAAATTAAGTTTTTGATAATAAATTATATTTTTAAAAGTATTTTTCACTTCTTAATCCATTTTCTAAAATAAAAAATACTAATACTTATTTTAATTTACCTGAAAAAATCATTAATTGATACTAAAACTAAATTGAAAAATTATTCATCACTCCATAATTTATTTTAAATAAATTTGATTTTATAATAGTAAATATTTGTTCACTCTATTCTTATATTTCTGTTGCTATGTTTACGTTTCGTATAAAAAATAAATTCAGTACACGTCGAGAAATATTATTAACGTTATTGATATTTGAACTACTTCATACATAATTTTTGTCAGATCGAAGACACGGATTTGACAATTCAACGATTTGTTGAATCCGAGTGCTTAGTATTTTAGGCAAACGCACAATAACCTACTGACTTTGAAAATTTACAGAACGTACCTGTTGAATAGGGTTCAAGAACAATTTTGTAGTTCGTGTGTGTCGTTAAATTGGTGGTTTAAGTTAATATTTGCTGTTTCCTTTAGATTATCTTGATCAACAAACGCAAAATTTAAACATCTATCTCGTATAAGAATACTGTTTTGGGATAAGAAGTTGTATTTAATTTCTTTATAAAAAAATATGTTCTGAAATTTGATAAAATACATTTATATTTTCTATAAATTTTTATTTAAAAAAATTGATAAATGAAATGTTTTTTTAAAAAAATGATATACAAATATACAACTTTTTATTATAAATTTAATAATTAAATTAAAATGTAAATAAATAATTTATTCTAATTTACAATTTTTGTAACAAATAAATTGATTTTTAATTTCTTCAAAATTCACCTATATTAATTTTTAAAGTTTTAAAAAAATTTAATTAATTAATTGACTTGTTTATTAAGATAGAAAACATATAAAAATATTTTAAAAAAACCCTATAACTTTGATACTCAATTTTAAAAAAAATGTACATCTGCAAAATTGAAATTATTGTTTTTCTAAAATCAAACATTATCAGATTTATTTTTTAATAAATTTAATTTTTTTAGTTTTAAAAATTTGATGAAAAAAATATATTAAGTTGTATGTAATTTATGAGATTTTGAAACTAAAGAAACGAATTTTATTTATTTGAATTATAACAAATATATATATATATATATATATATATATATATATATATATATATAACTATCTCAACTTTACAAAATTTTGTTAAAATATATAATTACTTATTCATTATTATCATTTTTCTCATTTATTCTTATTTCCTAATTAATTTATAATAAAATTTAGAAAAATAATTTTATAAAAAATCTTTTTTTTAAAATTTGATGAATATTTTCACATTGCTTATATAATCACTTTAAAATATTAAGAATTTAACGTCTTAATATCAAATTTTTGATTTTATAAATCAACAGATTACACTTGTCCTTTTAAATTTATCTCGAAAATCACGAAATTTTCTATTCATATAAGTTTATTTTTAAACGTACTTATCTTATTTTGTCATATTTATAATCGGATCTATTTCACATATTTATCTTTCGTAGTTCTTTGCCAAAAATATCAATATTAAGTAAATAGCAGATTAATGAGCTGTATTAAAATTACGTTATATTCATTAAATCCAAAAAAATCTTCTTTATTTTTAACGAGATAAAATATAGTTCATCTTAATAATAAATATACGATTTAAATATAAATCATAAGATATTTTACAGAATCTTAAAAGAGAACAAATTATTAAATGTATATTTATTTTACTTAACGCACACACGAGTAGTTTCTTTCTAAATCCTTAGTTTAAATAAATATTTCATTAACAAATAAACGCGCTTTGATAAAACTGGCAATGAAATTTTAGCAAACACGAATTACGTATTTAGTAGAAAATCCAGTATAGATAAAATGTAAGCACGTGAAATTGCTTAAGACAATTGTCGCCTACACGTTGTATAATACTTCACAAATATTTGTGCGTTTTACAATGATTATCTTTAAACAATGTTTATAAAAAATTGTCGAAATGAATAAACGTCATATGACATAATCGATTTTTTTTAAAGAAATACATTAACCTTGCATACGTTTAAGATCTCGAACTACTCTTGGCTCAGATTCAGAATGCCATTTTGTACAAACGATATATGATATGAATAATTTACGTTACCGGTGTTTATATCGTTATTAGAGTTTTATTTTTAAACATTTACGTTATGAGTATTGAAATAAAAAAATATTTTATTACTTTTATATCGAAATTCTTTACTGATGTTTAAATACATTTTATGCGTAGAAAATAATACCACATGAATATCACAAATCCATTAATTTTGAAAAAGAAAATATTTAATTATAAATTTATTTAAATAAGTTGTACTTTTTATTTAAAAGAAATTTATTTATAATTTTATTTCAATCATATTACTGAAATAAAATAATCTTACAGAAATATTTCTATAAATAATTTTAATTGGAAAATGTTCTATATAAATAAATCTATAGAGATTTTAAATCCATATTCTTGGTTTTAATATATTTTTACTTTGTAAAAATGTATTTCTAAAAATATATTAAAAATTTTTTTACGAGAAAAAAATATTAAGTTTCAAATAAATATAAATTAATCGGCGTACAGACATCAAAACACATTTTTCCCAATTTAATGCCATAAATATTTATATTTTATGTATAATATAACGAATGATTCATGAACTATAAATAAATACAATATAGTCAGATCAGACTTTATTCAAAGTCTTGTTAATCAATTAAGTAATTTCACTATATATTACACTGCATGAATTCGAACTGACGATAATAATAAACACTACAACGAAAAAAAATAATCGAACACATGGTGTTCTTTTTTTGGAGCAAATATATATGTATGTAACTAAAATGTTTCAGACACAGATGTAGTCAATCATCGTGGACTGAAAGTTTATTATTGGAGTAGAATGATTTTTAAATTGTTTTTAGTTTATTTTTTAATTCAATACTATTTTTCATTTATTGAAGGTTATGGAAAAATATATAACTTTTGGAAAATTTAATTTAGAATTATATATATTTTTTGTTTAGTCAAAAAATAATTTTAAAATCAAATATATATATATATATATATATATATATATATATATATATATATGTATATATATTATCAGAAGATTATTTTAAAAATATTACCATAATTGTTTTAATAGATTTAAAATTTTAAATCAAATTCCATTGCATTTATTATTAAATAATTTGTATTTTTTAGCAATAGAAAATACGAAATACAATAAATCAAATATATAAAATATTCCATTTATTAAAAAAATCTACTTATTTTAAATTAAAACATTTTTGATTACTAAATATTATTAATTAGTAAAAATATTGAAATCATTAATAAAAATTAAATAAACGTACATAATTAATAAATAGATTATTTGAATTATTTCCTGAAAATTCTAGTAATCGATATAAATAATTTTACAAAAAATTAACACATGTCAAAAGATACAATCGACATGGAAAAATATTGTAAATAAAGTACCATTAACTTAGTACAATTTAGATAACATAGTTCGCACTAAAAGCGCTTCAATCTGGAAAATGTATTAATAAAACGATTTTCCAGATCAGAAATCGACAAATTTAGTTGTAACCAGTAAATAAGATGATTGAATTAAATGAATGAATTGTGTCTACTGAAACTGGATAAAATTATCTAGATTTTACGATTATTTTTTTTTATTCGTGTATGAAAGGTAGTCTACTTTTTTCAGTCAGTTTAAACAGTCAAACTGATTTTTCTTGAATTATTTTTTTTTTCAACGTTGTATGATTCATATAGAATTTAAATTACTAATTTTTTTATAATGTCCTTTTTATATATTTAAAAATAAAATATCATAAAAATATATAAAAATTAACTTAATTTTTTTATAAAAAAATATAGTGAAAGTTGTTAACAACTCAAATACTATAACAAATAATTTATAAAAAAACTCAACAATTTTTAACAAAGTGTTATCAATATATATATATATATATATATATATATATATATATATGTATGTGTGTGTGTATGTGAGTGTGTAAAATAATAAATAAAATAATATTTGTATTTCTAAAACACTTGTATTGAATTAATATATAAATTATAATCAACAATTCAAAAATGTAAATAAACAGAAACTTTCTTGTATTAATAAGATAGACGTGATGAAAAATATAATACTTTTTTTTAAGTAAATATCAATTTATAAGAAAATGTCATATATATTATTTATAAATATATAAAATATTCGATACGTAATATTTGCACATTCTAAGTAAACAAATATTAACATAAAACGGATATAAATATTCTTTAACGTCGTTTTATTGAATGTACTGCAAGCTAGTAGAGAGAAAAGAAATATTTCAGTATTTACTTAAAAGAATAATTGTACATGAAAAACGTTTATTCGTTCAGAAGTTTTCATTACATAACTTGTTTATTTATCTTCGTTTTTGTATTCTGTCATTTTTAATAGCATATTTACTTAAACAGTTTTATTTATTAATACATTAATAAACATAATAAATGTACTACTCATTTATATATGAAAAACAAAACATTCGATCTGTTGAAGTGGAAAATTTTGAGCCAGGCCCTTATCCAGAAATATATAGAGAGGGGCTGATGATATATATATATATATATATATATATATATATATATATATAAATTGTTTCCAAAATAGTGTAGAAAAAAATATTTCTTTCAATAAGTTACCAAATAGTTAATTAGTATTTATTTTTCTGGAATTTTTTATTAAAAAAATCATTAGAATAATGGCTTTTTTTGCAGTTATATATATATATATATATTGGCTGATTTTCAAAAAAATCTATTTATTTTTCATCTTTGTTCCAAAAAAAATTAAATGTATTAAAAATATGTTATTCTAAATAACAGCGTGATGACTAAACGTGAAATATTATTCTAATTTATATATGAAGCATTAAAATAAAATTGTTGTGTCAAAAATGTTCTGAACGAAATGAATTCTATAAAAAAGTCATTGAACACATTTGTCAGATGACAGTTTGCAATTATTTGTCTATATGAGTTCATCAAAATGTTAAGAAGATAGTAAAAATAAAATAAATATTGCTTTTAATAAAGGAAATCATTGATTTTTAACTCTAGATACATAGTCATAAAATTGACTTCATACTTTATTAATTTTGACACATAATTTAAAAAAATATTTGAAAATGTTCAATTATTTATACCTACACTCACTCGTAAACTTATATATATATATATATATATATATATATATATATATATAATAGAAATAATTATTTATATATAAAAAATAATTTAAAATTATTGAGATATTAAAAAATAATATTTGTAGTAATAAAAAAATTTATAGCTGCAAAACATCACATGTTTATATTACACGTTTTTATTACATAAATCATTCATAAATTATTTACTTTTTACCTTACTTTTTTTAATTTAATTATTACACGACATAATAAAATCTAAAAAAAATTTTTTAAAAAAATCACTTTTTATTTTTATACAATTTCAAATACTTAAATCTCGAACTTATTAACTAAACGTAATTTGGTAATATTCGATCATTAAAGGATAATTGTCCAATATTTAATGTTATAAAAAATTTATAATTACTTATTGAAAACTTTTTCGATAATCTTGCTAGTATTTTTAAGAAATGATCTTTCTAAAAAAGTAAATTGAACTACAATGCTAAACTAATTATGATAAATAATTTCTAAAATAAAATAATAATTTCATTCTTCATTAATGATGTTTAAAAATAAATTAACTAAGAGAATTAGTAAAAATGATCTTTATTATTTATTTATTATCAGAAGATTTTTCTGTATATATATATATATATATATATATATATATATATATATATATATATAAATGTGTGTGTGTTTTATTATCATTTATTACTAATGAATTAAATTTTATCTTCAAAAAAGTGATTTGTTTAGATTAATTTTATTAATAATTTATTTAGTACTATTTAAAATCAATGACTCGAAACGATAATTAAATTTTATTACTAATAATATTAATTATTCATTATCAATAAATATTTTTCATTAATATATTGTGAAATATACACATTCATAGTCTATAAAAACAAGAAAAAAAATACTTATCTTTTTATAAATTATTAAAATATTAACCGTGTCGTCTGCACATATAATAGCAAATCATGTGCAACAACTAACACAGATAAATTTCGTTAAAAATAACTTATTTTCTTTTTTTCTTAAAAAAAACTTTTAAATGAATGTTAAAATCTATGAAAACATGTGTTCTTTTCACAACATAAAATATTATGCGTGTCTTTGAAGACAAACGCCAACACAAAAACACAATTTCAATGAAAATATTTTTTTCGAGCTTTATTAATTTATATATATATATATATATATATATATATTTTAAATTATATATATATATATATATAATTTAAAAAATATAGCATTATTAAAACAAATTATAAAAATGTATTTATTAATAGAAAATATTTTTGTAATCGTGATTTAAAACCAGAAAATAATTATATATATATAAACTAATCTTTTAATAATTAGATTGTATTATGTAGAAAAACCCATCACCTTCCTAAAAATTACTTTTAATTCAAGAATTTTTAATATATCTTTAGTAACCTTCAAACCATTATAATTATATTATTTTTAAACATTATGATTTTCATTGAAGTTGATTTTTCGCTTATTTGTATAATTTTTTCATATCATTAATTTCATAGAACTCATTAAAACTATCGAAATTATTTTACTTCTTCACAATATGTGTAAATCATTAAAATTGTACTTATGACGTAACTGTTTATTCATTAATTATTTCAAAGTAAAACTAGCGGATTAGTTTTTTCTTTTCTTAATACCTAAATTAACGAACGTAATTGCTTGTTTTTACTTAATATTTAATTCAATGTATTTAATTCTTTTATTGGCAAAAATAAGTGTGTTTGTATAAAATAAGATTATTAACAAAATTTAGATTTTTAATTAATTTTTAGAAATGTTTCTATTTTTAATATATATGGCATCAAATTCGATTTTTTATATAAACATATTTATTTATTATTAATTACATTAAAAATAATATTTTTATGTTATATATTGTATTTAAACATTTATAAATTTTATTTAAAACGATTTAAAGTTATAAATTTTTAAAATAAAAATTTTGTATTTGTAGAGAAAAATACTATAAAGATATATATATATATATATATATATATATATATATATATATATATATATATATATATATAAATTAAACTCTATCTATCCATTGGTGGATAAAAGGCTATTCAAATTTTTTCACTTTGGTTAATCCAATGTCTTGCATAGATCTCTTCTTAGACCTTCTTATATATTTCGATTTCTAATCAATAACTTTCCTCGTTGATAGATGGAATTTTATTCTTTTTATATGACTGACCCATTTCCATTTCAAATTTCTCACTGTTGCCATAATATCCATAATTTTTTTTCTGATCCACTCAATTCTTTTTATCTCTTTTCGTTATTCCTAATATCCATCTATCCATTTCTTTGTGTTGTTTGAATATCTATCAAGTAACTTACAATAATCCAATATAACTGCAAATACATAATAGAGACTATCAATTATTCGTAAATTCTACAATCACCAAAGTTTGATTAACTTTGTTGTTTTATAGAGGTGTTACTATTGTTCTGAACTCGTGTATTCTAAAGTCAATGTTCGAATAATGTACCTGTGAATATGATCACAAAGAAAAAACTACTTGAAAACTTTACCCATAGTAATTTATTTATATATACATAAACAAAATCACATTTCCCTATCAATATATCCCTTCAACCTTCTTATTTATTTACTAAACATTTTTCATAGTAATTAAAATGTCTATACAGAAATTAATTAGAGCCGATCAATTTATTTCCCAATAGTACTGAAATTCTATTCACTTAAATAATTCGTGCGATTCTTTTCTTGTGTTTCATTACTTCCATTCCGCATTTAATCTTCACTGTTTCTACTTACTACTAAATTATTTATAATAAGTTCTAAATTACGTCCGAAACAAGTTTCGCCCATCTCTGTCTTAACGTTTACCGTGTAGAAAACAAAAAGCAATTCTTAAGTATTCAGATGAGAAAAGTTACGGCACGACGTAATTTTTCCGAATAATGAACAGATATTTAACAAATTGGTATAAATATTTTAGTAAAAAGAGTATTAATAATTAATTTGGTTTTATGCCTAAAGAGCACTAACCTTGTTTCATTGTTTGTAATAAATTTATATATATATATATATATATATATATATATATATATATATATATATATATATATATACAGGAAGAAAGTCTTAAGGTAAAGTATTTAATTTTTAATAAAAGCTCTTTGTATGAAACCTTTTATTACCTCTCATATACTTAATACTTTTTTTGATTTAACATAAAATTCTTCTGGTGAAAAAATACATTTATAATTATTGAAATGTATTTTTAAATATTTTTACATTTTCATCATAACTAATTAAAAAAAATATTGAATAATTTCTTTTGTTTGCAAATATATCTTTTTAAACGTACAATATAATCAGTAATATTTTTTTTACTTGTTAATAACAAATATATGTTTTAAATTAAATTAATAATTGATTTTGTAAAAGTCATGTATATTTAAATTATTTAATAAATAATAACTTTTTTAGATGATTCTATAAAAATGTAATTGTTATTAATTTTATTTAGTTCATTCTCTCATTTTTAATTTTTCTATAATTCTATTTATTTTTATTATAATTGATTTTGAAAAAATAATAGAAATTTATTGAAAATGGATTTATATATATATATATGTAAATTGTATATAAAAAACAGGAAGAAAATCTCAAGCTAAAATATTTAATTTTTAATAAAGTCTCCTTGTTATGAAACCTTTGTTACCTCTCATATACTTGACCTTTTTCTAATTCAACATACAAATTTTGTTGTAAAAATTTATATTTATAAAATTGTTGATTTTTTTACATTTTTATCATAATTAGCATTTTTTAAAAAGCAATTAATAAAAATATATCTTTCTAGACATTTAATATTATTAATAATTTATTTTCATTTTTTAATGAAAAGTATATTTTTTAGATTTTGTAAAATTCGCTCACATTTAAATTGTTGAATAAATAAATCTATTTTAGATTATTTTATGAAAATCCAACTATTGTTAAATTTAATTTAATTGACAAAATCTTTTTCATTTTTTTCTCAAACTATATCCTTTTCAAAATGTAAATTCTATTTATTTTTATTATAATTTAAATTGAAAAATAATAGAAATTCATTAAAAATAATATATATATATATATATATATATATTAGCAGCATCGGCCTCTTTCTCTCCACTAATAGTTGAAGGCCTTTCCCAATACTTGACACTTCAAGCGATTCAGTATCTTTCTCTTCCATTCCATATCTTTCCATAGGTTTCTTTTTGGGCCCTTTTATATTTCTAGGTTTCTACTTAATATTTTTTTGTAAATAGATGGTCCTCTTTATATATATGTATATACATAGTTTCTAAAAAATATATAATTTAATATATTTAAAATATACATGGATAAAATCGGAAACGAATAAATTTTATTCTTAATTATCTAAAAACAGAATAAAAATCAGCATATTTATATTAAATAATCAATTCATATCAACATTGATGTATTTACATCGACATTTTCAAATGAAATTTAATATTTTAACGAAAATTCGTTCAACGAAGTTCACGTTACACAAAACTTTGATTAAAATTTTCCTTTCTAACCTTGAATAAAATATCAGTGTCACCATACTGATCAATAATAATTCAAGCATGTTACTGAAAATATAATTAGTGTGACCGTTTCGACTTAACAAACTCATACGGATACAAATGTTCTAAAAACCTTGAAATCGTAAAAATACTCTATATTTATGTTAATTACAAATAGAGTAGATTAAAATGGTATTGAACTGCTCTTAATACATCACTGATTCTAGTAGAAAAAAACAATAATTATTATGCATTATGTTTTGAATCATACCTACTCTTATTTCTTAAAAAAATATGTTAGGTATTGATTTAATTTTTTATTTCAGAAATGAATTTTTAGTATTTAATTAAAAATAATTATTAGAATTAACAAAAATAAAGAGATAATTTTCGGTTTAAATTTTAACACTTTTATGGTTAAATTGAAAAACATTTTCCTCATTAACTTTAAAATATTTTCAAAGTCATATTAATACATTATAAACGAAATTACATAGTTCGTGGAATTGATTCCTTCTAATTAGTTTTCACGCGAGAACATAACAATTTATATCTTTTTTCGGTACTGAGTCAATATTGATTTATTTAGTCATGAAGATTGTTATTGTTTAGTAAAAAAATATTACCACTATTTAATATAATTGTTGTAGGTCTGACTAACGAAGAAATTTAAATACTCTATACAAATTATGCTAATTGTCGTTCAATTAAAAAAAAGTCTAGCCGAAACAGTTTAATCATTAAGTAATATTAATTATGTTAACATTTTATTTCATAAACTGGAGTTATTAATGACGTAGTTAATAATCAATGTGTATCGAAAGAAATTTTTGATAGATGACTTGTTTCTATTAAAAAAAATATTTAAACACACGAATCACTCAGCCTAAAACAGTATGATGTTTAAGGTGGTCAATAATCATTTATTTCTTAATACGTTTTGAAATATTTTATCAATTGTATAAAAATATATAATGAATTTGGATTACTATCAATTCGACAATTTATAATTTAAATAATTGATACTAGGATTAATAATAAATGAATTTTATACGAAAACGGATACTTTGAACAAAACATCTTGTATCACAAACTTTCTTCACGAATAGATAAACTTTATGTAAATGAAAATAAATTCCAGGATTATTAAATTTAATTCCTCAATAAATAATCATTTTTTTGTATATAAATTATATAATTTATTTATAATTAAATAATATTGGAAAATTAATCGTCAGATTTTAAATTGTTTTATTGTTAAAACTATGAATTTTCTCAAGATCCATCAACTCGGAAATAATAAACTAATTTAGGAATAATAATACATTTTATAAAAACAATTAATAATTATATTAAAATGTGTAACAAATTTTTGATATTTCTTAGATTTTTTGATAAAAATTTTTTATCGTATATTTGTATTTCTTTTCATTTTTTATAAATATAATTGTTATATATAGATGGCCCAAATAAAACTTTATAATAGTAAAAAATATTAAAAGTGAGATTTAAATCACTCTATACATAATTTATAAATACCATAAAATATTAAAAATTAATTATTTTACTTATACAACTAATTAATTATTTTATTTAAAAAATGTTGCGTTTTTTATTTTATTTCAATTAATATTTCCAATTCATACGTTTGTAAAGTTTATTCTATTCGTTTTTTCAGCTCGATTAATTTAATCAAACAGTAAAATATTTTCATATCAAACTATATAATTACTTCATACATTTTTTCTGTTCTGATATTAATTATTATTTGACATTACATATATAAAAAACTTGTATTTATTTCATAAAATATTGTAAAAAAATTTTTTAAATTTATTTTAAAAATGTATAAAAAATAATTCATTTTTTTGTTAAAATTCTCTTATACTTTTATCTGCATTCATTACTTAAACTGTCTATAATTTTATATACTTTTGTGTGTAAATTTATTTAACTAGCACACAAACATCTTATTGTTAAAAGTATCGTTACAGTTAAAGTAAATTGATAAAAGATCACAACATAAACATGATCTCGAGTTTGCTTTTATATCTCACCCTCCTAAATAAACGTTTTATATTATTAAAACATACTAAATAAACATAGAGCTTCAATACAAACAATTCGAGTACGGAACAATGCCATTACATGTTTAGAAATGCCAATATCGTAAGAGAAATTCGGGTAACTCGAAGCTGTTCATTACTAAATGTAACAATTTCAAGACAGTTACAATTTGTAATAATTTTCGTTTTATTTCAAAATAAAATGATTGTCATCGTTCTTATCTTTTATAACAAAAAAACATTTACATCACAGAAGAAAGCCTTGTCAAATAATTGTCAATGTATCGCCATTGACCTTTGAATAAATTTTCAAAAAATTTGAATGATTCATATGAAAATTATTATAATTTCAAGGATATAAGGAATAAAAATGTAATGTTTTTGTACATTAAACTGCATATTGTATTTTTTTCTAGTTACATGGTCGAGTTTAAATACTCTTTAATTATTTTCGTGATTGTTAAAGTAATTTATATATATATATATATATATATATATATATATATATAAGGAAGTCGAAATTACATTGTCACCTTCATTACAATATAAATAAAATTCGCACACTGTCTAGAACAATCTCGAATGTCAAGTTTCAGCCGTTGACCGATTTCTGTCAAGCTCGATGAAGAAACGGTATCGACCTTGGATCTATCAGAAAGTTTTCGATAATTAAAATGTTACAGTTTTAAACAAATTCAATGAACTTCACTGAATTGTAAAATTGTAATCAATGAAGCAAAAAGTCAAGGTTTGTGTCGCACAAAGACGATACAGAAGACCTTGATGAATACGTATAATTGCGTACAAGTGAAATTACATAACGTTTATTTACGCTGACGTCATCGAACGGTGGAACATTGGCAGTCAGTAAAATTATATAAAATCATTTAATAATCTACACGAAATCGTGATGTATGTCAAACATAAAAAGAATGTAATTCATATGTGTAATGTTTTGATGTCTGATAACTGACTAATCAAAAAGTATATTAAAGTATGTGGTATTAATAAAAAATATATAAAATTTAATATTACCTAATTAAGTATCAGTTTTTTATAACTAATTAATTTTTCATTATTCTGAAAGAAAATACATTTGAAAATACATGACATTTGAAAAATGAAAAAGAAACAAATAATATATGTATTATAAAAAAATTTACAAAATTCAGTCTATATCTCAAATGAGACGTACAATACTAGTTTATAAATTTATTATAAATAATGTTTGTGAACAAAATAATCACCTAATAATAATTAAATTAAAAAAATATAAAAAAATAGTGAAGCTTCAAACTTTCATAAAAATACTCAGATTTGAAATACTTTTTATTTCACAATTGAAATTGTTGACTTTCTCAGTAAAGGCTTTTAAAGATTAGATTTAAAAAGGGTTTAAAATTTGATAAAATGTTTTAAAATTGAAACTTGTGTCACCAAAACTAATTATTATTATTTTAAAAAAATCATATACCAATAATAATTGTAATTTCTATATTTTCTTATATGATAAATTTTCTTTTTTCTCTTTTACATTTCCTTCTATTATTGAATTAATAAAAATTCAATTATGAAATTACGTTCTTGTGAATAAATTCTTTTATTAGATAAAATATTTTGTATTTTTCTCATAAAAAATAATATTTTTTTAAGCTACTTCTTCAAAATTTAATTAAAAATAATATAACGTTCTCTAAAAACATAGGTAATTGAAGTTTTTCATCAAAATAATTTTAATGATAATTAATTCCTCTACTGTTATTTGAACATTTTAATAATTACAATAATTTAATAAATTATATAAATTATATTTAAAAAATAAATAAATTATATTTAAAATTAATAAATTATATTTAATAAATTATATAAATTATTGATTTCAAAAAATATAAAATATGTTTTTAGAATTATTTCTTATTAAATTTAATTATAAAAATCGTAATCACTCGCTAAAACAAATAAAGAGATACAATGAATATAACACTTCACAGAATTTATAATAAATAAATTTTATAAAAAGTATTTTATTTAAAATGTGTCATTTGAAAAATTCCACAATATTTTTATATAAAAAAAATTCTTTAAAAACATTTTATTTTCAGTTTTGCCTATATAACACATACATACATATATATATATATATATATATATATATATATATATATATATATATATACATACATACATACATGGACTAAAATTTTCCATCTTCATTGTAAAAGTTAAGTTGAGATTTATTGCTATTGTGTTCCATTACCCAACACGTTGCTTCCAAGCAACATGTTACTATAAAAGCATTATTGACTAATGGAGTCTACAAGACCAAAATTTATTACCAAACCGAAAATCAGTTACATCTCTCTCTTACTCTGATTACCTACAATCATCATTAAACAACCATCTACTCAACCAGTTAATATTTTAATTAAAAAAAACATATCTAATAATTTCAAATTTCATTTTAAATTTGCATCTGAATAAAAAATAGAAAAAATAATCTAGATTCAATAAAAACAAAATAAAATTAACTCTACTTGTAAAATTATATGAACCAGCATTTTCCAGTTTCGATCAATAATTGAATTTGTGGTAATTTTAAAATCTATAAAATTTTATATTAAATGATTTTGTATTTCGATTTTTTTTAAATAAACACTAAAAATTAAACAGTACTTCTAACTAATTTTTTAAAGATCAAGGTGTGATCTTTTTTATGTACAGTTTTAAATACACATTTATTCAAAAATATTATCAAAACCTAACAAATATTAATTTTTTATAGTAACAGTATTATTTTTGGACATTCGAGAATATAACTCTTGCTATAATTTTTTATTAATGATTTTTTTTAATTGAATTTCATAATTTTTTTAAAAATCAAATAAATTAATCTGATTATACACAAAAAAATTAAATAATAACAATTCTTAAGTAAATTCTTTAAACATAAATTTAATATGTAATTAACTTTTTATTTTAATTGATTCTGATTCTCCTAACTTTTCTAAAACGTTATATTGAAAAATTGGTTTAAATATTAAAAATATTAAAATTTCACTTTTTTAAATATGAAATATCTTTCCAACTTTCTTATTATATCCAATTCTGTGAATTCCAAGTACAATTATTGATTTTACGAAAATGAAAATTATTTCAAATCATGTGAATACAAACGACCAAAATTTTAAAACTTGATATCTAATATTTTCAACAAGTACTAATTCTGAATGCAGAAACAATCTGTAAACAGGAAAGTTTATTATAAATGAATATTCCGCAACTTGTAGTCGTATGAAAATTTTTAATCAGAAAATGTCAACTCATTCAAGAGTGGTTATGAAAACGACGAAAACCACACGTTGAATATATCCTTACTTTAATGTCTGTTTGGTAAACGGAGACAACGTGACTGTAAAATGTGTAATATGAAATGGGCGAAAACATAAAACCATTATGTGTAATAGGTGTGAAGTCATATAACTCGAGTACTTTATTTAAATTATGACTCCTCGGTTTTGTGTATTATATTATATTTTGTAACATATCATATAATTTTATAATTTAAGCTAACAATTCTCGGGTTGAAAATAAGTAGATATATAAATTTTACCATATGTATATACATTTCTGTTTACATAAGATGTAATACCAAATAATGACTAATATGTGAAGCTATTCAACACCTTAATTACATATAAGTGAATTAATGACTAATACATTATTAAAGTGTTAAAAGATTCAAACAGTTAACACTTAAAGCAGTTTTAAAATTTTATTTATGCTATTCGAAAAAATGGAAAAAATAAATTCAAAAATTTTCACACACATAACTCTTACTATGCAATTATTTTTTTTAATTAAACTCTAAAAAGATTTAAATGAGTACGTAACATTTTTTTTAATATTTCACAGGATTATTCATTATCTTGACTTAGACAATATTTCTTTTCCTAAAGAGTAAAATAATTTTTTTGTATATTATTTAAATAATTTGGATACAAATTAATGTATAAATATCCATTGTGGTATTAAAGTAAATAGTTAATTTGTGTTAAAGTAAATTAACTACAGTATCAAAAAGATAATAGTATGATTGATACTTTTTAGACAAAAATATTCCACAAGAATGATTGAATGTAAACCACAATAAATAATCAAAACTGATTTAAGCAAGGAAACTATTTTGAAAAATATTGGAATCAAGTTTCTTTGTGTACATTTTATAGGGTTTTCCAATAAGTGCTTAAGAAGTTTAAATAGAAATAAAACAAAGAGTATTTAATTAATTTATTCCAATTTTTAGACAGTCTTTCACATAATTGTGGTCCAATTTAATGAATTACATATTTAATGTTTATTTTTAATGATTCTGTTGTTTGTGGTTTATTAACATAAACCAGTGATTTCACGTAACCCCACAAAAGATAATCCAATAGAGTTAAATCATATGATCTTAGTGACTAATTGATGAGTCCATTTCGTGAAATAATGGACTCATTAACTTTTGTTTCAATAAGTCTTTTGAAATTTTTACAATTTCTAAACGTTGTGGAAGTATTAAACATTTTATAATAATTTATGTATTATAAAAAAAATTAAAAAATTATACTGAGTTGTAATATCAAAATAAGCGTAAAAAATCAAACATGTCTGCTACCAGCTGTCAAAATTCTGACATTCTTGTTAGAAAACTATATATATGTTAATTCAATTCTAATATAACCATATCTCTTTTTCTATTTGATTTTAAAGATGATTTTATCATTTGTAAGTAATGAAAGTTATTTAGTTTATTTAGAAAAATATTTTTATATACTATTTAAAAGATTGACAACAATTTTGATAACGTTATTTACCAATGAAATATTCATCAACGAATAAAGTAAACAATAAGTAACTACTGTACATTTTTATAAAATTTGATGATTCAATTGTGTAAATTTACCAAATAATAAAATATTAAATTAGAATTTAACATGTATTTTTTTCCTTTTGAAACATATTTTATGAAATTAAAATACGTTTGTTCATTTGATAATCAAAATACTAATTATAAAAATAAATAAAAAAATATGTTGATTCTATCAAACTGAAAAAAATATATTGTTAATAATTGGAATATAATTTAGATAAGTGAAAATGAAATCTGATGGTTCAAAAATTATTTTTATCAATAAATAAATATATATATATATATATATATATATATATATCTGTGTGTGTGATTTATATGTAACTACGTTTGAGTACTATTGGAATCTAATATAACATACCAAATAAACGCATCATCGATTCTACAGTTTGACATCGACGCAATATTCTGTTATTTGTGACAGCCCCAGGTGTGAAATATATTGAACGCAAACGTCCCTGGATACACCATCAGTAAATTTCATAGCCTTTATCAAATCGTTACTGTTGGTTTGCCACTTAAACGATGGTCTATTTCAAGTACTGATAACATTAGTTCGATATTCCGTTATGTGCATACTTAATACGTTCGTGTCGAATCAATCGAACATTTCAAACTATCAGAGAATTTCGCCTTAATTACATCGGTGGTTTGAAGGTACATACAAAAACGTATAAATATTCGTAGTTAGTTCCAATTCGATATATTTCCTTATACAAAATATAGTTTTAATGACAAATATTATATATAAATATTATTTTTTTAATACTAGCATATGATTTTTCAAAAGAAAAATATTACTCCAACGTCACAATATTTTATTATAGTTTTTAGAGTAATTACTTATCGATTATTCTTTGTTGCTAAGGCAAAGCGTATAAAATCTAAATTTTATGTGCAAACATAAAATCTAGATTTTATTTCATGATGACATTTATCGACAAGATACTGAACAATAAGCAATTATTGAACACTAATGAAATTTTACAGGCTATTGATTCTTTTGTAAAAAATGGTTTAACCACTATGTCAAATATTGCGTGTTATTTTATTCTTATAAGTACGTAGATAAATCTGTAGCATCAAATTATTCTAGCCTTTTTAGGGCCTTAGTCTCCCTGACAATACTTAATCCAATAGGGCTTTTCTTATCAGAGTTCCATAACGGTTATGTTTTAATAAAAGATGATGTTATCAGCTCATACGTTATTTCCAACTTAGAAGAGACATACATTTTTATTTATATTATAAAATTTGTAATGTAGTAAAATTTTAACAAGTTCTCAATAAATTAGAAAAAAATATTATTTATTATTTTTACACACTCAAATTAATCTTCGACGATGTGGGGTATTTTTATACTCCAGCTTTTCATCAAATATGAAAATTTAAAATACAACAATGGCACATTTTAATATAATCAGGAATCATGGGGTTCAAAAATACCCCACATTGGGTAGTTTGGGTTAAAAAAATCTTACCTATCTAATAATTATGTTCATTGGTCTATTAATTTATATAGTCACTTTCCATAAATAGTTTATTAATAAATATTATAACAAATAAATACAAATATGTTTCAAAAAAATTATCATGGTGTTTAAATCGATTCAAAGAATTTTTATTCAAAAATACTATATTTATATTAAACTTCTAGACATTGAAAATTGAATATGAGATATCAAAAAAATTCATGGGCTTCAAGTCAATAAAACGAAAATATTTTGTTAAAAAAATATTATTAGTAGTTAAAAACTACAATAGTAAAAATAAATTGTATTATTTATTTAAACTTCAATAAAATACTTACATATTCTTAACCTGTATAAGGACGTGTTAAAGAATAAAAATACATGCTTTTTTATTTCATTTGTAAAAATACCATAAAAATATATTATATTTTTATGTCAAAGTACTGTCCTTTTCCTTGTACTTTTAGTTCAAGATAAACGAGAATATTACGTTGTATAACACCAATATATTTATTATACCAAACCTTGGTAACAACAAAAAAAAAATATTACACATGACGGTAAACTGATGTCAACGTTCAGGAATCTTCAACGTCCAGTGACTTTATAATCATATGACAATCACATGTTTCGAATCCTATGTTGTTGATAAACGCCGGATATACAAATATGTATATGATTCTGTATTTCCATAAATATCTAATAATTATTTTTATGTATTATGTATGCGGTTGTGCTCTCAAAAGTAGTTATTTATTACTTGTAAACAAGTATAATAATTGTATTCAGTTCTAATTTTTGTCGGAGAAAATAGTGTTTATTAGTTTAATAAAAGTAGTGATTAACGTGGTATTAATTATATACCATTGATAATTATATTCGAATAAATTAGATAGTAAAAAAGGTTAGAGGTTGTTTAAAAAGATCAATAAAAATAATAATTAGTTACAAATGTATTTGTAGGAATAATATTTGATTTATTCGTTTTAAGTTTTTTTAAAAACGAAAATATTTTAATAAAAATATTCATATTTATTAAAATATATATATGTTAATACTTAGTTAATTACCTAATTAAAAAAAATCAAAGTAATAATAAAAAAAATCCAAAAAATGTAGAACAAAAAAATATTTCATACAAATTAAAAAAAATATCAAATTACAAAAATCATGAAATTTAATAAAAATGCAAATAAAAAAATATATTTCATAAAGTAAAAGTAAAAATATAAACAGAAAAAAATATTCTTTTATTAAATTTCTTAAAATATCTTTTCAATATTATATTTTTTAAAACATATTTTTCGATTTATGTCTTTTTGAATTTTATGAAGTAATTATTCTTTTATATTTTAATGAAGTTTTAAATAATATTTTATTTTTTTATTGAATTGTGTAAAATATTTTTCTCTATTATATTTTTTGAATTCTGTAAAATGTTTTATCAGATTTTTAAATGTTTTATAGAATTTTGTAAATTATTTCGTTCGATATTGTATTTTCATCAATTTTTTTAACAAATTTTAAAATTTCATTCTTTTATGTATTGTATTGCAATTTTTTTATTGAAATATTTTTTATTTTCTATTTTAAGAATTTTGTATAATCTATTTCTTGACTTTATACTTTTTAACTTTTTATTTTTTTTATTGAATTTTCCAAGGTATTTTATTCGATTTTATATTTTCGAATTTATGAAATTATGTTTTATTTAATTTTGATATTTTGTTTAAATTTTTTTTCTAAATCTCCAACTTTTTTTAAAATAACTGTAAATAATTTTTTAAAATTATTTTTTTATTTCTCTGCCTTATTCTACTTTCATTTTTATGTTCCATTTTTTCATATCATTTAGTAAACGATATTACTTGTTATATATAAAGTATATTTTTATATAACGATAAAAACATATCACGTATCAGAATCGATTTCAAACTTAGTAAAAATACAATCTGTTATCATTAGATTGTAGTATATTAAAAAAAAACTAGTATTAGGGTCTAATTAATTAGAACAAAAACGATAAATCTATATTTGCAGAGTTAATAAAAATTAACTACTCATTTCCATACAACAATATTTTCCACTAGTTTCGTTTGATATGATGCAATGAAGTGTTAATAACCTGCCGTTGACAGACATATATCACGTCAGTTACATGCGATTTTTTGATCTTTGCTATTTTCAAATCAAATTTATGTATATGTGCGGTCCTGGCAATTCGTTAGACGATACACGAACATAATTTTTTTTCGAAAACGTGTCATGTTAAAATACAATTATTACCTTATTTATACTCATCATAAATTCGGTCACGTCAGTTTATACGTCATTGAATTGAATTTTTTAGGTAGTCGGTTTGTTTTATAATGATAATCCTATTTTACATAAAATTGTTAGTTTTTTAATAATAGGTGATAATAATATTACAAGTATATAACATTGTCCTAGATTAGATATGCTTGTTTAATGACAAGATTTATAGATCTGGATGTTATGTTTGGCAAGTATGGAGAATTAATAATGTCACTTCAGTATTTGTATAAATACTACTCTGTATTTGAATTATAAGATATGATTATAGTCATGTATTATATATATATATCTGATTTTTTTTATTTTTTTTTTAATCTCTTACTCATATTTATTTGATTTCCTTTTCATTCGTTTTTTAATATTGTAATTATTACATTTATATATTAATATAAATATAATTTATATAAGTTTTCAAATCAAAAATAATATTTATTCTAAACCACATTTTGAAATTTAGGAAACTAAATTTTCATTAATCTTCAATTTTTTTTTAAATTAAAACTGAAAAAAATCTAGATAAATACACTAATAAAAGTGTATAACTAAATCGTAATTATTTTTTAACAAATAAAGATTTGTTTTATAAATTATTAAAAAAAAACTTTCATGATCGACCCTTAATAAAGATAAATCAAAAAATGAAGTACGTTTGAATATATTTTTTAATTATCAATTTATATTTCTTTTCGATAGAAATACATTCATACTTATTGTCAAAGATTAAATTTTCAGCAAAAATATATAAAAAAAATTACCATAAACATTTTTTTAAAGAAAAAAATATACTTATACATTTTTAAGAAATTAAACTTTTTAAAAAAAAATCAAGATACAATATTCATAAAATTCAATAAACGATTACAATGCATGAAAAGAAGTCATTTATAACTATCTAATAATATACAAACTTCAATGTTATTTCTTTTTCTTTATTATAAATTTCTTATTTGAATAACTTTATACCTTGATGAAATGAAAAAGAAAACGGTTAATTACAATTAAATTATTGAACGAATACAGTTGCTGTTATGCTGGGTCGCTTTATTTCCATAGTATTTTCAACTTAATAGCGTACAGATGAATAATCCTCAAATGAAATAATTCTATACAATCAACACGTAATTACACAGTATTTATTTTCAAAAAGTGAAGTCTTTCACTAAAGTACTTATTGTACATTTCCAAACGTATTATCATCGACATCTGTGCAATCTTTACATAAAGAAATTTATATTTGGAAAAATATTTATATCAGTTTTATTTTATATTAACTTTATTGCCACATTGTAGTTTTATTTTTGTAAAAATGATTATGGATTCGAAACAGAACCCTGATACTAAATTCATAATACAATATGAAATGTAATCATTGTTTATAACCATATGCCAACCCTTCAATTTTCGACGCAGAGCTATAAAAAGACAGGAATTTCGTTTCAACCGAGTTTATATGAACAGTTCACAGGCCAAAATGATTAACTATACTTTTTGATTTTTTTTTAATTTTAGTGCCAAAGCACTTGCTTGCTATTTAACTTTTTATATTAAAAATAAATTTCAGTAATATTTAGATTTAACACCGCCAAATAACAGTAATTTTTAACCGTGGAATAATGAATAATTTATTTCAGAAACCAATGTGATTAATTCCATACTTTTTAATAAATTATTGCAATAAAATTAATTTAAAAAAATTATTCTATTATTTTATCAATTTCTCTACATTTTTTGTCTTTGAAGTTAATAGATTCGGCCAATGAGAGGCACATAATTATAATATATATTGTATATAATCAATAAATGCATTTGTAACATTTTAAAAAATATTTTAAATTTTATATATTCGTATAGTAAACGATTACTTAGCATTGATAATTTTTTATGAGTACGTAGAAGCGATTTTTTAAACAATTAGTTAAATTTATTTTTTATTCTTTTATATAACTCTCTTATTTCTCCATATATTGTTGATTTCTCTATATAAAATAAGTGTAGGATAGATATATAAAAAATAGACAATTCATTTAAAAAAAATCAGTTTAATATAAAATAATAAGTTTTTACATAATTTAATAAATAATTTTATAACAAATGATTAAACTATATATCAGAAAATATTTCACAGCTAATTTCAATTATTAAAATATTTATAAAGATACAGATTATAATGTAGTTGCTTATTTAAAAGAAAATACTATACTGTAGAAATTGTGAAGCAGCAAAAGTTAAGGAGCAAAAATAATAATGATACATGATATAAGATACAGGAGGGTAATGTAAATGTATTGCTGCAATATATACCTATCGATAGTTAAAATTGTGACTTTCTACTAAAACAAAAAGATTTATTACGTCAATTGAAAATATATAACGTGTAAACATTATACAATGTTAACATCTAGGCGTCACATTTGGATGATCTGTATATATACAATGTATGACCACGAATTTTTTCTGTGATAAAAAAAATCAATTCAGTGGTATTATTTTCTATTTATTTTTACTTGTCAAATCGATTAACTCTCTTAGTTATGCAAAATATGTTAAAATAATAATTATTTTAAGGATATACTATTTTATACATTATTTATATCGTTAGATAAAAGCTATATCTGTAATAATACATTCTATAATGTTTATTTTAATTTAAATTTTAAAAGGAATTTTTAAAAAGAATGTATAATATTTTATAAATTTCTCTACTTTTTGTATTGTGGAGTTATTCGATTTGGCTAATAAGCAACTCATATACAGAAATGTCATACATTTATAATGAGCGTTTCCGACATAAATTCACGTTATGTACCATATGTTTGCGCATTGTTGTGTGTATAATGATATAAGTTGGGTCAAACTGTAGGCGTGTAAAAATTCTGTTTACGACTCGAACCGGTATCATCAGTGTCCTAAAGCCCATCACAACGATCTAAATAAATCTACAGTTTCACATTTATTATTTAATAGCACGTACATTTCGTTTTTTTTTTAGACATAAATAAAACCATAATACATTTTCATTGAAATAGAAATAATCACAGATATGTACATTTGAAAACCTTTAGGAAAAATTTCATGTAATAAAAAAATTAAATTCAGATTGAAAATAAATCGAATTTGTTCTAGTGACTTCACTGAATGTTTGTCTACCTTTGACGAATTTTTTCGTTAATAATTTGTTATGAAATAAAATAATATTAAATGTATTTCACAAAATGTTGAAAACTCGGTTATGAACAAAGAATAAATTGTTCTTGTGCGTCAGAAATTAAATGAATAAATTTATATAGTACCATTTGAATTTTTGTTTGATCTCGATTGTGAAGCGAATAAGGATAATTAAATATCTTTGTGTAAAAATTATGTTTTATGAAAATGATTCGACTGTTAATTGAGAAACTTCTCTTTTATGAATATTTTTAAACCTACGCATATTTTGTTAATATATATAACAAATAAAAGAATCTGGAAAATTCCACAGTAAAAGGATATTTGTATATAAAAATAATTTTTAATAAAACACAATTTACAATAATTTGTTATAAAATATTTATTCTAGAAATTAATAACATGATTTTTAGTTTTTCTCAAACATTTTCTGAATAAAGTTTTCTTATAATTTTCTAAAATTCGAAAAATATATTGATTTTTTTTAGAAAATCTCAAATTTTCTAATATCTTTATCGAATCTATTCATTGAATCTTTATATTTCTTGATTTCCAATCAATAATTTTTGGTAACTGCCAGATATCCTCTCATATTGTTTTGTGTTCCATCTATTTCCATTTCAGATTTTTTTACATCTATAATTTCTATATAAATTCTAATTTATTTCATTCTATTTCTATTGATTTTTCTTCCACTCACTAAAAATTTACAAAAATAAATACTTTTCTATAATTTTTGAAGTTTTTACCATTAATATCTCCTAATTGACTACTATAGATAAATACTAGTATTTATAATATTTTAGTGGAATAATTTTTCTTCGAGAAAATTTGATTTTTTGATTTAAATATTAAACCATTTATTTCTAATACGTCTCATTTCATTTGTCATCTTCTCTATATTTCCACAATCAATCCATCTTTATTAACTATCTAAAATATATAAATGTATTTATTAACTTCTTTATTTTCATTTTATTTCGATTTTCTTCGAATACACAAACATAATAAACAACGATTTCTAATTTTTTTTTCAATTCATTCTATCTCATTCTTCAATAATCTCTTTTAGTTTTTCTAGAATATTTATGAAAATATAAATATCTTTAAACATTTAAAATAGTTAAGACTTTTAACTATTAATTATTTATTCTCTCGGTCGAACAACTTGACCAACTATAAAAAAAATGAGAAAATATTCATTTCTCTACTTTACACTGTTTTCAATTTTATTATTTTCTTTTTATATAATTTCATTGAAAATTTTTAATAAATTTTGGTCAATATTTCCACATATTTGTCTTATATACCTTGATTTTTTTTAAAAAAAAGTTACAAAACTTTAATTATTTCTTTCAACATATAATCATTCTAAAACTTAATATAAAATTTATTTAAATATTATAATTTATATATTTATACTAATATATATATATATATATATATATATATATATATATATATATATATATATATATCATCATCATCATCAGCCCCTCTCAATCTACTACTGAATGAAAATAATTTAAAACCTCTTCAAAAATTTTTCATTTCGACCGATTCAATGCCTTTTTTCCAGTTCATTCCTAGGAATTTTATTATATTTCTGTTCTATCTATCCATGAATCAATACATATATATATATATATATATATATATATGCATATATAATTTTTATGCATATAATATTGTGTAAGCAATGAAATGATTATCATTATGTACAACACGCTAGTAAAACATTAAATGGTGTTATTAAATTAAAACATTGCTATAAAAAGAATATTATACATAAAATCAAATCATTATTTCACATAATGTGTAAAAGGTATATAGTATTTTTCCATATTAGTAAATAGATAATAAATTGAACAATACGTTCGAATGATAGTACAATTAACCTTGATAAAATACCGGTAATGATAACAATTTGATAAAAAAATATTTTTATATACTAAGCACTTATATAAACTAAACACTTAAAATTTGTTCTTGAATAACAAAATATTTTTTCTTTTAAACTTTTATAATTAAAAACATAAAGTAAAATATGTTAAAAGTATTAATCTGTTAAAAATGAGGCATTTTTAGTGTATGTAGAAAACAAACTTTACTTTTATTACTTGTAACAATTTTTATTTGTATTACTTTTATTGCTTGTAATACTGTTTTTAATATAATTACATTAGAATAAAATTGTGTACACATATATATATATATATATATATATATATATATATATATATATATATATGTATGTATGTATGTATGTATGTATTTGAAAACAGCAAGTTTCACAATATCTAATAGAATCATTATCCCGAATGTGTCAACAAACACTTCGACCAACCATGGCGCAAAATACAAACAATCGTCATATAAGTGAATTACTTTCGACCTTCATTAATCGAATTATCCAATTTTTCGTTAACATCAGCCAGAGGAATTAGTTTGAAGCCCATTTCATATAGTGGTTATTCTAACCTGTGAAAATGACTAGAATAAATACACGACTATGCACGATTATCGATTTGCCCCACTTGTCTGCAAGATTTCTCCTCTCGCGTCTCGTACTCTTAAACGTTCTATTGCTGTGTGCTGCACGTGAGTACAACAAATAATAAAAATTGAGTACATGTCAGTACAATACCAATTTAAAATATGATCGCGATGGTTTTTGATTGATGTGCATGTGGCGTTTTTTAATTAAATTGTTGCTAATAGTTCGAGGCGACAGTTTCGAAATAGGATAAGCGTTATGGGTTGGAAATCGAAAATTTATGAGTAATTATTTATATGTAATGTCATTAGTTGTGATATTACTTCAGTTCTATTTAATCGGATTAAAAGATAAAAACAATATTATTATTTGAATTACAAAGTATTAAATGAACTAATATTTTAATTTAAGGTTTATTAATCACACATATCGTTTCATGAATTAAAAATGCTATAAAATTCTATAAATAAAATTGATTATAAAAGATTATATATTGTACTTATTCTGTATAATATTTAATATATATATATTTTCTTATCCTCTTGTATATAAATCATAATAAGTATATTTTGATACTCGCTGATAAAAACTATTTTACTAAGTAATTACACAAAGATGAAATCTTTCGTTATACTCTTGTTAAAACAAATTAATTCGACTGCGTCTAAAATAAGCTTTAAAGCTCGACATTCAATGTATATAAAAAACTAATCCCAAGGTCAGAGTCATTCAGAAAGGTTAAAATATCAAATATATAAAGAATCAATATACTTTAATGGCTAGTTATCACAAACGTTTATTGCTTTCCGATATATTTGTATTGGAACAATTTTTATTACATATTCATCAAAGATGATCTTGAACCTTTTGTAAACATATATTATTTTTTAATTGAAATTTATATCGTATCAAAGAGAATATATTTTTGGTGTTTTTTAATATATATATAATTATTATCAAAACTTATATCAGCCCACTGCTGGTCAAAATTTTCATCGTATGCTTATGGCTCTTCATATCCATCTTATCCATCACCAATCTCCCAATCTTCGTCTGCACTGTTTCACAATTTTATTTTTTCATTTTTGAAGTCTCTTTTTAATCCTCAATTTCATAATGATTCATGTACATCTATTCTCCTCTCTTCTTGCGTTGTCCAATTCAGTGATTTTACTTGGTCTACCAAAATTTTTTTCGATTACGTTTAGAAACTCTTAATATTTTCCTTTCTGTACTTTATTGGATTCTCGAAAGTTTTTGTTTCATTTTTGTCTTCAATGATCAATTTTTTGATTATTAAATTCAGGATATATATATATATATATCCTCGTGCTATGTTTTATATATATATATATCTAAAGAGTCTTTTAAAAATCAGATAAAACACGAAACGAAAATTCCTCATTTCTGATTCAACAAATTAAAGCTTAACAATGTTAAAACTTGAAAACTCAAACCGCATCCCAATGTTATTAAAGTTGAAGCCGCTGTATTAGAATTGTATAAAAGTTCTGTTTTACGTTCTCATACTCACATTTAACGTAGATAATGACAAAATCGTCAGAGAACGTAGCACCAACCTTGACCGTCAAGCCCTGTTTTATACCGATCAATAGTTTTAGTATATAAAACTAACTCCATGTATACAAATATATATATTATTTAGATGATAAACTGAATATTTTCATAAAAAAATGCATGTATATAAAACACTGCTGGTATGTGTATTCTAGTAGTCAATGCCGCATAATTGTTATTGTTGTTATTATTGATGTGTACTGCGATAACGATCGTGTCTGAGTTTTATAGCAGTAACTTGTAATTTAGTTTGTTCTTCTTTTTTTGAATATGTTTGATGTACTTGAAGATAACATTCCATAAAAAATTCATGGAATATTATAAATTTTATTTCAAAAACATGCAACTAAAAATAGTTTAAATTCAAATATTTTCTTATAACAAATCAGTACTTAAAAATTATATAAATTTTACAGCTAAAAAATAAAATTATTTTTTAAAACTATCAATCCTTTCTAAAATAATCATTATAGATCAATAAAATGAATAAAAAATATTAAATTATATATATATATATATATATATATATATATATATATATATATATATATACAAGGAGTAATGCAGTTTTTAATCTGCATTATTTTCACGTCTGCATCAACGTGAACTTGGTACTCTGCTGCTACGAAATCAATACGATGCCAGACAGATTTAATGGTCACCCAACACAGACAGTCTGCATAAAATTCTGGCAATGGAACGTTATAACTAAAGATATTTGAAAATATCCAACAATTTTACCTTTTTTATATATTTTTGTTCGTAATCAATAATAAAATGTCACATGTCGAATAATAATTTACAACTAAAACGAAATTTCATTACGTTTTATTTTTTTAAGATTTTTTTTAAAAAAACTGTTATTAAATATTAACTTGAATATTAAACAATTTTTGAGTACTAATTGAAAACTTTTTATTAACAGAAAAAATTTCTAGTTAAAAAATATAATTTTCTTGAAAAAATGATTTTATAAAATATATATTTCTATTTCTAATTTGATTTCAGATAATACAATCTTTTAATAAAAATATTTTTTCTAGTAAGAAATATATTTTTGTTTCACGAGATTTTTTTATGATTCAACACCTATTTTTTCATATAGTAAAATTTATCTTCATTTTCATTTTATTTTTATATATAATCTTTTAAATTCATATAAATTAATTAATTCACTTATTAATAAAAAACTTGCATCTTTGATTTTATCAATTATTTTAATCAATATAGATTTTCTATGATTGTACTGAGTCTGATTATAAAATAATGTGATAAAATTCATATCTGCTTAAATTTATATCATCATGAATGTTTTTTTACAAATATGTGTTATTTTTTAAAAATCGAAAATTATAGCATTTTTAAATGAAAAGATATTTAATATGATATCAAAATATTATATATGTATAAATATTAACATTCAAATCGAAAAATTTTGGACAGGACCTTCATCCAACAATGGATAACGATATTAATATACTATTAACAATATTAATATATTAACGATAACGATAATAATATACTATTTAACAAAAAACTTTGGTAAATATTTGTATATTTTACATAAGTTAACAGAAAATTTGAACAAAATTTAAAAAATATTTAATCTCAATTAATTTAATTTACTTGCATATATATATATATATATATATATATATATATATATATATATATATATATATATGCATATAATTAGTCCTTTATTATATATCACACAACCCAAGTCTTAATAATAATAAAATTTCCAACTCATCTATAAATTTAATCGAATATTTAAAGTCGTAGTAAGGAACCTTCTTGTTTCGTTCACTTAATATATTATATTAACCTTCATTTAGTAATTCTAAATTATGTTACTATATCTTCTAGTATAGTATATATATATATATATATATATATATATATATATATATATATATATATATATATATATATATATATATAATATGTATATAATAGAACAATCAATACTCCAAGAACAATGTACAAGCTTGAAAAAGATCTTATCTGATTCAACTCGTGTTATATTTTTTCTAGAATTTTTTTACGTTTTTTGTTGTTAAAGTAGATTTATAATATTTTAAAAAATAAACTAATAAATTTCGTAAAAAAATTGACTAGACTTTTTAAGTTTTTGATTCTATATTGTTTTAGGTAGGTAAAATAAAATGTTTTTTTCTGAAAGGTACAGATATGTATAACAATTTGTAAAAAAATAAACAAATTACAATTTTGTGAAGACAAGTTATAAATAGTCATTTTTTAAATGTCTGTATTTTAATTTCTAAATAGTTAATCCATTTAAAAATTGTTATAATAAATTTTTAAAAAAAATTTTTTCGATATTAATAAACAAATTTATTTTATATAATTTCCCTATATTATTTTTTAACTACAATTTTTCTACATTGAACTATTTACTATTTTCAAATGATTATGTAGATATAACTGTAGCCAAGTACATAAAATTTCATCTGTTGAGTAATTTATCTCAAGTAAATTCTAGTTGTCTGAGTTATGTATTTTTCACAATAGATTTGGCACTGTAGCTATTTAACTTTTACATAAATCCTCTTTGAGATTTTAGAAAATTATGTAATAATCATTTATTGTATATTTTTTCACTATTTTATATTTTAATTTCTATATCATTATTAATTTTATAATACAATGACACGAGGATATATTTTAAAAAAATACAATAGATTTACAAATAAAATATTATTTCTAATTTTTTGTCAAATAAAATTGAAAAGTAAATGAATTAAAAAAATATAATTCACATTAATTTTAAATCACTATTGATTAAGTGAATAAAAATTTATTTAATTAGCATAATTTTTTTTTTAAATAATCCACTTGATATTTTCTATAATTATATTTAAATAAATATATGATTTATCAACCTGAACTATTATCTTTTATATTTACATCCCAAAACAGTGTGGATAAAAAAAATTAATATTAAAAAAACATTTTCTATTTTTATAAAAGTTTGTAATTTTTAAATTCTACTGATATTATTCCAAACATTTTTTTTTTAAATTGACAAATCAACAAAGTACATAATTCAAGCTATTTTCACTTGTAAGCTTAATATTGATTTAAAAATATAAACATTTTAGAACAAAAAAACCTTAAATTTTTTTATCTCTACTAAATTCTCATACAATTGCATTTCTAACAAATCGTTTTCGTTTAAAAGTAATTTATTTCAGTTAAAATATCAGACAACAAAGGAACACTAACTGAAATGTATGTCTGGACATACGAGTAAAGTCTAATTTTGACGCAGTAAAAAAAAACCTTTCTTTAATATTGTATCGTTACAGAGCTATACCCAACAAGTAAATAACCTTCTACGTAAATCCCTCCAAAACATTTTTCGATATATTGTTATTATCGCGCATTTTCCCCTAAGTATCTCATACCTATAAATTTTATAGCCGACATTGTAAAAATGCACGTTAGTACAGATTTTTCTTATATTTACGATTCCAATCGATATTATTATATTTGCACAGACACAGAAATACATTTTTGTGTAATTGTAGATATTTGTGTATTTTATTCTTTCATTTTTTTTCGTAAATATTATCGTCAGTTAAAATAATCTGTTTTTTATGTTCGGACAATTTAATCTATAGAATTTTATTTTTTAAATTTTATACATACACACATTAATATATATATATATATATATATATATATATATATATATATATATATATAAGATATTAAAAGAAAATAATAAACATTCATAACAAAACTACCCAAAAAATATTTCATTTTATCATTTCTAGCTTAAACTCTTCAAACATGGGATTACATACATGCAAAATGATAGTGTACATTGAACTCATGACCCCCCATATTAACGCACTAAGTACATTGACAATTAATTTAAATCCACTGGCAGATATTATTCCCGTTAACTCTAATAATAACAGATTATAAAATATTTCGTTGAAATAGGATGTAAAGTATGTCACAATCAATTCGATTATAATTTAATTATATGTTTGAAGCTAGTTTCCTGACAGGATTTTTCGATAATGTATTTATAATTGTTATCATTTTTTGTATACTATCTGAGTATTTCGACACTAGTAACAAAATAGCCTTTTTTTAAAAAAATATTTGTTAAATTATTGAACATATGAATTTTTCTATAGAGCTTATTTACTGGAAACGAAATTTAATATTTTAATCCAAAACTTTATATTTTTGTAAATATAAATTAATTTTATGAACTTTTATATCAATATGAAAATTTCAGATAAATATAAAAATAATAAAAACAATCAATTTTTGATTACAAGATTCGTAATTTCTAATAACAAATGTTATTTTTATCAGAAAATAATTATTTTTCATTAAAATAATCGATTTCTAATAAAAAATAATGACTTGAAGTATATTTTAAAATTTTTAATTTTTGGCTCTAAAAAAACAACGACCTATAGTATGGAAAATTTCATGAAAAATTTACATTTCCAAAAATCAGTAATTTTTAATTAAAATCAAAGAATATATATCAAATTTAATTAATCGGTGATTAAAATTTCATTTTCGTACACAAAACGAATTTTATTTCAAAAAAACTGATTGAATCAATCAATCAATTCTTAATCAAAAATTTACTGTTTGCAAGCAAATATTAAATAATATTTCTATTTTTTTCATAGAATCTATTTATTGAAAATAAAATTATTTATTTTAAACCAAAACTCTACATTTTTATAAACATGAATTATTTTTTTTTAATTTTTAAGTTATTATGAAAATTTCAAGTAAATGTAGAAATAAAAAAAACAATTTTTCATTACCAGATTCGTAATTTCTAATAACAAATATTATTTTTATTAGAAAATGGTTATTTTTCATTGAAATAAACGATTTCTAACAAAAAATATTAATTATTAGTAAGTTTTAAAATTTTCAATTTTTCACCTCAAAAAAACAACGACCTATAGTATGGAAAATTTCATGAAAAATCAATATCTTCAAAAATCAATTATTTTCATCTGAAATCAAAGAATAGGTATGAAATTTAATAAATCGGTGATTAAAATCTTATTTTCTCATACAAAACAAATTTTATTTAAAGAAAACTGATTTAGTAAATCAATTAGTACTTAAATCAACAATTTACTATTTTCAAGCGAATATTAAATAAAATTTCTATTTTTTTCTTCAAAATTTATTTAATGGAAACAAAATTATATATTGTAATCCAAAACTCTATATATTTATTACCATAAATTATTTTTTTGAATTTTTAAATCATTATGAAAAATTCAAGTAAATGTAGAAATAATAAAAAAATCATATTTCCATTACCAGATTCGTAATTTCTAATAACAAATATTATTTTTATTAGAAAATGGTTATTTTTCATTGAAATAAACGATTTCTAACAAAAAATATTAATTATTAGTAAGTTTTAAAATTTTCAATTTTTCACCTCAAAAAAACGACCTATAGTATGGAAAATTTCATGAAAAATCAATATTTTCAAAAATCAATTATTTTCATCTAAAATCAAAGAATAGGTATGAAAATTAATAAATCGGTGATTAAAATCTTATTTTCTCATACAAAACAAATTTTATTTAAAAAAAACTGATTTAGTAAATCAATTAGTGCTTAAATCAACAATTTACTATTTTCAAGCGAATATTAAATAAAATTTCTATTTTTTTCTTCAAAATTTATTTAATGGAAACAAAATTATATATTGTAATCCAAAACTCTATATATTTATTACCATAAATTATTTTTTTGAATTTTTAAATCATTATGAAAATTTCAAGTAAATGTAGAAATAATAAAAAATCACATTTCTATTACCAGATTCGTAATTTCTACTAACTATTGTTATTTTTATTAAAAATGACTATTTTTCATCACAATAATCGTTTTGTAATAATTAATAACAAAGAACAACATATTTTTAAATTTTCAATTTTTAAAGTCAAAAAAACAACGAACTATAGTATGCAAAATTTCATAGAAAATTAATTTTCAAAAAATGATTTTTTTCATCTGAAATTAAATATCGATTATAAATAATAACTTATTGATAAAAAAAATACATTTATTAACATAGAATGAATTTTATTTGGATAAAAATCTGATTTATTCAATCATTTATTGAATCAATCATTCAATCCAATACAGCCACGAAATGTATAAAGAAATTACAGTAATGAAATAAACTAAATTTTATAATGTAACGTTTTCTAATGACAATAGTGCAGTTATCGAATTGTACAATGAAAAATAAGTGTTTATTGAATATTTATAAAATGTTTTGTTGCAGTTAGTGATTTATTTGCATTAAAATGAATTTGCTACAGTCAAAATAAATATGATTCATTACTTACTGTTTATCAAAAAAAGTATTTCATAAAAATATAATATACTGCGTTTCACATATATATATATATATATATATATATAACTATGTAGAGATTAAAATAATTATATCCTCTAATTAATTATATATTAGCCAGAGAGTTAACTATGGAAAACCCTATTCACATTGAATATTACATTTCATTCAAATGAATTATTCTCTGAAAATAAAATAAAAATACACACGAAAATTACGAAATAAAAGCGTATTGTTTGTCGAAATTTAAATATAAAAAATGTATGCGTAGTACTACAAAATAGTATAAATAGTACTCTATGTCAAATAATTCGCATTATAATAAGTACGTAGATCATTTTAAGTATCTGTACGATTTCCTGTTGGCATGGAATCATTAAATAATTTCGGAAACAATCAGTGATGGCCCATGCTTCTGGTTTCATTGAAAAACACAAAATTATAGTGAGGATGTCGTGCTAGCACGTCCATGTGTCAAGTAGATACATTTCATTATTCATGCTAATTAAAAAAAATGTATGGTTAACGAATGATAGATACTCATTACTAATCCATACGCTGTCAATAGAAACATTCATATATTTTTTTTGCTAATAGATGTTGATGAACGCATTAGTGTTGTGCCATAGAATCGTTGTAAACGTTTGATAATATGTAAAGAAATAATTAACAGTAATTAGTTTCACTTTAATTCATCATATACTTATGTACAAACGTTACTTACTGACACATACATTTACTTAATATTTATATATACACACATAAAATGATGATATATAATTTCAAGTAAATAAAATCATTTTCAAAAACTATACAGAAATATTATACAATATATAAGAAAAAATATTTTGTTAAAGAAACAAATAATTTAATATTGTCATTTTATTCTTCACTATAAAAAACTCTCTATAATCTAAATTACCAAAATTTAATTTAATTCTAAATTATCATAAAAATTAAAAAAAATGATCAATAATATATAGATAACATTTTTATTTGATCAAAAAATTATTTTCTGTTTTTATAAATTTGATAAAATATTTAAAAATATGTCAAAAATAATTTTAAAAGTTTTTCATAAAGATGTGGCTATTAAAATGGATGTTTGTAAAAAATTAAACCATTAATGATTATTGGACATTTTTAAACTAGTATTTGATTTGTGTTAAAATAGAATACAAAATTTTATGTTTCTGTACAATAAATATGTATGTATATTAGACATGTATATATATAATCGGTAACAAAAATAATCGTTTTATTGTTCTATCAAAATTAGAAGTTTTATTACAAAATCAAAAGAAATAACATAATGAAATAATTTATTTAAAATAACTTAATTGTTTTTAGTTTAATATACAAAAAAATCCAGCTAAAATTTTATATACTCGTATATACATAAATGAAAATGTAATACATCTCATTGTATATTGAACATTAAGAGATAGATTCCAATTTTGAAAATATTTAATATACAATAAATTTAAAATACTCTTAAAATTCTATATAAGAAAAATAAATAATTAGGATAATATAAAAATCATATAACATTTTTTTTATAATTCATGAAATTAATTTCAGTCGTCAATACGTGCTTTTATTTAAATGCAATTAATAATTCATGATAAAAAAAAATATTTGTCGATGCATCTTTTTCAGACAATTTAGTTCCTCTCTCTCTCTCTCTCTCTCTATATATATATATATATATATATATATTACCTATGAACAATTATTCATTATTGAAAATAAATAAAAAATAGTATATAATTTTATTTTATTTATAATAATTTAAATTTAAATTGATTATAAATTAAAAAAATTATTATCATGCAAATGACTTACAAAGCAATTTTAGAATCAAACTATAAAAATTTTGAAAATATTAAAATCTCATCAAATTATATAAAAAGTATCCTTAGAGTATTTATATAAATTATGACACTGAAACATTCCTAAATGAATATTAATAATATATTTAATAACAATCCTTTTTTAGCAAAAATATGGTTCATTGAAGGTTCCAAACATCATTAATAACAATTCATACGTAAATGAATAGAAATTTATATTCATTTTCATATTGTTATATTTTCAGAAAAAAATACTAAAATTTCCATTAATAGAAATATATATATATATATATATATATATATATATATATATATATATATATATATATATATATATTCGAGTTTTCTAGTTCAAACTGAACATAATTTAAACGAATGTGTAGTTTAATTTAAGAATGAGTTATATTCTTTTACATACATGTGTCACTGATATTGTGAGAAACTGTTATCAAGCATTTATTTTAATTAATTACACTGTTTCTTCATAAAGTCAACTGGTTCTATTTTCGTACGGAATGTTAGATATTATTAAACAGCAAAAATTCATGGGAATTAATTAATATTTTTATAAGGATATTTCTGTTTGCATCATAGTACTTTTTATTTCGTATAAATATTAAATAATAAATCAGAACGATTCATTGTACAATAAAAAATATTCATCACGTAAAAAGATATATTACTTAAAAAGTACTCATAAAAACACAATTCTTTTATTACATATTTTTCTGTACGAAATAAAATGTCGTCCCCGTCCTGTTTATTTCTGTAAATATATTTTATTCACGTTGTCACACTTGTACCGATTTTATATATGACCTTTTCAAATGACAAGCACTGACTTGAAAATGTCAAATGTAACTGTCATTTCTCTTGAACTTGAATAGAATATTTCTTTGCATTTCTATTATAACCTTTCAATCTTTCAATGTATTCATAAAAATGTATTTATGAATCTTTATTGTTTGGCCATAATCGGAATTGATATTTGTTCAGAATTTGAGTATACAATCTCATTTTAACTACATCTCTTCGATTATTATGTAATGTGATTAAATTATTTGACTGAAATTCTCAGTTTTTAATATCTATTATTTTCATTTTGATAACAAATAACTTTCTTCTTTGCTGATTATCTGACATACTTAGATCGTAAAACCACATGATAAATCATAAATTTAATATTAAATATATTCTTTTCTACATATCTAAGGTCATATATTATCACATATTTTACATAAAATTATTTATAACAACTTCTTACTTCAACTAATAGCCTTCATTGTGATTCAGTACGACATAAATTAAAAAGAATATATTTTTCATATTTTATTATATTTAAAATTACTCTAGTTAAAAAATACTTTTTTATTTGATGAATCAAAAAATCAACAGTTAATTCTGAAAATATAATTTTTGAAAAATATCAATTTTTAAATAGGATTGTTTAAAAAAAATATATTTCAAAATGAAAACTAAAAATGTTTATTACTTAAAACATTATTTAAGCATCTTATTTAATTATATAATTAAACTTTAGTGTGGTCCAAATGATACTGAAGGATAGTAAAAGATAATAAAAGAGAGTAAATGTATGTCTTAACCCTTTATTTGGGTCGTCCTATATAAATAAATACATACAATTTCATATTATTTAATTTTTTTTAAAATATTTTTAAAAGTTGTATAGGTATTCTTTTAAGCATGATAGAACTTTAAATTAAATCTCTATCGAAAGTTCTTTCTAATCTAAAAAACATCTTTTACTATATATTTATATATACATACACACAAACATGTATATATAAAGGATGTTTTTTAGGTTAGATAGAACTTTATATAAAAATACATTTTATTCTAAGAAATAATACATTCAAATTTAAAAATTAAATTAACAAAAACAATAAATAATGAATTCATTCAATTAGGTCCATATTTTTTCCGTGTGTTGCTTTCAACTGCTAATAAAAATAAATAAATATTAATTTATTTTAAATCATTATTTTCACTAAAACGAGAATATTGTTTTACGGAAACATTGTCGACAAAACCGCAAACACTATTCTCCAATTAAACATCAATCCACGTGCTGTTTCATATGCAACACGTATTTGTAATTTCATTTAAGTTATATAATTAATGCGCATAAATATAAATACAAATTTGGATTTGGTCCAAAATGTATCATTGCTTGAACATTTTTACGCACGTACGATGTATAAAAAAACGAACTCGTTGAAAGGATCCTTAATTAAATACGAATATTTAATTAAAGAACATTTTTGGTGACTCGTGTTTATTTTATAAAATTATAATAAAAACTTTTATCTTATTTCAGTATTGCCATCACCTAATAAAAGAAAAAATCTTGTCTGTAATGATTTTGACAGTTTAATGGTTGAAAAAGTAATAATATTTCTGCTATCTCATTTACTTTAGAAATGTTTAATCTCAGATTTATAATTAGAAGATTATTCTACAAATAAATTAAATAAAGTAATAATAACAAACTTTTGAAAGAGTTGAACTTAAAATATATTTATAAAAGTAATTGTACAAGATTTAAAATATTGATAAAATATTTCCTCTTTAGCTAACAGAAATACTCAAAGTTTAAATACATTCTGTTCCAATTAAAAATCAATACATCAAATTAGGTCGATATGTCAGTATGTCAATGAGTTGATGAAATCAAGAATTAAAACTGAAGCATTGGAAAAGTTTTTTCTTAAATGTTTTGTATTTCAAATATAAAATTATTTTCCATTCGAAGTTATATTTTTATCTAACAAAATTGTAATTATTGGGAAAATAATTCGTTTTCTTAAAATATGTTATATTTAATTTGTATATTTAGAGATTTTTAAATTTTGAATTAATTAATTATATTTTTTAGTGCAATCGACCATCATTAATTCGAACATTTCTACGACTGTAATTTCTTGTGTTTTTTCTTATATCCAACCCAACGATGACGGATTTGTGATGGTCGACTGTATTAATAAGTCAGTTTTTATACTGAAAATATTTTTTAATATTCCATTAGAATTTCATTCTACTCCAACGATATTTTTTTAAAATAATAAATTTTCAAATACTAAAAATTAAATTCTTAACTACTTGTTTTTCTAATATAGTTATTGAAAAACAAGTAAGTGAAATTTCATTCTTTCATAGAAATATTTGATCTTGGAATGTTCTTTATTTCAATATATTTAAATCTTACTAGTTTTTAAACTAAAATTAAAAAGGAGCTATAAAGAAAATGAAATATTTTTTTCATTAATACTTGTTACTAGACTTGCTGTTCTAATCAAATAAGTCATTATTATTCTCATCAATATTATTAATCAATCCAATTTAATTAAATTTCTGTATATTTTTACGACATTTCGCCAAAAAATATAATTTTCCTAATTAGATGTTCATAACAGGTCAGTTACTAAAATAATTTTATTTAAATTAAATAAATTTATTTTAATAATTAACAAAAATTGGAAACTACTTCATTATTTTTTATTAGAAATCGATTATTTTGATAATAAATAATTATTTTCAAATAAAAATAATAATAGTTATTAGAAATTACGAATCTGATAATCAAAAATTAATTTTTTATTATTTTTACATTTACTCGAAATTCAATGAAGTCAATTAATTCGTCAAAGTTAAATATGTCATATATAAAACATTATTTTAGTTCTTAATAATTTCTAATCATAACTTTTTATGCTTTTTTATTCTTCTACTTCCCAAGTAAAAATTTATATCAATCATTTTTTTATAAAAAATATATTAAAAAAAATATCGCTAACAAAAAAAGTAACACCTACTGATTGAATAGAATACTTTTTTAATACACTTAGTTTGTATCTACACAGATAACAGACATTATTTGTTATTTGTCATTATTTATACGCACAAACTAGGTTATTCAACATAATAATGTGTCGTGCGATAATAAATTAGGTGTTTTTAACGTTGTAAATATTCTTTTAATGTAAAAAAATGTTGCTTTTAATTAGCTCTGTAAACATTCATGACGATGAATATTTACTACATGTACAGTATATGTAGATAAAAGTAAATAATGTATTCGTTTTAATAAATTTTTGATCTCAATTAACGATCATATTTCTTTTAAATTTATATATAAATAAATATAAAATTGTCACTAATACTAATAAAATTCATCAGGTATAAAAATTTGATTAGAATATTCTAAATTTTGTATTATAAATTATTTTTAAAAATTAATATCCAAAAAACAGACGCCTTATAAATTTTAAAAAAATTAACCAGAAAAAAATAAATATCTTTGATTTAAAAAAAACATGAAAATGAAACATTGAATTCTTTTTTTATAAAATTGCTCGTACTTGGAATTCTGTAATCTTCTTTATTGAAAGCTTTTAATAAAAGGTTAAGCAGGTAAATCATTAAAAATAAAAACCTTCTGCTATTTAATAAATAACTTTATTAAATTAGAAAATAGTTCATTGATTAATATTTTGGATTTATTCTGATTGAAAAAATTAATAATTTATTAAATATTTTTTTATATAATTTCTATTGAAAATTGTGATAAAAATGAAGATACTAATCTATTTTTTTATCAAAATGGGGATATTTATTCAAATATATAAATTATTTTTTGTTAAAATATTTTAGACACTTAGTTTGATATTATAGCTATTTTTTACATAAATCTCTTTGAGCTGTAATAAGTGACTTATTTATGTAAAAAGAAATATTTCAAATTTTAAATCATCTGTTATAAAAAATCAATTTATTTCTTAAAGAATTTCATTAAAAATTGTAAACATTTAAATTAAATCAATTTATATATATATATATAACAATTCGTTTCCGAAAATAAAATTTAAATGAAGTCATTTCATGTATCAAAGAAAGTAATTACATATTGAAGTGCAAAGACTGTTTCATATGAATTTATTTTCATGTCGTGCTTTGAAGTTAAACGAGTATACAAGTTGAGCTTCACCGAAATATTGAGACAACAGCTATTGACCATTTATCCCATCCTTAAATCTCTCAACATATGCTGTCAATATGTCGCATATGCGTTAAATAGTGTTTTGACATTAAGTTCCAACATAAATGGAGTTTTTATTCACTTCATGCGAGTCGTGTAGATATGCTTTAAGTGTTTTTCTTGAGATTAAGAGACTAATTTGCCAATAAATGTTTTTTTCTCGTTTCAAACGTAGCCGTGTTAAATAAATAAACGATTTTCGTTAATATTTAATTTATGTTAAATTTTCATTTTGTAAGTTTATGAAATTTAAATAATGTCTAGGATTATTTTAAGACAGCGTTATTTTTGAGCATCAATCGATTTCAATTAATTTTCAGTATTGGCTTATACTAAAACATGTATGAAAAAATAATAAAAAATCTAAATAAAAAAATTATTTTCACGTATTATCTTGACAAGTAATTTAATTTGATAAAAATATACACAAAAAAATCTTAATAATTGATTTCATTTTTTTAAATGTATTATATATATTATATAATAAAAAATTAAGATTATTCTAAGTACACTTTTATATTACAAATTTCAAACAAATAAAACCAGAATCAATCCAGTATAAAAAATATAATGTAACTAAAAATTTATATGATATAATAGAGCAAGACTGTATATATTACCAAAACAAAGATCATCTTGATTGATGTCAAATTACTTAACGACGAAATATTTCATTAATTAAACGAGCCACTGTGTCTAAACACATTGAAACATTTTCGTGACCACGTTCGTTATAAAAATCCTAACCTAATTTATCAGTTATTAAATTATATCGCCTGTAGTCAATCTGTTTCGTTATTGAAATCCTATACGGTCGTAGTTCAATTATTATACTTTTTGGAATTGATTTCGAAGAAATATTTGACTTTTCAATTAAAATGTAATTCATACAACAATTGTTTGAAATTTATATAACCTTCATCGTGAAAACTATTAGACTACAATTGAAGAATGTTAAAAAATTCCACTTATTATTATTTTGTCTTAATGTTTTATTATAAGACATTTGTAGAGAAGAAAAATTATTTTTCTTTTTCAAATAAAATATTAATTTAATAAAAATTACTTAGTTCCATTTCATCCTTTTTGTTTGGAATTTATATATATATATATATATATAGAGAGAGAGAGAGAGAGAGAGAGAGAGAGAGAAATAATCTAATTAATCAATTATTTTGATCCTTCAGTAATTAAAATAACAAATATATTTTTTTTAAAAAAACTGATATACTTAATAATTTGATTGCATTAATATTTAAAATGATTTTTTTATATTTTTTTCTTAATCAGTTAACTTTGTTGAAAAGTTCTGTACTAAAAAAATTAAATGGAATCAAGTTATAAAAATATATTTATTTCAATTTTGAACTCAATCAGTATTAAAAAATGTTTGTCCTTTTAAAATATTTATAAACTAAATTTTATTGAATATTTTGTATCTAATTATAATTCAATTTGTAATTTATATATATTGTTTTATTTTTTCAGGTGAGTGTACAAATCATTAAGTCGTATTTATGGTAAGACTATTTTATTTATTAAGTAATTGTTTGTATATATTTTATATAATCTTACAAGTTTTTTTTAATATTTAATATATCTATTTTATTATTTCATTAATTAAACAAACTTTTATTTTAATCATATTTATCTTATTAATTAAAAAAAATATTTTTATATTCATAATGTTCACCTTTTAAAAATCCCTTTTATAATTTTGATACGTCTGTATTTGTACATAAACATATAAAATTATATTTTTTAAAATCAATTTTAATTTCATACTAAATTTTCTTATTATTAGTCGATTAAAGTTTAAAAATCTTTTTTAATAGTAATTTTTTTTATTTTTTCGATTACTGCATTTATATACCTTTAAAATCCATATTAAAATTATCAACATTTAAATTATATTTTTAATACGTATTCATAATTTATTCATCAAACTGAGTTTATTTCTAATTTTCTCTAAATATTCTCAATTTCTACAAAAATAATAATACTATAAAATAATATACATATTTCCTCTCCATTTTCATCGACTAAATAAAATCAATTTGCTCTATAATTATTCTTTTATAGAATGACAAATAGGTTTTTTTAAAAAATAATTTATTCACTGAAATATAAAATATTACAAAACATAACTAACTGAATTTTTAAAAAACAGATCGATCATCATTTTTCTATTACATCAAATAATAATATTTTCTAACCGATAATAGTATATTTCTACTTTATATATCAATTTTTTTCTTTTATTTAATTCAAATATACAAGTATCATATAAATAAAATATTACTTATAAACGTTTATCTATCATTTCACATTGACATTGCGCTACAAAATAACAGCTGTGTTATTAATTATATTTTCCATTTTCTATTTTTCTATTGTACATTTACTATTTATGTAGTAATAAATTCGATTATTTAAATATATATATATATAGGATGACCTGAATAAAAATGAAGAATATTAACTAAAGGTTATATCATTGTGTACTTATGTAAAATAAACATTATTAATCAAATATTTTCATATGTTCTAATAATTCAATGAATCGTAAAAATTATCAGCAGATATCAAACATAATTTTTCCAAAAAAAAAAAATGTTCGTTTAAATTGATAAAATAATTCCGTTTTTAGTTATCTTATTTACATTTAGTACTTGTTGCATTTTTTCAAACAATGATTTAAACTTGCAATATTTGTCGAAGCAATTTGAAATAAAAAAGGTTGAGTTGTTATCAAATATATTTATCTTTTCAATAAATACTTTATAAATTTATTATAAAATTGTTTAGTAATTTAATTTTAATTCAATACAATTAAAATCCTTAAGTCCATCTCACATAATTTGAATTTTTAATATTAATATAGGAAATAATTCGATTGATAAGAATTTCACTTACATAAATTGAACAATATTTTTTATGAAATTAATGTCTGTGTCTTATTTTCTATCCTTTGAGATAGCTCAATGTCAAAAACATACAAAGTAAATATTAATATTTTCAAACATACACTTTGTAAATTTTGTAGATTATTTATAAATTTTTGCTATTATATTTCGCCCTTTTGTTCATTCCATTGCGTTGATGATTTCCCTACTGATCAATTTAATTATCAGAATCACTCACATGGAATCCATCACATGTGTCATGGATGGAATGTTGCAAAGTGTTCTTTGAACCGTCATATTTTTTGTGCGTGTATTTCATTATGATATATATATATATATATATATATATATATATATATATAATATGAACACGTACTAATCCATTCTTAATGTATCTGTATTCTGAACTGGATGTTAGTGGTTTCATATGACCTATTTCTTGTACACATTGGTGACCAGCCAGTTTACGGGACGATAGCATATATTTCAATATTTCAAAATATATTTATTGATGTGAAGTGAACAGTACAAATAGTAGAAGTCATATTTTATAAATGGAAAATAAATTATTGCCTTACATATGAAAAATTGTTTATTATTTATGGCTCTTATTTATGAATGAATCTTTTTAAAAAAATATTTTCTTTCAACAATTGTTTTAAATATTAAATAACTACTAATAAGAAAAATAAATATTAATAAAAAAAAATATATTAGTCAAAAATATATTAAACATCAGTTTTTTAAGAAATTATGTAATACAATTAAATTACATTCCTTAAGATCATTTTTATTTAAGTAATTATGTAATCTATAAGGGTTTCAGGACATTTGTTATAAATATTAAAAACTATTAATAAGAAAAATAAATATTTTTCAAAGCTGTACTAGTCAAAATGTGTTAAGCATTAATTTGTTTAAAAAATATATACCACAATTAAATTATATTCCATAGGATCATTTTTGTTAAGTAAATATGTATTCTATAAAGATTTTAGGATATTGGTTATAAATGTTAAGAAACTGTTAATAAGAAAAGTAAATATTTTTCAAATACTAGCTAGAAATATATTAAACATCAGTTTTTTAAAAAAATATAACACAAATTACATTCTCTGGGATAATTTTTGTTTAAATAATTATGCAATGTATATAAATATCAGGATATGTAAGAAATTATTAATTGAGGAAATATATATATTCTCTTAAAAATAATATAATCATCAGTGTATTTTTCAAAAATAAATCATAACTCATAAACACAACGAATAAAAATTCACGAATCTCCAAAAATATAAAATCGAATCTTTCTATAAAATATCTACTTGAGAACTTGTCAAACATTCCTTATAAAATTATTAAAATTTAATAAATGCAGCTCTTTTTCCAGGTAACAAATTAATTATACGTTGACTAGTTCATTGACTGATAACATATCAAAATATTTCATTATCAATAAAAAAGATTACATTGTTTTGCATTTAAATTAATATTAATATAACTGATCGACACGAAATCGACATTGCATTATATAAACTTTCTGAATTTTAAGTTTGTTTGTGAATTATTTCAAAGTCAACGAAAACTTTTAAAACTAAAATTGATGTCATAGTCGATTTTGAATATTCTTTGTGATATTAAATAAAATTCATCTAAGACTTTCAATTGCTGTGATGACAATTGCTTGAAACATTATTCATTGCAGCAGTTATGTTTATATTAATAACTCATTTTAATTGTATAAAAAATTAAATCGATTCATTAAACAATTAATGTCAATATTGTATACAGAAATCATAACCATGCACATAGACAATAAATGCATCTTCATGTCTATTAACTGAATTCATTTCAATTTTTTTATAAAATACATACTTCTTCTTAGTAATTAATTGATTAAAATTGTTAATTAAATTTATAATTTTTAATCAATGTTTTTATAAATATTTTCTATTACTATTATGAAATATTTTTAATTTATTTTATGCCATATATATAGTAATAATTACATAGTTATGTTAAGTTAAATTGATTTAAATACAATAAAAAAACAACAACAACAAAATTCCATTTAATATTATTACTGATATTTTTATTATTAATATATTTTAAATCAACAATGAAATAACAAATAATCTTTTTAAATAATTTATATTTTATATATTGGAATTTTTATAAATATATATATTTTTATCATTAAAAAATTCAGTTAAATTATCAAATTTTATAAATATAAACTTATCAATCTTTTTATAAATACTAATATGTGTGATCACTTATAAATGAAAATAATTTTGTTTGCATTAATTTAATTTTACACTTCTTGAACTTTCCATTTAAATTCGATGGATATATCACTAAAATACAAGCATATTGATTTTCTTTTAATATACTGGTATATATATATATATATATATATATATATATATATATATATATATATATATATATATATACATGAAAAAATCTATTAACTTTTCTGTATACTAAATTGAAAATATTTATCTCGTCTCATAAACAAAGTTAATTAAAAAATATTTATCATCCAATGTATCTCATTTTTTTTAAAAAAAAAAAAACTTCAGTGTGCAACATAAAAATATTTTCCTATAAATATCAGCACGAGAATCTGCATAATGTACACTCGAACATCTTGTAAATATCTATATATTCCATTCAATTCATTAATAATACGTTTACAAAACATATATTAGAATGAAACAAGGTTTAAATGATTGATATTACTAAGTAATTTATTCTGTTCGATGTGCTATTTTTCAAATATCGATTGGCATGCTAAACAATATTTTTTAATATTTATACATTTGACATTGACCGAGTTGTCTTTCTTCAATTTTATTTAATGATGCGGAAATATATTACCATTTGGAAATTATGTTTTCAATAGATCGAATGTAAACAACAAACTAATCTAAATATTTTCTCACTTAAGGTATTCTTTTATTGCACATAAGTAATTTGTTCTTATTTGAAAACAGTAAACAGAATTTAAGTACACTTGTATTAATTAATAAACACTTATTTATTCATAAATAGAAATCAATCTATTGTGTTTCTCATTCCAATTAAATTAATAATTAAAAAATAAATACACATTATTAACCTATTTATTGAATTGGAATGATATATTCAATCGCCTCTTGAGTGGTATAAAATATTAATTCCAGTATTAGATAAAACGCAAAGTAGGTTTTCACTAATTATTGTTCACAAGTGGTCTTTCATGAAATCATTTCGGATATAATTATTGTTGGTTGTTCAAGTGTTCATCGATATTCGCAAGTAATGTAATCTTACTCGTAATAAAAATATTAACTGAAAAACAATCGTTAATTATGTCAAGTAGTTTGAATTGTTGTTTGAGAGTTTATCGATATGAAATCATCTTATTGTAATTGTACTGTTTTTCGTTAGTGAAAATCATAATCTATTCAAAGAAAACTGAATTTCATCTAATCTTTATATCAATAACTATGATATTTTGAAAAATAAGTACAAGCTAAAAATCAAATATATATCATTTAATTTATTTAATTATACTGTATTAATTATTTAAAAAAATAATTGAAAACATGAGTATATATTTTGTCATTTTCACACAAATGAATAAAGAATTCATTTATGAAAAAAATACTTAGCCACAATTAACAAACCAGTTGTAATAATTTGAATTAATAATATATCATCATCATCAACAACCCCTCTTAATTCACCACTGAAAAATTTTCCGCTTTGACCGATCCAATACTTTTCTTTTCCAATCCATTACAAAAAATCTTCTGATTTCTCTATCTAATCTATCCATGAGTCTCTTTCTAAGTCTTTATATATAACTGAATTTCTAATAAATAACTTCCCTTGTCCATCAATAGTCCTCTTTTCTTGTTATATGTTTGGTCCATTTCCATGTCAAACTTCTCACTTTTACTTTTATTTTCTTTATGATTTATTCTATTTTCTTTCTATCTTTTCATGTTATTTCTAATATGCATTTTTTTCATGCATATATACATATATATATATATATATATATACATATATATATATATATATGCATTAATATTTAAACATTTCTATTATTAATTAATGTTTAAGTTTGTAATATGATTTCATTTCATGATTTAAAGATATCTTATCATTTTATTTTAATTTTCAAATGAATAGACAAAAATGTATGTAGATGAGTTCAATATTTACAACACAATTAAGTAACAGATGTGCTTTATATCTGTCTGCAAAGTTCAATTGATTTGGTTTACGATGAAGAATCTAATTTTCTCGGCGTAAAATGAAACCTTGACGACGATGATTTTTTGTGAACTGTTCGAAGTTTATTATAACTTTTAAAAAACTCAATCTATAAATTTTGGAGTATTTCTTCATTAATACTTTCAAAATTATAAATTATTTGAGTGTGAATATCGGAAAATAAATAATTGATAGAAAAATAGTAATTAAATGAAAAAGTTCATAAGTGATTATAATATGTTAATTTATGAACATTTTAATATAAATAGATAAATTTATATGGAAATGGACAATTTATTTATATATGATAATTAAAATGTGCGAAAATTATTATTTTTTATAAGCTCTTTTATAAATCAATGATTCAATCTTCAAATTGATAGTTTTTATCAAAACTTTATATTTTAGAATTTTTTTATGAAAAAATTGGAAATTTTATGTAAAGAAATAACCATAAATCGTTTCTCTTTATCGCCACATACCTTGTTTACAGGTCGACGTACAACAAACACCTAACTAAACATTCCAAAAGTTCTAACTTACGAGTAAAATATATTTTAGATTACTTTGTACTTTGTTTAGTTTGTGAGATTGAATTTTTATGACAGGATTAAATAAAGTCGATATATATTTTGTTTTCTAAGTTTATTTAAAAAAATGTTTTACTTTAATAATATTGTATATAATTCTATTATATGGTACTGAATTACATGAATAATTTGTCTGAATTTAATTTTGAATTTATAAAATGTAATTCATATTAAAAAATAGTATGTTTATAACAAATATTACAAGTAGCTATCTTAAATTGATATAATATATTTTAATATAATCAATAGAAAATATAATAAAAATATTTACACTGAAAATTTTAAAAAATATATATATTACATCTTAGAAAATATTTCTAAAAAAATTTAAAATCTCATACAAATAAAAAAAAATTAAAAATACACCACAGAATTTTATCAAAGTGTTCAATAATTATTTATTATTTCTTCTCATAATTATTTTTTTAATGATATTATTGCCTTTGAACTACAAGCACGTAAATCTAATCAGTCATAAATTTTGTGTGTCCTTGTTTCAAGAATACCATTCCCAAGGAAATACTTATAAATAACAAAAAGTTAATAATAAGTAATTATCGAACGTTTCAGTAAAATATTATAGTCTTAAAGAAGTGATATAGTTGTGAAAAATGAATTGGTCACAATATCAAACTCTATTTTGAACTTAATCTTAATATTGATTATTTTATTATTTGAAGATGTTATCAATTTTCAAATTTTCTAAATTATTTCTTATAAAATAAGATTTTCATATATAATTTGATCAGAAATACTGGTCGAAAGTCTCGTATTATTAATATAAAGAGTTTAATCTATAAAGTTTTATAATCAATAGACATGAAAATATAAACAACAATCATTTCTAGTCACTATACTTTAATTTAAATTATTAATAGAGTATTGATTTTGTAAACTTGTTTTTTTCATATTAGATGAAAAACAAATCTTCGCGTGTGTTATATAAAATCGTAAAGGTTATTTCCAACCAACTGGTCGATTACAATCCATGTGAGTAAAAAATGTCTATAAAAAAGTAATTGGTATAATTAAACATTTTACGATTTAATATTTGCATACGTATCGATTTACTGTCTAATTCGTATACATGCTTAAATTTTAATGCAATCTAACACGATGTTTTGTGTTTCTCAACGGTACATTGTGTGGCAACCACCACGCCCAAGAGATGTCATCAGCCTGTTTTGACAGTATCTCCCTTATTCGCCTACACTTTGCATTCAATCAATTTTACGTCTGCTACTACACGCTTGGAAACTCATTACCATTTTTCTGCCAGTATCGTATAATTTATCCTTTATATATATATATTGATAGACGACAAAACGAAAATAGCACAACAAATCATAAACAACTTTTTATCAATTTCAACAATTGTTTATTTAATTTTAATTAGATTTTATTCAAACTTAATTGATTTAGAATGTTTATGTTCATAATTACATATTAAAAATTAGTTATATGAAATTTTATTATTATTTAATGATAAACAATTTTCCAATTGCACAATTTAAATAATTACAAAATATCAATGTTGCTCTTTAGTTTAGTTGTAATAAACGTCGAATTTAATTAAGTAATTTCTATGTAAATTTAAAACTATTAACATATTTACTTAAAATTTAATGAAAATCAACCAGACATCTTCAATCAACCATTAATTTATTGTATATTTATTACATTCAAAAATAATTTGCTGCAGTGAACTTGATATTAAAATCAAAGAAATATTATTATATCAATGTTACCCAAATTAAATCCACAAACTAAAGAATTTTCTAGAACTCCATAAATAGTTTAATATGAAAATAATGTTAATAAGTTGAATGTTTATTTTTGTAAATACTTATTATTCATTATTTCAATTTTTTAAATACATATAAAATCAGATTAGATAAAAGCCATAAAATTTCCAATCTTGAATTTTAAAAGTTTAATAATTAATAAAAGAAAATATATTAAAAAATAATATAAATTATTTCACTAAAAAAAATCGACTAAAATATTTTCACTAGTAAATACAAATTTCACGATTTGAAAACTTTTCAGACTTTAATATCTGTTGATATACGTTTCAATTCTCTGTTCGTTAATAATATTATTCTTTATAATAATTAATTATTAAATTCAATATAGACTGAAGTAATTTACAAATATTTGTATTATAACAAGTTTGTTGACTTTATGTGCACAAATAATAATTACTGAAGTTAATCAAAATAAATCATAAATATTGATTGATTGAATAAAAACTTTATACGATTTCATATCGCAGATTAATTAATCGTTAATGTTTATTTTAAAAAATAATAAATTTAATCGAATCATTTTAAAATTATTATAAAACCTGTTTCATATTTCAAATGGCACAAAAAAATTGAAAATTCAGTCTGCAGAATGAAATATTCAGTGCGGAACATGTATGGAAATCTGAGAAGACATTTAACTACTAGGCCATTGACAACATCGATCTTGACCTACTGATGTTATATAATTTTGCCCTTGTTAACGCTAGCCATACCGGAGCCAGAGAATATCTCACCCTAAACAACTCCGCAAGGCTAAACGTCAAGGTCAACAGAGCTTTATATACACGACATCGAATAACAACTCCATTTATCAGAGTTGCGTGTACATCCAGACTGATAGTATGGTTCTGTTTTCCATCTTTTTTTCTCGTTTTGAACTTAATGACTCGCTCATCGATCAGAATTATAAATTTAAATAATTGTTAGAAAGCTTTTATGCTAACAAGTTTGTTTATTCGTGATTCTTGAAACAGGCGTGGTGTATGTTTTTTTCATGTATTTTTTGTACACGTGTGTTCAATTCAAAAGATATTTATGAAGAGATATGTTAAATTATTCTGAATAAAAAATAATAAGAGGAAAAGAGAACAGAATATAGAAATATGTACAAAAATATTTTGTATAAACCAAAATGTATATCTGAAATTCGTAGTTCTCATACCTGTATATCCGAATTTAATTAAAATATTTGTGATTGGAATCCTCTGGGTCAAAATATTGTATTTAACCCTTTTTGTAATTAAATTTATGATTTTATATCAATACTAATTTTGAAATTGTATCATCATAAAATAAAAATTAAAATATTTTTGTTTATATAATCAGATGAATATCAAAGATATATCTCAGAGATTCTGTAAAATACTGAGTTTAATAAAATACATACAAATAATACTAAAAAACTCGTCACAAGATAGAAGTTTATTTACTCATTAAAATAATTTATTGTGATTACAGATTGTAAAATTTCTAACAGTCGAACGAATGACATTTTTACGAGAACAAAATTACGAGTTTTAAAAATTATATGGAAATAAATTCCGTGTTCATAAAATAATTTCATTGTTGCATGACGGAGATGTAATCGACGTTTGATCCAAACTGAACATTCTGCCAATATAGTTTAAAAAACATATTTGGCGATCTCTGATCGTCGTGGATACTATTGATAAGTGACCTGTTTCACCTTTGGCAATGTACATACTCTTAAATACTATTGAAATGTTTTCTACATACTTAATACAAACTACATGAAATATTCAGACTGGTTTAATAATGCCATTGACATAGACTTGAAATTTAGTACAATGAAATGAAATGTTACAATGTTAAGTAATTCATATAAATATACACAGTTTATTGATTGCTATTATAAATTTTGTGTTAGAGTTTTGGTTATATATTTTTAACGAATTTTTTTACAGTTTTGATTTATGATATGTATTTATTGTTCAAAGTATAAAAAAATCATAAAGAATTAAATTAACATTATATAACTATTATCAGCAACAACAGCTTCTTCCTATTTCTTGCTGGATAAAGACGTTTCCTAAAAAATTACATTTCCAGAGATTTAGTGTCTTTATTTTTCATTTTAAACACACACAAATATTTATATATATATATATATATATATATATATATATATATATGTATGTGTGTGTGTAATTTTAATATTTTATTTTATTTAAATCAATTTACTGCTTGATAAAAACCATTATTTTTTCCAGTTCAAAACATTTACCATTTTTCTTCAATATATATTTTTTAAAAAAATATATAAATTATTGTCTCTTAATATGATTAAATTATTTATAAAGTATCACCAAAATAATAAATAATTAAATATTACACTCACATTTTGTGATACGTTAAATTATAATTATTATACAAAAAATTGTAAACTTCTTGATTTTTAAGTTTAAAAATAATATTAGTTTTATCTTCAACATCAAATATAATTTTATTAATCAACAACCTTATATTTTAGATTAATTTATATTCTATTTAGTTGAGGAAACACAGAGCACAAATTTATGTAGTTATTCATTTTTAAAACAGTTTTTTAAATATGTTTTTAATTAAAAATATAACAAATCAAAATTTTCTACTTCAACTTTAAATTCATAAATCAATAATTTTAATTTCTATTAATTTCTGATTTTCTAATGTTTGGAATTAATGTAATTTTTAAAATGAAATAAAAAATTGAATTATTTTAATATAACATTTATAAAAAATTAAAGAGAGAAAATTAATTTTTTAACCTCTATTATATTTATGATAGAGATTAAATATAATATTAGTTTTAAATATTAAATATAATTAAATAACAGTTTTTTTAAAATTTAATTGCTATAAATAATTTACTAATTTTTATTTATTTTGATTTTTTATATTTTTATTTATTCCATTTTTCAAAATTTTTCTAAAACATAAATCTTCAATAATAAAATCATCTAAAAAAAATAAGCAATACAAAAAATAGATCAATTATTATCAGACATATAAATTATCTTCTTATAACATTCAAAAAGATAAACAAAATACCGACAAAATTATATTTTTTAAAAGACAGAAAAATGGTTCAAATATCTTACAAACATATTTTAATTTTTATGCTGTTTTAATTCAAGAACTCTTTTATATATACAATTGTGTACTATTATTAGCATATACGAGTTTCCACTGACCTAGCTGTGCTAATTTTAGAATATTTTTAGTTATAAATAGCGTATATGAATAAAAGACACACAAAGAAGAAAAAAATCGAGTTTAGATTCAATCCCTTGACCTATTAATGCTTTTCACGTTTCAACGTTGATCGATTTTACATATTCCATGATTTATAATTGAAATTCTTGTTATGAAAAGATGTTTTTTAAAAAAATATATTTCCATGAAGAGTTGATGAACTTGTATCAGATTCTGTATGAGATTCTTATCATATATCATTTATTTAAATCTTTTTCTCTGTGTGAGATTTCATCCCTTGACCTACTATTTGATTCAATAACAAATATTAATTTTCTATATTTTTTATAATAATTTATTCATATCTGATTAATTATTATAATAAATAATCTTTTATGTTTCTCAAGAAAATACTTTGAATAAAATTATCAGCTTGTTTTTTATCAATAATTCAATAAATTGAAAATTGATTTTTATAGACTTATTAAAATGCACTTAGTACAAAATTAATTTTATTAATAGATTATTTCAATTATAAGTTAAGTGTTTCATACATGACTTTTAAATATAATTTTTAATACGATTTTATATTGAAAATGTTCAAATAAAATATCTAGAAAAATAGTATTTATATTTTTTAATTAAACACTGACAATAAACAATGAAAATATCTTGGAAAAACATTTAAAAGTACCAAATGATATTTAATAAGGTTTTCATTCAGTAAAAGACCAATATAGGCTTTAATGATGATGATATATACTTATACATATATTTAAATTTAACATTTATTTTATATTTGAAAAAAACTAATTAAACTTTGTTAAATTAAAGATAATTGAAGTTATAAAAAATATTAGGTTATATTGCATGAAATTGCTAAATGAAATTTTAAATAATGACTAAAATGCTTGATGTTGAATAAAGCGAAATTTATTCAATCAAAATATACTTCACTTACTTCCGTGTCTTGTCACTGTTAAAGTAATAAAAGTACCTTTCAAGAAAGTTAATTATTTTTAAAATGAGTTGATGATTTATTTGAAAAGAAAAATAATATGTATTATCAAAAGAAGATAACGTTCTTTTTGAAAAGTAGTAAAAAATGATTTATCATATAATTTGAAATAGAAATATTCATATACGAAATTGATTTTTTTACAAATGTATTTGTATATTTTAAAAAATGTCTAAATTTAAAACCTTTTTCATTTTTTTTATTTATTTAACATTACATTGTTTAACTAACAATTTCTATTTTTCAGTTTTAAAAATAACAAATTACATCTTTCCAATCATTGAAATTTAAACATTTTTTCTTTTTATTTTTATCCATTCACAATCGACATCGATGTATATACTCGTATGTCCGATACAAAATAATATATACATTTTTTTCGAATCTCTTTATCTTCATTCAACAATTCTTACTGAATATATATTTCCATTATTTTTTTATATCTTGCGAAACTCTAACTGGTTTTGCATTAAGTGCGTTGAAAACGTTTACGTGCTTCAATTACTCACAGAAATAAACGTTTTTTGCTCTCGTTTTAAATAGCGATAGGTTCATTTTAAAATCGAATTATTCAATTCAAATGTATTTTTTCTATTCGTATATACTTGCAAATTTTCTTATTTGTATGTCTTTAAATTCGATCAACTGTAAAAATTCAGTGTTTAACATGTTTATTACATATCAATGGTTCTAAATCTGTTTACATACTTAGACAGATATAAATAAATATCCCTAAAAAATATGATTGAAACTGTTTAGTGGAATTATTTGTCAATAGTATATCTTCTGTCTTATAGATTTGGGTGTTATTTTTTTATGAAATTTAAATTAAACAAGTTATCAACGTTATACTGAAAAAATATTAATAAAGGATAATTCTAATAATTAATATAAAATTATAAACTAACTGTTAAATTTCACCACGAGTTTATCAAATTGTTCTTTTTCACAATTAGTAATTAGTATTAGTAAAAATATATTATATGACTATCTTATCAATTTCTAAAATTTTAAACACATTTTTATATCAACTCATATTTATAAAAAAATTATCTCTTGTATTTTAATATCGAAAAAGATTTTCATTTCTAAATAATTAAAATATTTCCTCAATTATGACTTCTTAGAATTCTCGAATTATAAATATCTGCATCTTATATGTAATATCTTTCATCGTTATGAAAATTAAATGTTTATATTATTTTTATTATTTATTATCAAAAATAATACGGTATTTCTTAAAAAAATAATCTAAATCTTATTTTATCATATTTATTTTTTAATATATATATATATATATATATATATATATATATATATATATATATAAAAGTATATATTATTGTCAGGTTATGTTAATTCATTTTGTTATGAGTATTTTTAGTATTCTGAGAAAAATTCAATAATTACATCTCTCATATATATTTTAATATATAAGCATGTTTTATACATATCCCTTGGGAAATTATTTAAAACAACACAGTCGCCTATATTTAATTAAACACAGATACATTTTTGTCTTGAAGCTTTTGTATCCACCACTTGTTTAAATAACCACGAATTTACAATGCGGCATGTTACGTTATTCTACAATTATATATGTAGCTCTTTCACACGGTGATACAAAAACTGTCTGAATTTAATTGTCTTATTAATCAAACGTGATTAATAAGATAATTAAATTCATTTGTGAAATAGAATAAAGTTTATATACAGTTTGTCTTTTTTGCTATATATATATATATATCAAGAGACTTAGCGAGAGACCCTATCAAAGGTGGAAGAATGATATTATAAAGTATTATGGAGGTGAGGGTTGAATGAGATTATCCTCGAACATAAAACAATGAAATAATCTTAAAAAAACATTTCAAATTATGTAATGATATTAAATGAGGCTTTCGCCCAACATTGAGCTGATGTGAGATTTTTTGATGATCTCTCTCTCTCTCTCTATATATATATATATAGATAGATAGATAGATAGAGAGAGAGAGAGATATCATATATATATATATATATATATATACAGGGGGAGAGGCAAAAGTATTCGTCCTTTTGTTCGATCAAAGTTAGAAATTTTATCACAAAACCAATCGTGAATATCACACAAAGTTAATTTTAAAAAAATATAATAGAATAAAATTTTAAAATTGATTATAATCAAAAATGTTTATCATGAAAGATCAAAAATTCAATATCAAGCACACAAACATTGTTTTTGGAAAAAAATATCGATGTACAGTAACAGCAACAATTTTCATTCAAATAAATTCTATGGAAATTTTCTGAATAGAATGAACGCTGAAAATCATATTCTGTACAGCTCTAACAGGAAACTCAAACATCGTTTTGAAAGCTTTTCACTGATATTTCCACACAACGCAGAAAATAACAACAGTAATTTCAACAAATCATATTTTTACATAGACATAAAGTGTTTTCATTTTGTTCTATTTATAGTTTATGAAAATATTTTACTAAAAAATGTTTCATTTTGGTTTTTCATAACACGAGAATATATATAACACGTTTTGTAAATTTTTTGTATGAAATCAAAAATAATAACAGTTCTTAACGACTCGTATCTTTGTAAAAATCATTATTTAGTTTTTTCGTTTGCTCATTTAGCATTGGGAAAAATTCGATTTATATGTTATAGACTCTTGCAATATACTTGAGAACATAAATTCTATCTTTACATTTAATTACATATTTTTCTAATGATTTCGAATATTTTTTTCACAAGAAAATTAAGAATAATAATAAGACAAATCGAAAGAATATCAAAAAAGAATTATTAATTTATAAATTTAAAAAAAATGTTTTTTTAAAAAAAATACAAACAATTAAAAAATTATTAAAAAATAAATAATCCTCTACAGTATATTATATATATAATTAACAAAAAATTGAATAAGGCATGATAGTTATATATTTTCATACAATAAACATCTACATTTGGAAGAAAAAAATCTCTTTTCCATTTTTATTATACAGTTTGCAAACATATACTTATTCTTTTAACTCTCATTCGATTTAGTCTAACATTATCAAGATGAAACTCGTACTGAATGTAAAAGGAATAAAACACTATAAGTTAGTATCCGGTGTAGTACTACGTTACTGTTACTCTACAAGTTACGAAACTAATCTTATTACTTTTTTATAGATTCTTTTACAACAAGAAGTAATTTTAGTCTCAAATTTAAATTATGTTTGGATAAAAAGATGATCAAATAACAGTAAGATAAAATTAAAAATGATGTAATTGATCGTATAAATATTTTAATTGATATTTAATGAATCTGAATAAATAATATTAAATTTTATTTATGTTTAATATTTATATAATTACGAATCATAAAAAGATACGAAAATAAACCAAACTGATTTCGTTTTCCAATTCGGTTATACAAAAGTATCTAATTGTAGTTTAATTATTATGAAAAAAAGAAAATAATATTCTCAGAATTGTGATAATTGCACAATAAGACCGCAGTTGGGTCGTAATTGCATGCCGGCCGTTCTTTAAGAATTACAATTGTCATATTTCGAGACTACCATATAAATAATATTTACATTTGGACCGACATCAACAAATGTATAAATACAATTATATGCGTTTTATAGCCAAGTGTCACGACGAAATGTGGATAGACTGAAGGCCGAATGATTTTTGTGTGGCGCGATTTATTTTCATTCTTATTTTTCTATGATTTTCGACTAGAATGTATTGCCAAATAGTTTACGTCCATTGCCAGTAGTAGCAAACAATGGGATGTGTTTGTATGTGTATATATATTTTTTAATTTCATTGATCTACGTATTGTTTGGCACAAATGTTTAAGGAAACTAGGTTTTTCGTTCATAGATAATTGTTGGAAAAATGCCCAACGTAAACAGATTGATTGTTTTCGTACAGGAAATCCATTGTTTGGGAATGACATAGCAGTACTTTAAAAATAAACCAATTACTTAATCCTTATTTATATTTATAGGATTTTGAAAAAAGTTTACACTTCAATTTTTGGCAATATTAAAATATATATGGATGTATTAATATCACACAGTCGTAAAATATACGTAACAGTTACTTAAATTAAACTTTATTTACTAAACAAAATGATTTATTTTTACTTTTAAAAATTTCGAAAAAAAAATTTTAAATTAAAAATAAACATGATCGTTAAATCACTTTATAGTAAATGTAATAAATTTCAAGTTCATATGATTTTTTCACAAATACATGCATAAATCTTTAAATTTTCATAAATGGTTTTCAAAATGAAAAGAAGTACAAACATTTTTTTTAAATTATATGTAACTGAAAATTCTGTCATAGTAAAACCGTATATTTTCTATACAAACATATATAATAACAAATTTATTTTCCTTAGACACTAACTTAATAATTCATTTTTATAACTTTTGTAAAAAATTTAATATTTGAAAACTTAATGAAATTTTATCTGGAATATCTATTACTCAACACAATATATGAAGACAGTGACTTAAAAATAATATCACATTTTTTACGAATATATATATATATATATATATATATATATTCGTTTAAAAGCTCGAATAAAAATAATGAAACTCAATAAAAATCCTAACTTTATACTTCGTGTTCACATAAGAACGCGTCTGTAAAAGTACTTGTAACATTATTGAAGACAAACAGAACAATAACAACGAGAAATACAAACTTTCGCAAATAAAACACATTTGTACTAGTCTTCTAGTATTTCCAGTGCACGTCATGAGACCAATATTTGACTTTTTAAATTTATTTATGTTTATATGTCTAACCTTTGTTCCGTTTATAAAAAAGGAATATTTTTCTACCGACAGAACTTATAATGAAAAGCAAAAAATTGAATTATTTCAAGCATACACAAATGACCTATGCTGTCTTATTTATATACACAAAGTTCACTCGTAAGCTGGAATTAAACGAGCGGACGAACGGAAAAACACAAACGGCTTTCAACGAAAGTCCATATTTTTGTACCTTCATATGAACAAGTATTTCGTAGAAAAGTCATTGAGGTATAGACTCAACATCTTATATTTCATCTCCTTATTTTTTTAATACTATTTAAAAATGTTTTCATAGATGTATGAAGACATTGTTTTTTTCATTATCTAAAACTGTATATATTTATATAAATTTGAAAAAAATTCTAATGCTTGAAAATTTTTAAATATTCTTTCTAATACAATCAGTACTAATTAAAATAAATTATTTCTCTACATAATGTTATATTTTTTTTTAAACTGGAAATAATTTTTAAAGTCGTTTATTAATTATAAAAAACGAAAAATATACATAAAAATAATATATCACTTTTACAAAAATGTACAATTATCATTTGTTAAGGAAAATCCTGTTTATATTCTATAAATAAACAAAATAAATTTCATTAAATCGTTGTAAATGTTTACACATTTTACTAAATAATATTTCAGTATTAAAATTTTCATTTAGAAGCATGGGATTTTCAACTTCACAAAGCACTTCAATATTTCTTATACATACACACACACTCACATATATATATATATACACTTATACCTGAAATAATTATTTCTGAGTAACTGCATATAAATATATAAAATAATTATTGTTTACGCAATCATATTTCGTAAGTTAATTACACTTATTATTGTGGCTTGAAACGTGCTTTGATAATAAATCTGATGCCGATTTTAAGAAACTCGAACTCTCCGAATTCTACATTGACATTAACTTGAAATAAAGAGAATTTACGATCAGAACGATAAAGTTCTGTTTGAAAATTGTTTACGCTACATAAACACTCATTTTCGAGATACGGATTTATTATATTGATACTGTTTTCTAAAAACAACGTGTTTTAGTACAAGAATAATTTCATAATTTCGAAAGTTATTTGGAAAAGATTGTTCTGTGATGGATTTTCAACGCAGTCAGAACTTTTATATATAATTAAAATGTTAAAAGTGGACGTATTTAGAAAATCGATATAAATATTTAGTAATAATTTTACATTTATAAAAATTAAATTGAAAACGGGAATATTAAAATAGAATGTATAAAAAATATAGTCAGATTTTAAATATCAAATTTAAAAATACAGTAAATACATTTAATGTGTTGTATTATTTAGGTACCAAAAAATACAAATAACTTTTGCAAATCAAATATTATACAATATGTTTTAATAGAATATAATTTATTTTTCCTACATTGTTTTAAAAATTAATAAACATACACCGAAGAAAAAGAAAAGTTGCCTATAAAATGGAACCAATTGTAATTAATAACAAAAAAATCAATATAAATAGTGAACTTGATAAACATGTGTATGACAAGTCCTCTATCACATGGACAGTAAAAGACGAGTACTTTGGCCTCATTTCCAACAACTCTAAATTTCAAGAGCAATGCTTCGAAAACACGGTGATAATTCTATAGACTATACCAACTATTCAATAAAAAATCTAAAATAGGTCAGTACACAAATCACGTTCTGTTTCCACTGAAGCTAAATAAAATAAAAAAAATATACACAATATGTATAATAATAGCAAATACTTTTCAAATCATTTTTTTTCTTTCACTCAGTAAAATATATCTACATAAACGTAACATTCTTCATCCCTTGTTTCTCATTTCTATATTATTATTACATAATACAAAAAAATACTACATGAATGATAGAAAATAATAAAAAAGTACTTAATTTAAAAATAAATAAAAAAGATTTTTTTACTAAATAAATCTCTTGTTAATAACATTTATTTAATATATTCATACTCTTACACAAACACACACATATATATTAGATAACCAAGAAAGTTGTCACTTTTGAAATGAAACTAAGAATGCTTATATTTTTTCACTTAAAATAACTTGGCTAGCTGGTTGTTTTTGTAGTAATATATTATGAACTCTTTGTAGCTGTTTACTGTTAACCAACTTGTAGATACTCATAATAAATAATTACTCTTGAAGAATTTCTCTTAGAGTTAATTTTGCTTTAGGTATTTATGACAAAGAATCATTTGATGACAGCTATTGGTAACTACATTTATATTTGAAATAAAAAATCTATTTTCCGTCACAGATGAAAGTTTGATCAAAAAAGTTTTACAATTTTATCTATGAAATAAGAGATTCACAAATATTAAAATTTACTGTATTTCCATGTATTTCCTTTTTTGTTCAAATTATTCTATATTATATTAACACTTACTTGGAACTCTTCAGCAAATTATCGACAAGATAAATTAGAATTTAATTTAATTACTATTTGTAATTAGTCGATATTTATATTTTATGGTCTACCTAAACTGGTTTCATTTTCTAATAATTTATTTTCTATAACAATATTTTAAAACCATCTCTAAACCGTTTTTTGTGTAACTACTCATTCTCCAAATGTAATGCACATTTTTCTTGTAACTTCTAAATTCATAAACATCCACAAATACACTATTTTGTACAGACATTTTAAAAAGTTAAAATTATGTTTTTAATTAAAATGAACACATCAAGATGCAGCGAATGAATGAAACAAAGTTTGTACTTTGTTACATAGTTAATGTGCCTAGTGTAAAATAAGTCATATGATGCATAAACCATTCTTGGGATAATTTTTTCAAAAAAATAAAAAATTCTTGGTTATCTTATAAACATAAACAATAAACATATTTTACTACATAATTCTGTTTTAATAAATATTAAAATTGATGTAACTATACATGAATTATATATAGTCCAATGAATCTCATCAATTAATTGCAAATCTATTATCATTTATTTTTCAATAAAAAAAATCAGTTAGTTATTATTATGTAAATTAAAATTACCATCAACGTTATATTCAAATCATTTATCTCCTACACAATTATATTATTATTAAATTGTCTGTAACCATACATTATATATATATATATATATATATATATATATATATATATATTTAATGGAATATATCTTGTAGTCGATTTCAATTTTATAAATAAAATACAAACAAGAGACTGAATTTACGTAAATGAATTCAATACACGTGTTTCTTGTTCACGTTTTGATACCTACGAGACAGGATACAAAAAGAGTCCTTTTACTATATGACGTTCTAACATATATAATATTTACAATGTTGAAAATAAAATATATATAATGATATTTATTGAACAATGAATAACAACTTGCTAATGAATGTTTTTGGCAAATAACACAACAGTAATTATTATATTTCAGTAATTTTATGAGTATTTAAATAGCAATAGCGTCAGAGAAAAGCTCATAAAAAACAACTAGTAATTCAAAATGACTTCTATCTGTACATAAAATATACTTTTTAATAATTTAAAATAAAAAAAAATATTTTCTCTCCAATACATGTTTTCCACTAATTTAGTTTTTTAAAAAAACAAAAATAATTCAAACCGTTCTAAACTCGTAAACTATTCAAATTAACATTCCATAAACTCCAACGTATGTTTTTTTTACCAAAAAATTACACTTTCTGATTTACTTATTTCAATCCGTTGCCAGTTGAGCAAAACGTCCGGATTTACGTTCGATGAGACATTCACGAATTTATTTTCGTACATAATCAATACATATATTAAATATTCGCAACACACGAATGAAATAAAATCTAGTTTACAAATTCCCGATCGACATAATGCACATAATGTGACGGTCGTGGGTGTTTTCTTATCTCTGAAAAACACCCACGAACGTTACATCGTATAACACAATGAAACATATTTTGAATTCAATCCAAATTCACGTTTCATTGATCACTTAATAATATTTTCACTTCCGGGTTTATTTTACATATTTTGCATCCGCTTGAAATTCTTTTTATTTTTAGAATAAACTGAAATATAATCAAATTTATATTTTATTTTTCAAATTGTCCGCCTTCATTAATTGATTGATTTCTGTTTTGTTTGTCTTTATATTTTAATTAACAATCTTTTTTCGAATAAACTAATGTGTAAAGAAAGACATTATCAAGATAAATGATTATTTGTCAATAGAAATTTATGAAAAGAAATTGACATTTGAAAATATAATCTTACAAGTTTATTGGAAAAACAGAAATATAATATTATTAGACTTGAAGCAATTATATAGACATATAGCTTGCTTTTCTTTATCAGATCGTTATGTATATTGATATATTAAATTTTTTCTGATCGATACAAGTAAATAGAAATGGAAAAGGTAACAAAACCTGTCAATCTAAGGAATATACATAAAAGTGTTGTATATATAAATTATCTTGTAGGAAATTGAAAATTATAATATTATTTGTAGAAATAATAATATTATTTTATTGTACAAACAATGTTTGTGTTACTTAAATAATGATGTTTACTAATCATTATTTAACAAAATAAATTTTTATCTATATAGATTATATAAGGAAAATGGTATAAGTTAAAAATTAAAACTGAAAAATTAAATTTGGATCAATGAACCAAAACAAACATTTGTAATTATCAAAATTATATTTAAGTTTATATTTGGAAAAAATGTTTATTAGATTTTTATTAAAAAGTACTATGTAGATCACTTTGTCGGTATTTATTGAAGGCTGTTGGGTGTTTGTGAATTCGAATTCAAAACGTTTGATTTTTAGCTTCGCCTTTTATCTTCTTCTCCACCAGCTACTCAGTCTTTATCCACCATTTTACTGTTATTAATAAAACTGTATGTATGTTTATATTAATCAATACTTTATAATATCCTATTGTGGAAATGGTAAAAGTTTCATGTTATTTAATAAATAAATAGTCGAATTTCTTAATTCTTTTAACAATTACTTCCTATAGATTTTTTAGATCTTAAAAAAATATTTCTATAAAAAAATAATAATAACCACTTACGGACATGTCAAATTATTTCTTTAAAAAAGAACATAATAATTCGAATTCTCATTTTTATTATTTCCAAGAATCACAAACATCCACACGATATTGAATAAAATACGCTAGAGATATAGTTTTTCATCATATTTATGTAATTAGTTCAATGTAGTCGATTCTAGGTAAGTTAAAAATTATTAAATCCTATTTCTGCGAAAACTAGTTTCATTAAAAAAAATACATACATTGTAACCGTGCCAATTTCTCGTAAAATATTTATAGAAAAATACATCTCAATACATTTACACGTACTCATAGACCTATATATTCATAACGTGTGGGTAGGTAGAATGACCGCACTCAAAATTTTGGCGTGATAATGTATGTTGACATTCTGTTCGTTTAAGTTGTCACGGCGGAAAGTAAACATACTAGTTATTTTAAAAAGGAATCGCACAGAAGCTACTATTCCAAATGTTTTCTATTTAATGTTTCAACACGTAGTCGAGAGTAGTCCTCTCAATGTTTTCGAACAAGAATATGGTGAACCGTCAAGGTTGGTGTTCATATTTCAGCGCAGTCGTTTGAAAAAAACATATATCCAAAATGTCATTACTTTCTTCCTGTCCTGGTGAAAATGTCAGTGCGTATTTGTGTCATTCGTCAAAAAGAATATTTGAACAGAACCAAACGTATGATTTTTTAAATAGAAACGAAAGTATACAGTACTGATAATTGATTGTATGTTTATAAATCAAACACACACATATATCTGTATATTATATTAAAATATCAAACATTCCATTATATATCTATTTATAAATCTACGAATTGAAATTTCGAATAGACTATTTAAAAATATTATCAATAATCAATGTTTACGGACATTGCTCAAATATTACTAATTATTGAATAAAATATAATGTAAAACTCTAGTGACAATGAAACGATCATCGAAATGTTCATTAACGAATAAAGTGAACAATAAATAATTATTGAACATTTTTATATAATCCTATGGTGTTGGAATATGTAACTCATTTTTGTTAAAAAAAAGGTATAAAATTTATATTTTTTTATTTGAAAAAAATTCTGACTTTATATTAGAAAAAAATATATAAAAACTTAAAAAAAATATATTGAAAACTCTATTTTCGTGTTATAAATTGAAAAAAATAATTTTGTAAAGCAAAAAAATTATTATTTCTGAAATATGTTTAAAAAAATTGATTTTGATTTACAAAAATTGTAAATTTTATATAATTTGGTTTTAAATTATTTTGAAAAACATAAATAAGAACTAATTGAATAAGAATAAAAAGAAAAAAATATTTAATTATATCCAAAATATGTTAAGAACCAAATATATCATTTAAAAGAACTGATAATTTTATATAATTCGATTTTAAATTATTCTGAAAAACATAAACAAGAACAAATTGAGTACTAAAAAAATAAAATTATTTAATTTCCAAAATATTTTATTAAAAAAAATGTTATTTTTATATAATTCGAATTGAAACTCTTTTGAAAAACATAACCAAAAACAAGTTGAATAATGAGAACAAAATTCAAGAAAATAAACAACATCAATATAAAAATCTGGCTGATAATGTGAGATTTTCAAGAAAAATATAAAAATTTGAATATTAAATAATTTTTCCTTTGTTAAAAACTTTTTAGCCAATTTTCTCCCCCTCTCATATTATTTATATATATATATATATATATATATATATATATATATAATTATTTGTTATTATTTATAATAAATTGAAATTTAAAATTAATCTTATAAGTTTTTAAAATAATTAAAATGTATTATATTGAAAATAAAAAAATCTATGAAATATTATTATATAATTTACTTTCTTGATTAAAAATATGATAACGTGTCTTAAAATAAATATTAAAATTGATTTTGTTATTAGTAAATAAATAAAAATTGCGTTATAGTATATAAATCCGGTACAGAACATCAATATAACAGTAAATGTTTCTTTCCCCTACATTTTAAATATTTATTAATAAAGTACAGACCATGTACATCGATATACAATATCACCGTCATAAATTTTACATAAACTGAGTTAATGAAAAAGTGTCTTCCATTTCTATAATGTCAGGTCACGGGTTATCAACCTCTGACCTATATATCCAGGTAAAATATGTAAAGAAAATCTTTGCATTGCCAGTATATAACATCGTCCACGTGCCCGTTCGATAGTTTTCTACATTCGGCCAATGTAATATATTGTAATAAAACTACTCGATTTAAACTCGACTTATCGCATTTTCGGGCTTATATGTATTTGTACCTCTTAACGTGATTCGATTTTGGGAGCACAAAGCGCCCTCGACACTAATTTCAACACGTCTGTCAGCCAATTTAGTAAACGTCCCCCGCACGTTTCCCATTCAAAGCTTTTACGCACCGTTGTCCCACACATATACACATGCACAGAGACGTTTCGTTAATTCGCAACGTTGATTCTAGCGACACGTTTAACTATTGCTCGATTCTATTTATAAATCGTGCTATGTATGAAGCGAAGCATGAAAATATATGTTATTTAAATTGTTATTGGAATTATTTTATAGTAAACAGAATGTTAAGATTTTTACACAGAACAGTAATTCGATTAGTAAACAAACAGTACACGTTATTAAATAATAAATTTATACTTTGTCGAACTATTAACTAATGTATCATGTTTTTTAAACAACATTTTATTAAGAAAACAACATATAATCTCATTAAGTCAACTAATAAAATCTATAAACTAAAATAAATAATTGATTCATTTTAAAACACAAAAAATGATAATATTGTGAAAATAAAAAAAAATCCGCGTGAATTTTTTATTCTCTTAGGCAATTTATTTTACTGGAAAAAAATTATAAATATCAACATGGAATATGTGATGAAATATTTAACATATTGTTTTCTATTACAGGAAAATTTATAATTAAGTGTAAGTCAAAAATAATGTCAATTTTTTTTCTCAATTTATATATATATATATATATATATATATATATATAATAAATAAATAAAACAAACATAACTGAAAAAAGTAATTAATGAATCTTGCTTAAATATGATTTGAATTCTAATTTTTCTGTTACTTGCAAGCTATGCAGCCAGTTATACAATTATATTTTAAAAATGTAGAGATATACCAATAATTTTAAAATGACAAACATAAAGGCATATATTATCACAGTTAAACATTTATTATATTTAAAAATGTATCACTCAATTTAATATATAATTAATAATTTTAAAAAGAGCAGGTATATGAAAACAGTACATTATTTTAAAATAAAAAAATATATTTGTTCCTTAAAATTTTCAAAAATAAAAATCGAATTGTTTGAAATATAAATCAAAATCGATTATAAATCAAAAACCCTAATATATATATATATATATATATATATATATATATATATATATATATATAAACTTATATATATAATATTGTATTGAAATTTAAAAATAAATTATTGTCATTTTATTGAAAATATAATAGAAGTAGAAAAAAGTATTAAATGAAAAAAATAATTTATGTTAAAAATTTCTTCTTATTAACATATATTCAAAATTAATTATAAGTTATATTTTTTTACATTTAAATTTATCATATATATATATATATATATATATATATAACAGTATGAGTAGATCGTTATTTTTCATAATTTCCACCGTTTATGAAATAATTGCAGGAAAATTCATATACATTCACTCAACGTTCTGGAATAACTCGACGTTAACATTGTTTTTATTGACTTGGTGACATTTAATTATATTGTAATCTTATTTATGTGAACACTAACCGTTTCTCTTCATTGCGTTAATTTTTATTTTGAACAGTTTAATGTTTAAGAACTTAATTATAAATGTAGGTCAAATAATAAACTAAATATGATTTATGTTTCTTAAAACTGAAATAAATTTCATTTATAAATATGTTACATACACACACATATTATATATATATATATACATATATATATATATATATATATATATATATTTGGATAATCATCATAAAAACCTATATCAGATTATTGCTAGGTGAAAACTTCATCGAATATCATAAGAACTTCTTAAATATTTTCCATTGTTTCCTATCCACAGCTAATCTTATTCAACCCTCATTTCTACTATACTTCACATTTACATCTCCCCATCTTTGATAGTCTCTTCTTTAGTTTCTTTTTATCTCTTAGTTGCCATTTCATAATTATTTTTGTCCATCTATTTTTTTTCTCTTCTTGCCATGTATCCTATCCATGCTCATTTCATCAATTTTATTTGTTCTTTTATATCAATCACTTTTTTCTGTATTTGTATACATTCATAGATTTTCAATTCACGTTTAGAAATTGTTAACATTTTTTCTTTCCATGCTTCGTTGAGTTATCAAAAATTTCCATTTCATTTATATATATATATATATATATATATATAATCTAAAATTATATTCGACAATTGTATTAAAAAATCATATTTTTAATAAAAATTTTCCAAACAAATTTTATTTTTGGTATGGAAATAAATAAATCAATAATTATTTTTTTTGGTGTTTTAAAACTACAATATAATATGTTTACTTATATATGCAACCAAACACCTTTTAATGAAATCAATATTGCAAATAGTTTTTCATTGTATTTAATTCAATATTTTTAATGAAATTGTTATAAACGTATTGAATAATATTTAAGTATTAACTTTTTTTACAAGTATTTATTTTAATAAATACATCATAAATTCATAAATAGTTTTGGGAATTAACTTATTGAAATTGATGTTATCCCTAGAGTATAAAATAAAAAAAACTTTATAAATCTGATTTTATAATATAATTTACTAAATGTTGCTATTGCCTTTGAAATTTCTTTTATTAGATAAAATTAACATTAAGTGATTATTAAAAAAGTATAACATCTCCAATAATTAATTTATTTATATATATATATATATATATATATATATATATATATATATAATGGTATTAGCTAAATTCTAAACCACCTATATTTTTATTTTGAAAATCGTGATAAAATTCCAATAATAAAAATGTAATATCATTATAGATTTTATTTTGTCACATGAAACATCATTTTTTCAAAGAAGATAAAAAAATATCTAGTTCTTTATTAAATTCATTATTTTAGAAACATGAAAAATTGTAAAAACTTAAAATATTAAATCAATAGTATTACTATTATATTTAATAAAATATAATTTTGTCTTTTACAGTTGAAGGAAATTTATTTTCATATTTCTGTATTTCTTGACTGAACAAGAATGAAATTTATTTCATATTATTCATACATATATATATATATATATATATATATATATATATATAACTATGTATATGTATAGAATTTCTGAAGAAGAATTGTACATCGATGCACGTCGTTAAATTCAGAGACAACTAACACAATTCTGTTTCTACAGGTTTTCACATGGCGCCACAGCTTAATAAAATTTTCCCCGAGTCGTGCCTACTGATCGTAGTCGGAGCTGTCATTGGTGCTCTTCTATTTCAAATAACAAATACAGTACATTTGAGTCCTCTAACGCCCGACACGTTTTTCCTGTACATGTTGCCGCCCATTATTCTCGACGCCGGTTACTTTATGCCGAATCGATTATTCTTCGATCATCTCGGTACCATTTTACTTTTCGCTGTCATCGGTACCATTTTCAATACGATGACTATAGGTGAGTACACTACTTGATATAATTATTATTTTAAAAGCATTGTTTTCAAAAATATATGTTAGAAATTTTAACTAAAATAAATTTTTAATGATTGTTTTTTAAAAAAATCAGATATAGAAATTCTGAAATATTATATTTTTTTATTATTTGATTTGGAACTATAACGATTTAAATTTTACATAAATGAACAATCACTTTAACATAACAAAACTTTGAAAAATTATTTAATAATTTTTTGTTTTGTTTATAAGCTTATGCGCATTTCAAAAGCAATGCTCACATCATCAGAGTACTGCATTATAAAATTGCATTTTCATCAAAATACACAACAACTTATAAACAAATAAAATGAACAATAAGTAATTATTGAACTCTTTTTCAATATCTTGTAGAATTAAGGTGATAATTCATTTGTGTAATTTATTATATTTTTATACAAATATTTTTTTATCAAATTGATATTTCTATCAACTTCAACTTGTGTTCTACATTGAAATTAAGCAAAAAAAATATGGGTTCAATTTTTACAGAAGAATTAGTATATACATACCTTTTTTCATTTGTAAAAAATAAATGTATTTTTTTAGTTATAAACGATTAAAAAAATATTTAATTTGTGTACCACAAACATCACAGCATATAACCCTTCAATTTTAAATATATAAAATTTTAAAATATTTTCTGGCACAAGCTTATATTTGATTTTTAACATATTCGGCTATTCTCATTTTATTTATAATTATTTTTTGTTATTAATACGGTTCTGTAATTTATTGGCATTTACTCTTTGAAGATAGTGACGTGTTAAAAAAAATAATAGATCTTTATGGATTAAGAATTTAGAATCGTTTTGTAGAAGGGTGTTTTTTTAAAATTAAAAGCGAAATACGATTTGAAATTTGGTTGAGTTATCATCGAATTTGCTATATTTTTTTGGAAAATATTCCAAATTAAAAAAATAATTTTTAAGTTTACAAAAAAAATAATATTTGAAATTATTAATTTATTATATGAATGATATTTTTAGCAATCGAAAAATATATGATTATTTTAAAAATATTAGTAATAAATTATTTTTTTAAATTAATATTACCAAAAAACCCTTGATCGAAAATTAAGCAAAAATTTTTATTTCTGTAGGTCTTTCATTATGGGCATGTGGTCAAACGGGTTTGTTTATGGTCGAAACACCAATCCTCGACATGTTTTTATTTGCTGCCCTTATATCTGCAGTCGACCCTGTAGCCGTTTTAGCCGTGTTTGAAGAAATACATGTCAACGAAGTACTATACATCGTCGTTTTTGGTGAATCGTTGTTAAACGACGCCGTTACTGTAGTTTTATACCACATGTTTGAAGCATACAGGTAAACATCAACACCTCTCACCAACATTTTCATCTCAATGCATAATTTATAAATACATAAATCTCTTGATAAAATCCCAAAACTCCAATTTATCTTTAAAAAAAAAACGACACGATGTCATAGCAAAACTTCATAAATTTCAACCCTGCGTAAACTTGAATTGCTGTATTTCGTTCAAACCAGAAGCGCAAAATTCATGGAACATGAATATTCATCAAGTTTTCCGGTTATGTTTAAGATGTTGTACGGTTTTAAATTTCACAGCGAAATGGGAACATCGAACATCGTTTACACGGATCTTTTAGCAGGATGTGGATCATTCTTCATCGTCGCCATTGGCGGTATTGTAATTGGTGTCGTATGGGGTTTTGGTACTGGTTTCGTAACACGATTCACACATGAAGTCCGAGTTATTGAACCCATATTCATATTTGTTATGGCATATCTAGCGTACCTCAACGCTGAAATATTCCACATGTCTGGTATACTGGCGTAAGTTTATGAATTTTACCAAGTTAAAAATTTTAATAACAACAGAAATATGAATATATTTTTTTAAAAAATTCTATTGTTCAACATTTAATTTAGTATCACATTTTGTGGCATCACGATGAAAAATTACGTAGAAGCGAATATATCGCACAAATCTCACACAACAATAAAATATGCTATGAAGATGTTAAGCAGTTCTTCCGAAACGATTATTTTCATGTTCCTTGGAGTTGCAACAGTCAATGCCACTCATCATTGGAATACGTGGTTCGTGTTACTGACAATTATTTTCTGTTCGTTCTTCCGTATAATGGGTAAGTTTTTTTTTTAATATAATTAATTAATTTTCTTTTTTAATTAATATTTTATGCTAAACATTAATTTTATCACAAGATTTAATTATCGATACAATTATTTTATTATAAAGCAGTGAAAGAGAGCAATAAATATTCCATTATAATATAATTACAACTTTAATTTCCAGGTGTGATAATATTAACGTATATAGCAAATCAATTTAGACTACAGAAGTTGAGCAAAGTAGAAAAGTTCGTCATGTCGTATGGTGGACTACGTGGTGCTGTCGCGTTCGCCCTCGTGCTCCTCATTGATGAGAAGCACGTGAAACTGCAACCGATGTTTATGACAACAACAATCGCTGTGATATACTTTACAGTATTTATACAAGGAATCACAATCAAACCACTCGTCAGAGTACTTAACGTGAAACGTGCTGAGAAAAGAAAACCGACGATGAACGAACGTATACATGAACGGGTAAGTATTTATTTTTTTATGAATTTCAGTCGTGGTTATTATTTTATAACTCGTAATATTATTTTATTTTAATATTTAACGATTTGTAAAATGAAGATAAATACTAAAAATTAACATAAAAATAATTTTGTAATAAATATTTATCGATTTTTAATTAAAAATAGAATAATTCCAAGTACGTTTAAAATAATAATTGTGGTCATATATAATCTGTTTTATATATTACATACTTAATCTACCTCTATATATTTTTTTCTTCTATGTAGTCTTCAGTAATAATTTTCAACATCCTCCCTTCCCGTTATATATTACTTCCTAAGTAAACAAACTCATTTAACACAAATAATTTTTTATCCCCAACACCACAATGATTATAAAGTGTACAATAATCACTTTTTGTTTATAAATATGTCGGTTGATGCGCATTTCGATGACGATACCATCATCGTCAGAGCCTTTCTGTTGAAATCTATAACCATTGTGGTGTTGGGGATAAAAATTTATTTGTATTAAAATAAATCAGCCACAGTTCCAAAACATTCAAACTTATTTACTTCTTCCAATATCTGGTTATTCAGTTTCACTTTCAAGATAAATATTTCTCGTTCTTACTTGGAACTAACTAATACCTATTTTTGCTCTCATTGATCTTCATCTTAAAGTGGATGCATAAGACTGTTTCTATTTTACTTAATAGCTTTTCTAAGACTTCTTTTCTATGTGTTACAATAGAATATCATCTGAAAATGTAAACATGCCCATATTCATATCTTATATTTTAACTCCTACTTCTCATGTATATATTTCTTACACAAACACACATACTTTAGTATTTACATCCTTTATAAAACCTCAGCAACTTTAATATGCTAGGCCAATAGGGGTTTTCTTGCCAAAGTACCGTAACTGTTATATTTTTACGAGATAATAGTGTCAATCCCATTTCAAACCCTTAGCAACTAAAGAATTGACCCTCAATTTTTTGACTGAGGATCGAACTCGATTTTCCGCATAACAAACGATAATGCATTCCACTATACTACCAATTGGCTATTCATATATATATATATATATATATATATATATGAATGCCTTTTTTTATATTTTATACATAATTAATTTTATTTCAGTTTATGGATCATCTAATGGCAGGAATCGAAGATATTTTGGGTAGACATGGCAACTATCATGTCCGTGACAAGTAAGTTTAAAATTGATTAAAAAATATTTCAAATTTGCAACTTGCTTTACTATTATTTAAAAAATTGATGTTGCTAAATTATTTATGTACCAAATATCGAAAAAAAAATAATAATATTTATAACTGAACGAACGATTTATTTTGAAAAATAAAAATACAAGTTTATGTATTATTTTCATCACAGGTTCAAACGTTTTGACAATAAATTCATCCGACCGTACCTGTTACGAAACTACCAGGGAGCAGAACCCAAAATATTGGAAACGTACTCGAAACTCGCGATGCGCGATGCCATGGAGTACATGCGACGCAACGCATCAACCATCGGTAATTTCTCAGGAACTGAATCGATGTCGGCAATATTCAGAAATTATACAACAGGAAACTTGAACGGAAGGTGTGCCAACTCGTTCCTTACATGGTATCTAACACTTAATAAAAGATTGTAGCACGAATTTAATTATAATTAGATTCTACTTTCAGTGTTCGTTTTCATGTAGTGTAACTATCTTTTCTTCCTTCAGTGTGTATCCTTTTAGCAGATAGTATAACAGTTTATTTGAAGAAATGAATATATTTCAATATAATTCTTGTCAATTTTCCAAAATAATAACAAAAAATATTATACTTACGAATTACGTGCTAATACTTTCTTTGAAAATATCTTATAAAAATAAGATAAACTAAAACCACAGATATTATTAAAAAGAATTAAAGTTCAATGTTACTAATGACTAATTACTCCCATGTCAGATCCAAAATTTGAAAATTACAATCGATTTTTGAATCGAAATATAATTATAAAGAACCACTGTTAAATAATTAAACCAGTATGGGATTTTTTTGAACACACTATATCAACATATTTAAATGTTTTATTAAAAATGATTGTAATATTGCAATTTATCTTTTTTATAAAATCTGTTAATTGTTGATTCTTGTATGGTATGTTTCTAACTATAAAATGTTTTAATTCGTTTAACAAAAAGCATGTTTGTTATTACAAATCATTGGAAATCAATCAGAAATAATTCAATAAAACGTTTTATGACTTCTTTTTGAATCATCAAATGTACACATAATTGGACACGACTTGATTATGATAAAAGTTTAGTATTTTAATAAATTTCAAGATGTTTGAGAGGATAAAATGAACATTAATTTATTCCAAATGGTTTTTTTATTAAATAATAAACACTGATAATAATAAAAACATTGCAAATAAATTACAAAAAAATCATCTTTATCTCTTATTATAAAATCAGTTAAAAAAAATCATGTTTTTTTATCAAAGTTCAATTCAAAATCTATATTTTTATCACTAAAACAGTTTAATTTTAACTTGACTAAAAATTTTATAACATGTAGTTCCTAATTACTTTTTTAAAAAGATCAAATGTAAATACTTTTTGTATTACTAAACTTTTTTATGTTTATTTTACAACAAACATATTATTTGTTAGTACCCTAATATTTTTCTATTAATGTACTTGATTGTATTCCTGAATGAATAACCATAACCTATGAATTAATTTTTAATGTTCTGTTCCAGTTTAATAATTATTTTTGTTTATAATTGTTAACGATTTTGTTCAACTCTTTTAACAGAACATGAACAAATTTCTTACTCTTCCATAATTCAAAATTCAACAAAAAAATACACAAAATTTCCTAATCTATCTACAATAGTAAATACTTAATTCTAGAACGATTTAGTAAACATCAACGTCTGATCCTTTTATCTCAATCTCTTTTACTACATAATTATCTTTATTTATTCAGGAGTTCAACATCAATGTTCATGTTCTTTTATTATAGATATGATATGTTCGTGTCAATTTTTGTTACTGCGGTTCTCCTTTTTTATTTATTTCATTGCAACTCGTTTCTTTACGTATTCCTGTGTTTGATATCTTTTTGTTGCATAATTAATGATTTCAGTCCAAGTTTCAGCCAATTGGATACGAGTACATGGAATATTGACATGCAGGAACTTGAATATAATCCATCAAAGAAAGATCTCACCGACGCGAAAATTCATCATCTACTTGCTGAAGAATTGTGCAAGCCTTATAGAAGGGTAAGTTAGTTTTATTTGCATTTTTAATAAATTACAAATGAAATATAAGAATCAGTTTCTCAAAGTATAAAAATACTATTGTACTACTAAATTATTTAAAAAAATGTAATATTTTAGTTAAATTTTACTCCGATACTAAAATATTATTTTCATTTATCAGAAATTCGATAAATAAGATATCGACTTCTGACAAAAAAATGTTAATTTTCCTCGTATAAATACTTTATGATTTCATTCAATTTGATCCCTTTTCTGTACATTTTAAAACCAATTTACAATCTCAATTCGATGACTACTTCTTAAAAATGTTTTCTATTTATAAATATTCATAATACTTATCTTTTAAGATAACTCTAATTATCAATAACACTAATCCATTCTTGTAGTATCCTTCATTGAATAATTCATTGTATTCGTGTCTAGGTGTAGTATCTTTCATAAAATAATTCATTCTTAAATTCATGTCTACGTTAATAGCATATATCATTGACAAGTAACTTACATGATATCAATACATTGATAATACATTAAACATAATAGAAGATACTGAAATAAGCAATAAATATTAAATTACATTAATAGCATATATAAAAAACGTAGTATCATTTCAGATACTTATTAATGACGTCATGGAAAAATATTGCAAATATAAAATGTTTTTAAGGTCTTAACAAAGTATTATCATATAACAAGATTATAAAAATTAAGACAAGATTTATCAAGTGTAACTCATTTTGCACTCATTCTATTTGTACAGCTATCTACTTTTAATTTTTGAATATTTTTCATAAAAGAAAATAAAAATAAAATTGTTTGAAGATTTTCATCAAATTAATTTTTCATCCAAATATAATTTAGTATATTTGGATGAAAAATTATCAGTTTTATTATATATATATATATATTAATATAAAAATATATATGTTTAAAAAGTTAATAAAAGTACATTCAACTGATTCTTATATATTAACATATAAATTTCAAAATATTAAATTAAAATTAGTAAGTCAATTTGTTATTTATTACTTAAAAATATAATAATTTACATAAACTAATTGACTTCTAATTTATATTTATATATATATATATATATATATATATATATATATATATATATATATTATTCTATTTATTTATTTATTTGTGTATCAAATTAGTCACTTTGTAAATAAATTTATATATTTTCTTAGAAACGCAATATTTATTTAAATATATTATTTTTATACACGCACTGTCTACTTTTTTAAATTTCTACTTCTTATACACAATTTAAATTTATATATTATACTTACAACATACTTACACTCTTATATATATATATATATATATATATATATATATATATATATATATATATATATGCACGATTCAATAAATATATATATACAGAATTAAAGATCAAAAATTGACAAAGTAATATATAAATATATATATATATATATATATATATATATATATATATATATAATTTATGTCTGACATTTAATTAAAAAATATTTATTATTAAATATTTTTGTAATGTTGATATGAAAATAGATTTTTAGTAAATTTTTCATAGACTAGATTTCATTTATTAATCTATATGATTTTTCACTGAAAAATTCAGTGTTAAATAAATTAATTATTATTAAATATTCAATATACCTTACTGTTTCTATTATTATATGGATATATTATATATATATATATATATATATATATATATATATATATATATATATAATTTTTTTGTTTATGTTTAATTCTGTGTGTATACAAATTTATGAAATATTTTATTTAACACTCATACAAGTTTCACTAAACTAACATTCAACATCCACTCTATATTTCTATATTTGTGCACCTTGCTTTGAACAATCTACATTTACAAAAATACTACTAGTGTTTTAATAGATGTATTTTGCTTCTGTTGCTGTTTTAATTTTTTTTTAAAAAAGACTTTTTTATTTTTCTATGTGCTATATTTTTAATTAAAATGTTTAGCTTTATTCATCTAGAACCTTCAGCTAGAAAAGTATTTTCTCGATGCTAAATCTAAATGAACTTTCAAATTTAAATTTTCAGAAATAATTATTGTAATAAAATATTTTTATGTCAATAAATATATATATATATATATATATATATATATATATATATATATATATTATTGACATTATTTTTAATCAAAAAATGTTTTATGTATTTGGACATTTTTAAATTTAATCACATTCAAATTATTTAAACAATACTAGTTTTAAGTTGTAAATTATACTTTTGGTTCATATTTTTTCTTAAAATTTATTTTTCCGTAATATTTTTTCTGATAAAGTGAAATAACCGAATTTTCTTTCACATTTTTTTATTATTAAACAAATATTTATATATTATTTAAATACAATTCTATACATAATTTTGACCGCCCAAGAAATTTTTTTTCAACGAAAAATTTTGATGTATAAAAAATATTCTCTTACAAAATATTCTCAAATATTATTTTTTATAAAATTAATAATTTTTTTTTATTAAATTTTGACTACGTGATGTGTTTTCCAATTTGATTGCAACCAAAATGTAATCTTTATTATTGACAATCCTTAATTAAATATATTTTAGCAAGTAGACTACATTCAATAACCTCAAATACTACAATTTTTCTTGTATAGAAATTTTAATTGATTATTGTTTATTTTGATTTGTTATATACATTTGGGTTATAATTCCATCAAATCCAATGATCAAATATATATTTCCAGTATCTGTAATCTGAAAATAACTACGTTATCTTAAATTCTCATAACCAAAATACAAAATAAGAAATTGATAAAGAAAATTCTGTCTAGAATTGTACAGTTAATAAACCTTTTTATAAAATATACAACTTATTCCAAAATCTATAAATAAATCAAATTAGACTAAATTATAATCGAAATAATCTTGGGCGATTTCTGCAAAAGAAAAAAACACCACTTAAATTTAATTTGCTACTTTATATATGATTTAATTTCCACGTTACATCATCCACATGCATATCCATAATAAATATAATTGGCGAAATAAGCACTGTATCATTAACAAAATTATTTTCATGCAGATAACATCTTCAAATACGGTGAGCAAAACAAGACTATTACGTTTTGAAATCAAATGATCAGTGTGATCAATGTATCCTAGCGATAAAAAGTATTCGATTAAATGTTAAAGTGCATGCCATGACAGTTGTATTCAGTTGCTTATTGGTGTAAACGCTATAAAAAGTAATTCTATTAAAAATGTATATTTTTTCAAAAAAATACTCATACTCGTATTTAGCCATAGTACCAGTAATTTATAAACATTTGTTTTCTCACTAATCCTCTATTTATTTTTAGTATATTTGCTGTACTCCCTGAATTAAAATCGAAATTGTAATCGATTTATCTTTCACTGTAGTTAGTTTTTTAAAAAAATAAATAAAAATTCAGCAGTAATCGTATTCAACAATAAAGTAATTTGTTATGAAGTATTTTCTGTACAGAGTATTTATTTAAAAAATATAGTAAATATTGAAATTACGTATTGCTTTTTATACAAGTTGCTTTTATTTATCGGATTTTTTATTTATTTTAGTCTTGTTATTATTATTTCATGTATAAATGTAATTTTATACATTTTTTTGTATGAATTCCGATATAATTATTATTTATTTTTAATGAACAACAGGAGAATTAATCTAAAATATATTTTCTACAATAATGGAATACATATAGATTTATATATCATTTTTTTCGATTTATTCCAAGATTAATTTCAAAAACATCAATTAGAAAACAATTCCATAAAATAAATAAAAATATTAAAAATTCAAATCAAATTTTGTAATTGATATTTATTATAGCAGAATATTATTTTAGATCTTTTTTACTAAATCAAATATAATTATAAGAAAAATGAAAAATATACATATTACTTTTTAATATAATTAATTCAGGCATATATTTTGTTCTGAAAATAATTGTTGTTTTCATGTTTATATATTTTGATTATATTTTAATGCTCAACTACTTTATTTATATTCTATAATTTTACACAAAAACATTTCCACTACACAGTACAAATAATCTTAAAAGAAATAAAGTCTGTATCGACTGAATTATTTTTATACCACTATGACATATAGGATGTCCCATCAGGAGCGCATACTCACCATCATATGAAAAAATATCATCGATTACTCAGAAAAAGATGACTTTTAAAAATTAAGTTGTGCGCTCTTGATGGGACACCCCATATGAAACATTTTCAACGTTAAATATATTTCTTAATTTTTATATTAAAGTTTTGATTTTTTCTTTTAATATTTAAAGAAATAAAATTTTCAAATAAACATGATAGGTCAACTAGTATATTTTTTAATAAATATCAAAAAGCTTTCATGTTTAATGATAAAAATTTACATCCAGTCATATGTTTGTTTTTATTTCTTTATATTTAAATATTAATTTAAATTTTTATCCTTAGATAAAACTGATATAAAATTTAATTTCGTTTTAAAAATTTGACAAAAAAATGGTTAATAGTTTTTTTTTCTTGAAACTAAATTATTTCAGGCTAAGATTATGTTATTTTTTTATTTACAATTGAGAAGTCAAAATAAAATAAGATATTTTGTAAATAACTAATTGAAATATGTTTTTATTATTAAAAAATTATTTAAAAATACATATCAGTTTTTAGCAACAAATAAATTAAAAATACATTTTTGTCTTGAAATACAGATTTTTGTTAAAATATGTTCATAAATACAATTCTTATTTATTTTAATATAAACATTTACTATTTGTAAAATTTTCATCTATCAATATAAAATATTTATTATTATACGTTTTGTTATTTGTTCTATAAAATAAAAAATCAATTTATTAATTAGTTTTTAAAGGTTGAAATAAAACATTTTATTTTCTTCAAAAATCAAAATTAAAAAATGAAATATTTTTGTTAAAAAATATTTTATTTTCAGAATATTTTTTTAACAATATTAAAAACTGTATAGATTTTTATATAATATAAAAATATTCCTAGAAAATTTTATCTTACTCTGAACTTTAAATAAAATCAGTCAATACAGGTTACAATATTTTTATTAAAAAAAAATTATTCTTGATACACACAATCTGTATTTCCATAATTGTATAAAATGTACATTTTGTCATTCTTTAACAATCTACTTTCTATTTCTCTACTCAACTTCTCCTTACAAATCTCCAAATGACAAATTTCAAAAAAATATTAAAGATTCATTCTCCCATTGTCAAATATATTATATGTACATAAAGAGGTATAATTAATATTTTATTATTTGTTTAGTTATATACAAATTTCTCAAAAAATTACTTTATTCTCTTTCAAGAGACTTTTAGTCGTTATAACAATTTCTTGTTAGAAATCAATACAAATTCAATAACATTTCTGTTCTTTTTTTGAAAATAAATATAACAGTTATAATTTTTATACATTTATCAAAGAGAATTTCTTAGTTAAAGAATAATATTTTATAAAAAATAAATGAAACATACCTCTTTATGTATATACGTATCGAATATCCTAACAGTATTTAATTAAATTTTATTTTAAATTACAGCATAGAAGATTAAGTTATAGCAGACATGCAGTCAATGATAAGGATCTTTCCACTCAAGTTAACTATAAAATGCACATGAATATTCGAAGGATGGTCGGTGAAAGGAAACATCATAAAAGGAGTAAACGGCTGAATAAAGTTAGTTTATAATATTCTATATAGTTATAATTAATTTTAGATAAACTAATTCACTGTTACTCAAATAAGCCTTTTTCAGATATCATATTTTATAACAATGTTCAATAATCAATTATTGTTTAATTTTCTGGATAATAATTATTCTTATTCATTTATATTGAAATTCTATTTCGCAATGCAAACAATAGAAACATTTTAATATCAAAATTAATTGACAGCTTTAATCATAAATGATAAAATTCAAAAAGAAATAAAAGCAAATTTTTTTAAATTATTAGAAAAATAAAATTCAATTATATTTTATTCATTACAAACGATTTTTAGTAAATATATATATATATACTTAAATTTCCCTTCCATCTTTTGTATTTGTAATATTAAAAAGTATTATAAATTTTTGATTCGATTTTGACTAGAAATTCCAATCAAGAATAACAATGAATAGTTAAATATTTACTGAACAAAATGAATTTTTGCACAGAAATATATTTTTTTAAAAAAAGAAATCAAACTTATTTTTTAGAATGAAACTTTGTTTAGATTTAATTACAGATGATTTTAATCAATTTTTATTATATAGGATGGAAAACAGAACCATGTCAGTTTTCCAGAATTCCAACAAAATGGTTCAGCAAAACAATTTTCTCATGGTACGTTTTTATTTACATTTTTGTAAAATATTTTTGTAATATGTTAAAATTTTATTTAAAATATAGATTACATTGATGAAGTTCTTCATGAAGCTGATGACAATGAAGAAAGATCCATTAAAGAAGATTGGGATAGTCCAATTACATTTACTGCAAAATCATCTCGTAAGTATTGATGATGATGTTACTTATATGCCTCATATTTACTCAAGTTCATTTATATTCCATATTTTTTTATAAAAGTAAAAATGAATTTGTGTTATTTTTTTATAATAAATATTGTATGTAATTTTTAATTTTACAAATATTAATTCAATTATCATATTAAATATCGTAAAAAAATAATTTATTGTTTTTCTTAACTTAATTTAAAGTTTTTTCTGATTTTTTCCTAAATATTAAATAGATTCAATTTGAAAAAAAATAATTTCGATTAAAATATGTAAATTTTTTTAACGTATTAAATCCGTAAACATTAATTTTATATTTTTTAAAAACAGTAAATAAACGAACGGATGTAATAAAATGAACTTGAGTAAAATATTTGTAAGCTTGTACCTAAATGTAAGCTTTTTAATTCTTCAAAACTGTGCTAATCTGTTAGACTTGTAACTTGGTCCATGGATAAAAAGCATTCACCATACTGACATGGCAATGAAATGAAAATGGACCATTATTTCGAATAATTAATCAAACGCTTAGTAATTTATTTTCTTCTGAGGTAACGATAAAAGCATGTTTTTTATTGTGATGCAATATATAACAATATCAATTAAATATCTTATTAATTAATTATATGATTTTCGGCACGTTTGAAAATGAAATTAGCAACATCTTAATCCATTTATTATTTCAATCTAATATTAATAACAACAACTAATATACATATTCGGTCATAAAAGGTATTTCAAATAATTAAAAGAGTATTCAGGAAAATTGGTAATCCAAGGTAAAAGAATTTTTTTAGTTATTAATATAATAAATAAAATTTATTTCAACAAATTCCAAAATATTTTATAACTATTATGCCAGCTTTCAAGTAGAAATATTCATTTTATAAACATTTATATTTAGTTAATATTTCTTCAACAACAACAAAATCTTCAAAGTTCATCATGTATTTTTTTACTCATTTTAATGACTATTAAATACTCAACGTTGATTGAAAATAAATTGGATTAAATATTTAATAAAAACAAGTATTAAAATCAATCATATTTGTTCAAATATAAAACATGTGTTTATTTTATTTTTCTATAATCTAAATTTATTTGAAACTGATTAGAACCTGACAACGTTTTATTCGAAATAAAAAAAACTTGACATTTTTGATAGAATTTGAAATATCGAAGAACATAAAAATTCTATCAAACGTGACTAAAATAAATCACCTAGAAAACAACAATGACGTATGGCTTTTCCCTCAAATACAGCGAGCGAAGAACCCCCCCTCAGCACTGGCACTGAGGGCAGTGGTAGTGTGTTAAGCCAGGGTGGTCTTTTTGCTGGTTTCGGGGAAGCCCGGTCGTCACGTATCCTCCCCACAGCCGCAGAAATATGTCTGCCCTGGCGGAGAGACAGATCTAGTTATAACGGTATGCTTACACACAATTGTTGAAAGAATGTTAAACAATTTGTGCGCAGTTGATTATCGCGAACAATAATTATAGACAATTCATAGAGTATTCACAGATAATTAGAAACCTCAGATGTAACCCTTTGTTTATTGTTATTTTTTAATTATTATGTTTTTTTTTATAATTGCAAGTATTAGATGTTTATTTAGTTTAGTACTTGCTGTAGATTTGCTATGGCTGTTCAAACGAATGAAGTATAGTTAATCAACGAAATGTGTTTACATACACGGTTGTGTTCGTTTCGAGTCCCAATTTTAATTATTGGGGAATTATAAATGTAATACGATACAAAAACAACTATCAATGACAATAAACAGGAAGATATTATTCTTCATCAATATTACTTTCGTACACTTTTAGATGATTACTTTTTTATTTTTGGAATCAATTTTATCAAACGATAATTAAAGAAATATTACTTAATATAAAAATATGAAATAATATTTTTTTTTATATTTCCTATACTTCAACAACATAAAAATGTTACAATTTCAAGCAACCGCAATTGCAAAACGCAAATTTATAATTTTTATAATCTACACAATCAATCATTTCATAAAGATTTATTATTAGTTATTTAGAACATTGAAATTTACACTGCTTCATTTAGGTACACATGTAGGTAAATTATATATATATATCCACATTTGATCACATAGCACTTTTTCAAAAATGTACATCATTCATAAGTATAAAATTAAAAAAATAATATTTTAATAATAATTTCGATGTTTCAAAAATTATAAAAAATATTAAATACTTTACAACTCAGTTACATCATTTTATAAATCTCAATTATTAAAAAAACTGAAAATAATTATTAAAAAATTCAACATTTTATTTAAAAATAGTATTTAAAAACATTTATTTCTATTGCTTAAAAAATCATTTTTCGCCTATAGAGATCTCAAGTCTAAATAGATTTTTATAAAAAAAAATGTGTATATTTATTAATTTATTTAGAATTATTAAATATGAATTCTGATAAAGTACTATATTCATTTATTATTAAAATTAAGCTCTTACAAAATAAATCATTACAAAAAAAATTGTGAAAATAGGTTTATACTTACTTTTCAAATAGAAAAATGTCAAAATTGATTTTTATAATAAAATTAATTAATATATTTTTTGAATTATTTTTGAATTAAAAAATAAAAATGTTTATAAAATACAACAAATATTAATTCCAACAAAATTATTTACACAGAAATATTATTCTAATATTTTCAAATTATTTCATTGAAACTCAAAAGATATAAAATCGTAAAAAGGTCTACAAATGTATTTAACTATAAAAATATAAAATTTCAGTCTTATTTTCATGATTATATCTCTCAATTTAGTTTGTAATTCAAATTTAAAAAATCATACAGTACTATTTGAATTACTATATTTATTTTCGTCTGCTACAGCCAATTTAAGCACTTATTTCATCATCATATAATTTTTTACTTATTACCAAAAAATCAAATATAATCATTTCAAAAACTTCCAACTAGCTAAAGATTACATAAATTCAAAAATTAGTTGCACAAAAATGATACATTTTTGACTTACAAGTCGTTACTTAAATAAGAATGAGTAAAAATAAAAATGTGGAAAAACAAACAACACGGGATTGAAGACAATCATTTATAACTAAAAAATATTTACATTTATTAATCTTCAAATTGAATCGTTAAATATTTAAAAAATTATAGAGAAGTGATATAAGTCTATAATCTGAAAAAAATATGGTTTAAGTTTTAATTAAAAGTTACGAAATGATATCAATTATTTTAATACGTAAATTATTTTCATAATTTCACTTATGTGACTAATTTGTTTTCAAGAATAACAAAAATGGATTTACATATCTATCTATTAACTAAATAGACATATATATATATTCTAAGTACATAAATTCCACATATTTTTGAATTAATAAACATATATCAATTTTGCAACAAACCGATAAGAAAAAAGCTGTTATAAATTCTAAAATAATAATTTCAATCGTTTATCTGAATTTATATGGATTACGAAAAACGATTACGATAAACAATTTACATTATTTTCAACTCAAGTGACATTATTATTCAAGCAGTTCAGAAAATGTCCAGTTTGTTATCATTTAACAATGCACACGAATTTATGCTTTTTTGAAAGCTTTTTTCTATTTATTTTTTTTTTCATTGCATTCGTTCATTGTTATATGACAAACATATTAATTGCATATAGAAAATAAATCGTTATAAATATATTAAACCAGTTTCAATATTTGTTAAATAACATCAATATATACTTTAATTAGAATCTGATTGATCATACGAATTCCTTATAAATATTCTTTCAAATCTCTTAACATAAATTTATTCATACATTGAAATTACAACTAAACTATTAATATGTTTAGCTAATCGTGATAGTTTAAGGATTCCATTAACAAGAAGTTCATCTCTAACAAAACTCCCAATCATATGTTAGTATTAACAAAAATGTTTATTTCGTGTGATTTTTTAGCACAGTTGTTTGCACATATCTATCATTGTATTTCGAATAAAATTCAAATACCTCCATTTTACATTTTTCAACGTATGTTTTGTTCGTCTCTATATTCTATTACATTTGTTAATTAACGTAATTTATTATAAACCTAAATTCGTTACATTTTTTTATAACACGTCAAGGTCCTGTTTATAGTTAATATTAAAAATCATTTAAAGATTTTTTCAAAAAATATTTTAATCCAATTTTATTATTACATTTTACATCAAATATTTTTCACTCAACATCAGCATTTCTCTAAAAATATAAAATAAATTTATTTGTTCGATTTAAAGAAATATTCAGAACAATTATTTTTTATCGTAAAGAGTTCTTTAAATATTTAAAATTCAAACAGGACCTAGATGTATGAAATTCTATGTTTTTTCTGTATAGACGTATATGTGTGTGAGAAAGTACTTATGTTATTCTCTGTTTACATCATATTTATTTTTTATAGTAATAAAATATTCACTAGGGTTCAAAGATTTATATTACTATAATTAAATAATTGTATTTAAATACCTTTAGAACAAATCTAAACTTATATTAGAGCTGGTTGTAACCGAATATTATTTAATACTACTTAACAAATATATATCTAAATACATTCAGATTAGAACGGATGTTATTAATCATTTAAATATGACATTATTGTTCTTATCACAAATTAATCCAATTAATATTTTTATACAATATTATTTAGTAGGTATGAAATAGTTGATAATCTTATCAAATTTACAAGTAAAATATAAACTCTTTTTTACCTAATTAAATGTTAAATCAAATACAACATTTATAATTAACTAATTGTAAGATTGATTAAGTTGATGCATATAGAATGTTAATTTTTTTAATAAAATTTTAAACTAATACAACTTCAACACAAATCACTTACTCCAATACCATAAAATTTTATAAGTATGTTAAATAATCACTTGTTGTTTATTTAATTCATTAATACACTTTTTGATTTTTTAATATTTCTGTTTAACGATGATTATGTAGCTATCAAAATTCCTATCAGTAAATAAAATGAATAATATGTAATTATTGAACACTTTTTTAAAATATTTTAATGTTAAAGTGACTTAATTTAATTAAATTAATTTTTCCCCAATATTTAAAACAATTTATTTCAGAAAAATTGTATCAATTAAATTTATTTTTATAAAAGTCTAATTTTTGAAAATGATAAAGACTTGAAAATGGTTTTAACAGATACATCTCAATATTATTCTCTCTAATAAGTAATTTAAATTTATAAAAAGGTATACCTGATGAAAAATTAAAAAAACATTAAAAAAAGAATTTAATTCTTTAATTAATACAATTGTTAGATCATTATTTATAAAATATATAACCTAAGTTTATTTTTAAACTGGTTGGTAATGAATGACACTCAAAAAATTCTATGTCAATTATTTTAAAATCTGTTATTAAAAATTAAAATTATTCGAATACTAAATGAAAAAATATTTTTCAGATTTAAATAAACAAATATTTATTGATAAAAAAATTATCGCAATGGTGTTTTTTTATATACTTAAATCGTTTCAAATCCAACATTTAATATGCACCAACTTAAAAAAAATCAATTACCAGCTCTATATCGAGTTTGTATGCGTGTATGTACAAGAATGAATTATTAATTCGTTAATTTTATGTATTCAATCAATAGTAGAAATTCTTTATCAAGAAAGAAACAGAATGAACCAATACAGCATAGTTGAATTTTAAAACTATTTATTCACGACCTTCTTTACGCAACAAGACTTCATACTGGTTTTCTTAACTTTACCTCTAAATTGATATCAATCAATGAATTTGAAAATGCACCTTCTCCTCCATTCATAACCTTTTACTTTAAATATCTGGAAAAAAAACATTTTCTAAATAGATCGACCCATTCGACTAGCCTGTATTACATTTGTTGACTTAGTACATTCAGTTCGAATTGCAGCATACAGTTTATGTTTTGCATTATTTTTTCCTCCTTTCCATATGCATGATGGAGTTTGTGTCATGAAACCATTTTTGTTCAATTGAATTATTGTCTTGTTTAGTTAAACTAAATATGTGAATTTCGATGTACAAATCTTCTAATATTTATTTGTTTTCACAGTTACAGATGATAATCTTTACATAGATCCATCGAAAAGGATGTCCAGAGAATCAGACGGTAAGTTCATATAACAAACCAGTCGATGTTTAGACAATGCAGCTAACAGTAATAATTATTTTTGACGTGTGACTTGTCTGAGTGTTTCTTTTTTAATTTTCAATTAATATTACGAAAATTCTGCGATGCGAATTAATAGTCGATTGATTCAATTTTTATACAAGTCATTTTTTATATAAAATTTGGAAAAAATATAAATTTAATTACAAATAACTCATCAAATAAATATCTTTTATTTTCTGAAAAATACTAAATAATAAATACACAAGCTTAAAATAATATAATTTTTATACAATAAAATATGATTGTATTCTTGTAATAATAATGTCATCTAAATATACAAAAAGTAATTAAATTAAATAATAATTTTAAATAAGTAATACACACTTTAATTAAAAATCTAAACTTTAACTAAAATATTTCCTTGACTAAAAATTTCTTAATAATTTGAGAATTTAAAATCTTTATAAATCTTTCATTCCATCACCATAAGATTTCATAAAAATAATCAATCATCAATCATCGTCACTTTATTCTCTGATACGTTTTTCGATGACAAAATATTTTATAATGCATCCAGAACCGGATTTAAATAAAGAAAGGCCATAGATAATTACACTTATGAGACTCCTGACACTACATGTGTAATAAAAGTCTATGACAGTGGAAAAATATACATTTTGACCGGAGTCCCCTTAGATTTTGAAGCCCTAGTATTCAGCCTTTCAAGTGTATATGTAAATCTTACACTGAATGCATCTCTTTAATGATGATTTAAAAATCAGTAATATTTAGAGAATAAAGTTAAAAATGTTTATAATATCTTATGAAGTGAATTTATCAGAGTATCAAAATAAATAGTAAAAACTTTATTACTTAATCTTAAAATAAACATGTAAAATGTTTCAAAACTTTTATAATTTACATATTTTTTATCTACAAATAATTTATATAAGTATATATAATTGATTTTTTATAAGAAATACTTCTCTAAAAATTAAAAATATAAGTCAAAATCAATTTAAATACCCAAATAATTATGTTGTTATTTAAAAAATATCCTTATAATTATATATATATATATATTTAAAAATTCAAGATTTCCAAAAAAAATAAAAATATTTTTTTTATTTTTCTGCTAATTGCATAAAATTTTTTTTCATAAATTTTTTGACATTTTTTCTTTGTTAATATTTTAAAATATTCTTGAAATATTTACAAATGTAAATAGGACTGAATGTATATTTTTTCTTTGTCTAATAAAAATATATTATAACAAAATATATTTTACAACTAAAATGTTTAGTAATAAAAATATTCATTATCAAGTATAATATAAAAATATTTTTTCAACAAATAAACATTAATAATAACATTTTTTTAATAAATCATTAATAAATTTTAAACAAATTTATAATTATTTTAAAATCGATAAAGATAGCTTGTATAAAAGTTAGATTTTAATTTGACATCATATAAGGTGGCCGAAAAAAAAGTTTATACAAACATTTACTTTCTTGCTATTATTTATTATCCATTACAATTTTTCAATCTCATTAGGCCACCCTATATATGTAATTATATGTATTTTTATGTTTGTATATAAAGTGAATAAAAAAATTAATATAAGTAGTTTATTTACAAAGATAACATACATGGTATCTTTTACTAAATAAATATAAAGATGATATAATAACTTATTGTTAATTAATATTGAAAATAAATTTAGAGATAAAAATAATTTTAAAAAATAATCTGTGTTTTTACTGCACTGTTTCTAATCTAGAAGATATTGAAGAGTTTTTTAGGTTAAAAATTAATCTAAAAATGACCTGCATAAAAATGTACTTATATCCAAATGATTAAAACTAAAAAAATAATAAACTCATTTCTAAATTTATCTTATCAAAACGAATCGTGTTACAAGTCACCGAAATCACGTATTTTTTTAAAAAAAACATTCGACTTGTGTATCCCCTTCATCCACGACATCCTTCTTAGGTGGTGACGTGGTTCGTGTCACAACACCAACAGCCACTGAATCTGTTCTGCCGTGGAAACGCGACGACGAAGGCGAATCGACAAGCACGGCCGTACAACAAAATGAGTTTCCTGCTTGGGCATCAAACAAAGAATATTTGGCGTACAGCTCGCCGTCGGCCACGTTTTTGGGTAATTTCTAGCTCATCTCATCACACGCTTAGTACAGCAGCTCAACAAGCTGCTTCGCCCACTACGTGATATCAATAATAATGTATGTCCTTCATAATGCCCGTTATATAACAGTGTCATATCTGTTTCTGTCCTCTTTTGTCAACTATTCTGATGTTCAGTTTCAGTTTTATGCATTTTTTTCTCAATACTATGTGACTGTTATTCTTCTCTACATAATTATAAATATATATATATATATATATATATATATATATATATATATATATCATAAAAATAATAATAATAATAATTTTGTTCTGTAGTGCAGAAATCTAGCCCTCAATATCTGTAATAAATATAAAATCTGATAAATAAAAATCATCCTAAAAAATCAATGATTGATTCACATTGCAGCTTTAATTATCACTTCTATAATACTAAAATAAATAATATAACATAAATATATATACAATCAACTATCAATTACTAAAAAATAACAAATACATAAACAGGCTGATCAAAAAATATCAAAAGTTTCAATATCAATTTTTCAATAAATTTTATTATTCTTATTCTATTTTCCACTTGTAAAATCAATCCAGATACATTTCTGGATTATTCATTGTATTAGTCTTGATTTTACTGTTGATATTTATTGAACAGTCTATATAAATAAAATTCAATTTTCATGGAAAAAATTTAAACCTTTTGGAAAATAAGTATTGATTTACATAAAAAAATATTTTGGAAAGAAAGTTTCGAAAAGGTTTAAATTAAACATATAGGTAAATAATTATTTATAATTCAGTGTATAATCCTATTTGTACGATCCAAAAAAATATTGAAACGCCGATCGTACATTTGTTGTTTAATTTTTTACATACTGAATGAACTTTATGTTAAATTTTAATACTTTGCTTGTAACTCTGTTTTTTTTTCGTTTCACTAATTAAAAGTTTCAACTTTTATCAATGTTTTTAAATAAAATAATTGCATGTACTGAAATAAACACAAAAAGACATCAAATAAACAAACACAACTGAACAAAATCTGTATATGTAAATATGAATATATTAAAACAGGTGGAATTGAAAATCCTAACCCGAAAGCATCAATCATTGGCTTGTTCCGACGCGAAAGCACATGTTCAGCACATGGAAGTAGTTGTGATTCGTCACCGAAAACTGAACGTACGGTGGATAGTCAAGGTGGAAGCGGAGGTGCTGTGTTGCTCATCGAAGACGGTGTCGCAGATCCTTTAGGTGTTATACAAAGACCTGGCGGATCAACTATTTTACCAATGACGCCGAGTCAACGTAGGCAAGTCCGACGTGGTTCCATGCTCGAGCTAGGAAGGTTTGTTCGAAAATAGTTTTAAGATAACTTAAATGTCATGACGGAATGTTTGTATTAACAGATTTCAACGATAAACGGTTAGTGTAATATTATAGAAACACTAACTTTGTACATATCGATAGATTTTAACAATAACAGGAAATGTTTTAATTGTCTGATGACATTTTTTAGTATTTCTATAATAAATACAGTTAATTATATTTGTATTTGTGGACAAGAAAAATTTAAAGAAATAACCGAGAAAAACACAATTAAATTACATTCTTCAAAGAAGATTGTTTCAAAAATTTAATCATTCTATTAATAAATCATTACAATAAAAATTCAATACACATCAAATCATATAAGTACATTAAAAATATATAACTCAAAATTACCACAATTTTCCACTTCAATCAATCCATAAATAATTTAATTTGATTGTAAGTGAAAAAGTAGTTGCAGTAATCGAATTATAAATTCTCAATTAATCTGACAATATTTCTGAGTAAAATCTTCTTGGTACAGATTTTATTCTTTGCAGAAATCTGTTTATAAGAGTTTTAAATTAATTTAAATCTCTTTCTCTTCTATTCCATTTCAACAAATTCTCTTACATCTCTACTCTATCTATTCATAAATGTGTTTATGTGTGTTTATTATTAATGCCACATGACATTTCCATCCTAACTGATACAAACCAACAAATAATTATATAATTATAAGGATTTTTCAAATTTAATCCAAACAAGAATTCTTACAAAAACAAACCAATATAAAAAACAAAGAAGAATAAAAACTTTTAAGATAATTTTCTGCTTACCAATATTTTTTTATAATTATGACTTAAAACTGATTTTATTTTCTCATTACTCTCTTTACATGAATGTAAATTATTCTATATTAATCTTATACTATTATCATGAATTAGTAATACAATGATCAAATTATTCAAATGAATAATAATACAAAATTCAACGGAGTATTTTTCGTAAATATTTCATAATTTTAGAATACAAATTTAATGAACTGTAATCGAAACATTTTATTTTATTTTTAATGATCATAGAGCTAGTCGCATACAGTACCGCTTTCATTATTGATTTTATTTTGTATGATTATGATTTTATTTCTATCTTCTCTATTCAGTTCGCCAGAAGTCGAGGAACCAAAAGATTCATGAGAGTTATTTCGGAAGACATTTTAGTATACGTAGTTGCTTTTAATGTTCTTGTTGTGCCTAGCCTTCTAAAATATTTACAAGTAAGTAATTGTGCGCTGTGCTGCTATCTTTGTCTTATATTAATTATTCGATTTTTTTTTAATACCACTCAATATTTATTTATTTGAAGGGTGTTTCAGTATTTGTGATTTATGAAAATAATCGATATTTATAAATATTTCAATGCTACTTTTTCGAATTTTAATTTCCTATAAAAAAAACACATTAAGAAAATATTCGAATTATTAAAAAAAATAATTAACTTTCAATCTACCAATTTACTTAAATTTTTATTTTAGATCTCTCAGAAGATTATATTAATAGAAATTGAAATTCACAAACAATAGTAAAAAAAACAAACAAATTTTTATGCAATACATTTCTACAAATTTCTATTTCACAAATTACAAAATTGAATGAAATTTTTAAAAAAATACTATTTTTAACATAAATATACTTAATTATCATCGACTCGAATAAATCATAAAACTCAAACACCCAGATTGTAAAATAAATATATTTTTATAAACATCTGTTCACTCATATCACTAACTTAAATCATAGCTCAATGGCATGCAATGTAATCCACGAAGAATTGCCACGTAAATTTTCAACAATCGAACCACAGTGGACAATAAGACCCCCGCCATCGAAGTATACAACAACACCACGGTGTCCCATCCGAAGACAACAGACGATGGGCGCAGCACTTCTACCTTCATCTTCATCCTCGTCATCGATTTCAAACGACGAACATGACCAAGAGGACGATAATTTCTTAGTGGATATTTAATATAAACTTCTCAATACTGATACAGAGTAGATTTTCTTCCTATATAAAAGTGACTTAAACGATACAATAAAAAATACTTGAATCTGTACTCTTATATTTGCAAACGTGTTGCCCCTATGGGGTAAAAAATATAAATTTTATTTATGACATACATTGGTAAACTATTTATATGAGATTTTTTTCATTTTGTTAGAAGTTTTCTAGTTAAACAAATAGGATTATTAGACAAAAGCTATTGAGCTGAATTTTATGTTCTGGTGCAATACCTGTTTGAAAATGTAATTTATTTTTATTTTAATATAAAATTTAGATTATATTTTTTTAATAAATTGATTTTATTCCTCAATAATTTTTACGAGATGATTTAAAATTTCTAACTGACTATTTTCATTATAAACATTTTTTAATACTCAATTTTATAATAATTTTATTAAACAATTTCAAATAATATTAAAATCCAACGTATCACAATTTTCAAAAATTCGTACGGTTATTCACACAAAAATGAAATGAATGTAAAAAACGTATAAAAAATTTAAATTAAAATCCATTTACACATAAATTCAATTCTCGAAACTATTCGATACAAATTTCAAAAAATATATAAAATGAAAAAATATAAAAATATATTTTTTCAAGAATTCGTCAATTTTTTACATATCAGAGAAACGATGTTATATTGAAAACGAATAAATATATTTTTGAAATAAGTCAAATCACAGTAAACATCAACATAAAAATTCAGCGGAAAGTTATTAAAAAATATATATAAAAATATAAAAAAAGATATTACTTATACCATATAGCTTTTTAGAATTATACTCATGTAAATAGTTTATCAAGAAGAATTTTTTTTAAAGAATACATTTCGTGCAATTGATTTTTCTTATAATCTAATACTTATTAAATAATATTCAATATTAATAACTGACTTTGAAATTATTTTTTCAAATGCAACAGACTTCATTGTTTGGGCTGTGTATGTGTGTTAAAATTTCATATGACTCTTTAAATAACATGTTTAATAATTGTTACTCGACGAATAAGCTTACTTGCTTTGTATAAAAAAAATCAATCACGTATTATCAGTGCAAGCATATCTTTTTTTTAATTTTTATTTATACAGGTTACACAAATATTACTGTGTATATATATATTAACAAATATGTATATATAAAATAACAAATATCTCTTTTAAAAATTAATATTAAGACCATTTACAGATGTTTAATTGAAATTTGTACATTTCAATATACACAATCGATTTTTGAATCACTTCTACTAAACAAATATATATTTTTATAGATCTTAAAGGAAAGAATTTTCACTTAAATGAACATTAATAATCGTCTGTAAAATAGCATTTGTATATCGACGATTAAAAAAATTATGAAATTAATCTTAACAGATACGAAATGAATATTTTTTACATAAGTATTAATTGCGTTTTCAATTTACATTGTGTGACCATAGAGTTGAAATTTGACTTGAAATATTCATTACAACGTTATTAAAATATTTTAATTCGATTTAATTTTTAGTTTATATAAATTTTAATTTAACGATTAGAATACAAGAGAATATTTCAGTATATTATATTATATATTTATTATTTATTGTTATCACCAAAAAGAATTGTTATAAAATAATATGAGGAAATAATCAGATCTCACAATTTTTTATCTCATTTTCTTGCAAAATCTTTAAAAAAATCCATGTGAATCGTTCAAAATTCATAATTATAAAACTGCAGGTAATAAATGGCCAATAATTTACTTTTTTATTTTTTAACAACAAAAATATTTTAAAATTCTTCTTATAAAAATAATAAATTTAATTTTTGTGACAGTAATAAATATTTCGAATAAAATTTCAACTCTAATTTTAAATCTAGATTTTATTCTTTGGTATTATTAATTGTATTTTAAAACCACACTAATTATTTATTATAAATCGTTATTTTAAGTAAAGAAAATATTACTAATTTTTATTTGTAAGTATAATTTTATTTATAGACTAATTTTGATTTGTTTATATTTTAAAACTGTAAGTATTGCCTTATTTTAATATTTCTTAGTTATTTCTATTTATTTCAAATGCTTGCATCACTGAATATTCGAACAACTTCCTAGTTAGGACACATTTCTTGCATTGTAAATATGAGAAAAAAATCGTTGTTCATCTATATTTTTTATAAGCATAATGGATTTTTTAAAAAGTAAATAGTTTCACGTTTCCGAAAACGAACGCTTCCAAAGCGTATTTTTTTCAAACTATGAACAAAATCAATATGCAGTTATTGTTTACAGATTTATGAAAACAGGTAATTATAGAGTTTATGATAAATAAATGTAAAATAATTATATTATAAAACATTTAAATTCGTATGTGAATAACTGTAGATATTGTTAAATATGTACATAATTTAGAGTAAGTAATTTGCTCATTTCATGCAAAACTGTTATTGAATAATCAATTTTAAAAGCGTTTATAGTGATAAAAGAAGCCTAGTGTTTTTCTTTTTGAATTCGATACGATTTTTTTACAGATATATACAGATTATTTTATATTTGTTTCGTTAAATTACACTGATATGTGTACATTTTAAAAATATTGAAAAAATATAATAATATATACGTAAAATACACCAAACTATATTAAATTCAAATGGGTTTATCAATAATAATATGACAATATTAATAATAGTTTTATTCGATTTAAATTTGACTAATTGTCAAACAACTGAGTGAAATAAACGATCAATTTTCAAAATAAACATTCCAATATTTCAAAAAAAAATCTAATTCTATATAAAATTTATTTTAAATTGAAATAATAGAATATTCTCACACTTTTATTAATCTAAATATTGTTTAAGTACTAAAAACGATTTAATCATCAAGATTGTCATTATCTTTGTATTAACGATAACTAAAATCTTACTTTAGGAAACATTATGTGTTATAAAACACTTATCTACATAATATTAATTGATTTACTAATTAATATAATTAATAAATCAATTATTTTTTAAAAATTCAAATTCTTCAAAATTATTGAAACAGAAAAAATGACATTTCTAATACAGCATTGATAAATATACCTTTTTAATTACTATATTTATTACAATTTTTTTTATATTTTATTTCAAATAGATTAAGTCAATTTTATAATTAATATCAAAACCATTTTATGTCAAAAAAATTTATAAAATTTGATAAATTTCAAGGCTGTATTATTTTATATTTTAATACATACTGTGATAATATTTACAAAAAAATTAAGATATAAAAGCAGTCACATATTTTACATCAATAGCATATAATTTTTTAAAATTTATCAAATTTGTTTGAAATGAAATAATCTGTATATAAATGAGAAAAATACCTATGCACACAAATTGGCTTCAAATAAATTAGAATCCCAAAAATTGATCGTGAATAATATTGTCAATTTGTTTTGAATGTAGTTTTTAAAAGCCATAATTTCAGATAATTCATTTATATGTATAAAAAGTAGATATTTTTTGTCTGTATAAAAGATTTTATTTTCTTAATATTTAAATTATTATTACAATTATAAGTACGTTGAAAATGTACTGTAGTTTAGAAATAATTTATTTATGAGAAATTTTATTGCGTATTTTTTTAAGTATTAACCAAGGTGTATTTTCCCTTGGATAGATTATTAAGTTGGCTTACATTGTATAATTCTAAATTATTACTTTTTTAGTATTTTTAAAACTAGTTAAGGTATGAAAAATCTAGCATTTACATGTTTATGAAAATAAAATATATACTTAAGTGTAAAGAAATCACATTTCCGCAAAAAGACTGTAGATTCATGTAGATTTTAATTTAGATTGTTAAGAGTGGACTGTTTTTTTCTTCAAACGGTTTGTCTAAATTTTTTAAAATCATTCTTGTTATTTTTATACTTAGCATAGTAAAAAAAATCAATATATTTTTCAACAAAATAATATTATGTACTTGATGTTGTATTTATATAAATAGTTTTATTTTTATCTTGAATTAATAAAAAACACTAGTTTGTAATCATGTAACAATTTTAAAATGTTTTAAATAAAAAAATAAATAATTAACTCTTCAAACTGTAAGTTCAAAAGTGTAATTGGTTCTTGTTAAAATTATACTATTAATTGAACTTTCAATATAAAAATTTTAAAATGTTGCAAAAAATAAAAAATAATCTTTCAATTTGATATAGGCATATTTTATATAAATAATTACTAATTTATAATATTTTCATATATATCATTTTTTTAAAAAAAAATATTTTATTCCAATTTAATACAGTTTTAGTGATTATTATTATTTCGAATAAAATTGAAATAATAACCCAATCTTAAATTAATTTTATGAAAATATCACATAAAATTTCCCATCACTTATTTTTCTGATTAATCGATATTTCCGACTGTGTTACATTTTTTTTCGTTTTAAAAATAGTCCACTCTAAATTTTCCAGTGTGACTTTCTGATACATAAGATAGTATGTAAGTAATGATAGTCAATCTTAGTTGTAAGTGAAAAGCAATTTATTTTTCAGTAGTTTATTTGACAAATTGTTAAAAATTGTGATGAACCTTATTCTCTGCGAACGCTAACTGTTATATATAAATAAAATTTAATGATTTGTGGTACGTAGAATGATTTCGATTGAAAATTTAGGATAGTCGTGACGATATACTAATATATTTAGTAGAATAATGTGAGAATGTCAATTTCAAAAATAAGTTTCGTACTAGTTAGAAGATTTTTTTCATTTTCAAAAAGTATTTGTGTTTTAAACGAAATATTCGTATCATCTGTGCAGAGTTGAAAATAATTAATTAAACTATTTTTATCGTACGTTATTGAAAATATCTAATCATTAATATACCAATAAAACTATATATAATCATTTGTTGATATTTCTAATTAAACAAAATAATTAAACATGTCTTCAATCTAAGTTATAGTCGGGTGTTTGTCGTTCTGAAAACATCTCAACTACCACAAATGATTGAACGCGATGATAATAGATTGTAAATTAGTTACATGCTAAGTAGTCAAGTTATATTGATAGTTTAATAAATTGTTGAAAATAATAGCCAACTAAAAATAATTATGAAAGAGTAAGTACTACATTTAGCTTACAAATATTTCTTACATAGTTATTAGAATGCGGCTAAATGAGAAGGTCATTGTTTTTTGATGAAATCAAAGGCTAGCCAATATTTTGAATGTGCCTCAAATTTTGGGACCTACGAGACAGGGCATCTTTTTCTTAAACTTTCATTTTTTGATAACCCAAAATACTTTTATTTGTGAGCTGAAAATAAATTAATTACTTCAAACACGCGTGTACACTTTTATTCTAATATTTTTTCTTGTATATTTTTACAGAATCGAGACGAGGAACATTTATATACGACTTTAAATGAGATTTGTTATTTATTATAGATATTACCTATAGTAAATTAATTAATTGGAAAAATACAGGTATTTTATTTTAATAATAAATGTAATATATGTCAACAAATCATATTAATTCAATTAAATTTTCTAAACTGTACAGATATAAACAATGAAAATTTAATAATCTCTTAGAATAATAAATAATATATGGAGTAAGTAAAATTTATTATAGAAATATATAAAAGATCTCTACCAACTGATAGTATAGTGATATATGTTACCATTTATTATACGAGAGATTGCATTCGATTCCAGTCCGAAGACACCTTTAAGTTGGAGATTAATTATGAAGCTAACAACCTCATTTTATAAAAAATCATAATCGTTACAGAACTTTGATAAAAAAATCTGTACTGGATTAACATTATCAAAAAAATCAAAACCCTATAAAGATTATAAAAATACCAAGGATATTAAAATGAATTTAAAAATTATAAATAAAATGAAAAATATTTATATATTCAAAATATTTGCCTTTGACAATATAATCCTTTCGATAATTTATTTAGTTAATTCAAGTTATAATAAAAATATAAATTCAATTACATTTTAATGATGAATGAAAAAAATAATAATAAAATACATTTTAAATCCCATCGTTGATAAATTAGGTAGTGTATATTTAATTTATTTGTACAATAGACTTGTGATTGACTTTTCTTTATCATTAAGAAATGAAACATATTTATGTTGAAAAAATCAACTAACTTTTTTAATTAATTTTATCATTGCAATTTTAAAAAGTATACATAATATCTTTAAAAATAGCTATAAATTAATTATATATAAAATAACCCTAATCAAACTGAAGTATTAAATACTCATTTATATATTATATCCTCGAGTCTCATATATTTCAAAATAATTTAAAATATATTAACTATAGATAACGATATTTTTTATATAAATATCTTAGTATTTGTATTTAATAAATTTATCAATTAAATTTATTCGATAAAAAATTCTCCCTAATAAACGATAAATATTATATCAAATTAAATAATTAAATTATTATCTTAAAATAACTTAAATACTAAATTTTTATTGACTGTCTTCTATTCTATTATAATAATTTATTACACAACATTATTTAAGAATCTATTCAACCAGTAATTAATATATCTTTTAAAGATTGAATCTCATTTCAAATAAGATAAAAATATATTACAACACTTCCATTACTCACACTTTTATCTTACTCTTATCTTACCATTACAGTTTCTACAACATTTCTGATAAATATACAATTAAAGCAACGGCTTTTTATACAAATCAAATTAAACAAATAAAATGAAAGTGAAATTACCCTAATGGACATTACATCGAGCAATAAACACAATAATGTTAGATTATATTAATATATAATATATTCGAAGGTCAGTCTCGACCAATATTATATTGCTATCAAACCGTGACAACAACGAACTCATATTGCTGGAGGCTCTTCAAATATTATTGAAGCCAATTTAGCTTTTTAATTTTTTTACATAAAAAAAGTCGTACGTGTTTGAAAAGAGGACATTTGTTGAAGGTGTATCCATGTATTTACGTGATTTCTTTCCTATGTACATAAATATATATATATATATATATATATATATATATATATATATATATCAAGGACATATGATAAATTTGTTTATTACACGAGTCTTATTCATATAAGATCTTTTATGATGCGAGTTTCAATTCTATTCACTTGTATTAAAAATGAATTTATTTTTTATTTGTAAAAAGACTCGATCGATTTACAATAAAAATAGAAATTAATTTATAATTATAAATTCAGTGACAAATATTTCAATTTTGAAACAATCATTACTAATAAAATATTACCTCTTACTAATTTTTAATCTAAACCACATTCAGATTATTATATCATATTTACGTGTTTGTATTTTATAAATAATTGACATGAACAATGGTAAAGTAAGTTTACTCATATTTATTATATTTTTAAAAAATGTTTCGTTTTTATAAAAAAACATGATTCAGAGTAATCATCTTTTAATTTTTTTACTTTTTCTTAAACTCAATAATAATATTCCATATAGCAATTTTCAACTACGCAATGGCGATATTTTCAGATCGTTTTTAAATAAAACTGATTGAAAATTAGAGAATGGTTTGGAATGTAAAGTATAGGTGTTTTCTAAGTGTGATAGATTTTAAATTTAATCCTTATCGAAAGTTCTATCTAACCTAAAAAAACACTATATATACATATATATGTGTGTGTATGTATATATAAAGGTATGATAAAAGTGTTTTTTAGATTAAATAAAACATTCGATAGGAATTCAATTTAAAGTTTTATCACGTTTAAAAAACACCCTATTGAAGTTCAAATAAATAAAAAATGGTTGTTTTTTCAAAGCGAAATCGTGCAGTATATGAGCTTATTATAAATGAATATTTTTACATAACAGGAATTAGAAATTTAGATGATAATACTTTTCAAATATCTGTTGTGATATTATAATCTAAAATAGACTATTTTTTATCAATCAGATATGACTATTGTTAACTATTTTCGATAATCTGTTTAATAATCCCATGTAATTACTTAAACGTTTAAGTTGAAGAAAGATTTCAAATTTAAAAAAAATAATATTTAAATTCCTGCTATCTGACTAATAAATGTACTTGAAAAGAGTTTTTCTATAAGAATGTCAGAACTTTGACATTTTATGACAATCATGTTTGATTTTTTTAAGCTCATTTTCACATTTCAATTCAGTATAGTTTAGAAAATTATCATGGAACGTTTAATACGTCAATAACACTTAGAAATTATAAACACCTAAATAAACTTATTGAAAAAAAATAATGAGTCCATTATTGCACAAAATGAACCCATTAATTGACCCTCTATTGGATTATTTCCTATGGGGTCATGTAAAATCATTGGTTTTTGCTGATAAACCATAAACAACAAGAGCATTAAAAATAAATATTGAACTTGTAATTCATGAAATTAGACCACAATTATGTGAAAGAGTGATTAAAAATTGGTCTAAACGCATGCACTGTGTCAAATCGTGATGGTTATATGAGGAAAATTGTGTTCCATCATTAATGACATAAAATATTCTTAAAAATAGCAAAATAAATAACTAATTAATTAAATACTTTTTGTTTTATTTTTATTTTAACTTCTGAAGCGTTCATTAGAAAATCTTATACTTAATTCTAAGTTGTCATGCTATTATTAACATCTAATAAATATTCGAGTAATTTTCAGGATGATTTTCACAAGAATATTGAAATATAAATCAGTGATGATTTTTAAAAAAATATTTTTTCACTGCATCTGTGCAATATATATATATATATATATATATATATATATATATATATATATATAATTCTGAAGACTAATAAGTATAAGTATATTTGCAATCATTTAATAACTTTTAAATAATTTAAAATATATTTACTCTCTTTAACAATACAAAAAAGTTATATTAATTTAAGTATTGAAATTTTCGAAGTGTTTATTTCCTGTGCAATAATTATTTCTGTTACTGCCCAGTGAATTTCAAATATAGAAACATTGTTCTAAATGACTGGTTTAAAACTATTAAATAATTTTATATAGAGTACTTCAAATGAGACTGAAGGATAGTAAAGAAATAATAGTAAGTAAATGATAGTAAGCTAGTAAATGTATGTCTAAATCCTTCAATCTCATTTCGGCCTTTCTATAAAATCTTATATATATATATATATATATATATATATATATATATATATATATATATATATAGTATTTAAAAGACTAGTCTATTTTTTTAAAAAAGAATCATATAATTTATTTTCTATAAAAAAAAACTCGATTTAAAGAATCATTTGTTACTGATTTTAATTTAATCTTTAAAAAAATCGAATTATCTAATCCAAAATAAATATTAACATAGTTAAAATTTTCATACATAAATATTTTTTACTTCATTCACTATACATATGGTTCAGGAATGGATAATATACAATATTCTCAAACTATAGTCATTTCTCAGTAATATTTTGATTTAAATTCCATTTGTAGAATACAGAGTAGGGAATTATACAACTAAAATTCATGCAATTGAAAATTTAATTATAATTTCTTATCCGAAAAAATTATTAAAAATCTAATGATTAAATTTTCATCCGATTAATCAACTAACTAAAAAATTAATGTCATTGTTTAACTAAAAAAATTATCGGATGAAAATTTAGTCAAATAAAAAATATAAAAAAACAAATAAACCCCTTATGTATTTACTTCTTTTTCGAAATAAATTTCTTTGTTAAACAGAATTCATTCCATTTCACCATTTAAAAGATGGGATGACAAATGTGAACGAAATTTAATAAATATTTCATTAAAATTACAAATTAAATTTCTTTAAATTTTTTTGTAACTTCTTCAAACAACATAATTTTATTTGAAAATTTAATTTTTAACAGAAGGACCCTAGATTTTAACAGAAAGGCTCTGACGATGATGGCATCGCCATCAAAATGTGCATCAGCCGACATATTTATAAACAATAAGTGATTATTGAACACTTTATAACCATTGTGGTGTTGGGGTTAAAATTCATTTGTGTTGATTTTTAAATTTTAAATAATTTTTCATGCAGATTTAATTAATAGTAGTATTCAATTAAAATAACATTTAATTAACATGCAGTACTTCAAATATTCAAATCAATCGATAATCGCTCAAAACGATTGATGGATAAAAATCAATTATGACTAACTGTTAATTTATTAGTCAATAATCATCAATTGATTTAAAAACAACTAATTTTAAATCAATCACTTGAAACAACCAATAAATGAATTGTAAATTACGATTAATTTATACGACTAAAAATTTAGTTATTAGTTGTCAATCTGATAATATATTTGTACCCAACTCTGGTAGAATGCACTTGATAAAACTGTTAGCAATTAAAATATTAGCAGGAAAGTTAAACTAATGATTATACAAAACGGAAATGGACTAGTTTTATCAATAGGAAACAGGATAAAAAATAATTAAAGAAATGATTTTCAATTTATTGCAAAATTTACTAAGAATAGTTTGGTTATTGAATTGTATCAGTTTTTTTAAAAAAAAATATCTTTTTAATTTATTGAATTATAATTGTTATATGTATTTATACTTCAAAGAAAAGAATAATTAGTAATTTAAAAAATACCAAATATTTCCAATTGCCGAATTAAAAAATAGTTATTGCATAAATATTACCAACACTAATACTTTTTAATATTTATGTATTTGTTATTAATATCAATAACATATTTATTATAATATAAACATATACAGTACATATAACAGTCATTAAAACGTTTTATTACATCGTATAAAACAAAACATATAAAAAATCATTATTACAAATATAATAAATATAGGGTCATCCAAATGTGACGCCTAGATTTGTGTTTTATTAAAAATAAACTATACACATGATCTTATACACCACCCTATACACATGTTTCTTTTTAAGAAAACAAAAATTTAGGCGTCACATTTGGATGCCACTATGTAAGTGAAGTGTATAAGTACAGATTTTTATTGATTCTTGTTGTTATTGTACATATAATAACGTTCAATATAAAAATAATTCAATAAAAATATATTTCGTATAGAGATATACAATTTCAAACATTGTACATAAAAAAGTTAATAATATATTGTACATTTTAAATATATTTATTAATAAATTGGTGCACAAAAACTTAAGTAGTGTTTTGTAAGCATGTTAAATTTATAAATTAAAATTGTTAATGAATCAGGTCGTAGGTAGTATTATATCTACCGAATGCTAAGTTTAATAAGGCAAGGTCTATCGCGCTCAACCGTAATAATTTGTATAATATTATTCGAAAGTTTGCCACATATGCAATAGTACCGTTATTGTTTCTATTTTATCTAGTGATTTTAAGATAGACTTCCACACAATGATGCACTATATATATATAATTTAAAACACAATCTCATCCCAGCATAGTTAGTTAAATATTTTGATTTCATTTTATTTGAAAAAATGAGTTTATTTTTCTTACATAAAATAACTCAAATCTTTTAATCTATTTTCGTACAAAAGTAGGTCAGACTATTTTAAGAACCTCTTCACCGAAGAGTGTTATTACTAAGGCTTAATTTACAAAGATATTTTTTTATCAATGTGATTTAGTTTAGAAACTTGAGTTCAAACTCGCGACTTATTAATAGTAAGTTATTTTAATCGAGTGATTAAGTTGAACACTACTAAAATGTATAAAAAAACGATGTTAAATAAGAAACAAGAATGTAAACGATTATTTATTTATTAAAAATTCACTCTTGATGAGTGTTTCTGTGGAAATGTTACAGTTCATTGACCGGTATTTTTGTTTTTTATTAATGCTTTTTTCTTTTTCTAAAATAAACACTTATTTTTTTTAAACATAAATTTTAATCAACCAAATGATTTTCTAATTTTAATTTTGGTATTTATACCGAATAGAACAAATTTATTATTTAATAATTTGATATTTTTAAACAATTTGTTAATATTATAAACAAATTAAACCAGCCGAAATTTCATTTATATATTTAAAAAATTGAAAATTTTGTTTAACATAAATGAATCATTTATTATCAACGCCAGAAGATTTTAAAAAAGTTTGTGGTAATTACTTATTGTAAAATAAATGTGTCCAATATTAATTGTTATATATGTATGTTTAAGAAATCTTGTATTGAAAGTGAGTAATTCATTTGGATTAAAATATACAACAATATTAAATTAAATACTGAAAAATTTCTATCATACATTTATAATATATTAATTTGAGCTTAATTGTCAATCAGAATATATTAGCCATAATAAGTCATAATAATTCAATTACAATATTGAAAATCTTTTAATTTTGAATATATTTTTGTGTAAAATTTATTTTTTATAACATGTACACAAAATTTATTAATAATTAAGCAGACTTATTTATTTTAAGTGACATTAGTAAACACAAAGAGAAGGCTAAAGAATCGTATGCATATTTACGAAATATTCATTAAAATGACGTTAATATATCATGACATATCGTACGATATGGTACGATATTATATCTTCAATAACAATTTCCATTCTTCACATAAAAACTACGCAACTTTAAATTATCGGAATTGAAAAATCAGTACTTTTTCAATTGAATTTCAAGTTTACTATCATTTGATATTCTTCCATCGTTACATTTTTCCATCAAACATTATTAACTTAAATTGTACATTACATATTTCTACACTATTAATAGAAAAATTGTTATTAATACTATATATTATTATTTTTCTTATGAATATTAAATATACTAATAATATTTATCAACAATATTTTTCATTATATCGATATTTCACAGATAGATATCATAAATATAAAAATATTTATTTTACTAAAAAAAAAAAAATACTTTAGATATTTGTTGTTTAGGAACTGTGGTTGATTCACTTTACACAAATGAATTTTAACCCCAACATCACAATAGTTTAAAGTGTTCAATAATCACTAATTGTTCACTTATTATTTATAATTATATAAAAGGCTCTGATGATGATGGCGTCGTCATTGAAATGCATTACCCGATATAATTATAGACTATATAATTATAAATAATAAATAAATAATAAGTGATTATTGAACACTTTAAATTATTGTGGTGTTGGGGTTAAAATTCATTTATGTAAAATACTTTAGATGTTCTTATATACCATCTATTACATTATTCTCTAAATTCGCCTAGAATTGTGTCTAGAAAATGTTCAATAAAAGCTGTAATTCTGTTTTCTTAGTCCATATAATCAAACTTAAAAAACTGTTCTATTATAAGATAGGTTGTAATATTTTAGTATTTTCCTAATTCGAAATTTAATCTCAGTGATTGAATTATTACTAGTAATTATGTGAATATTTTAAACAAGCAGATGTAATTTATTTTCTATATCTTATTTCTTACTTATTAAAATGATATATTTTAATTTACGTATAATATAATTGCTAAGAGAAATCGTTCAACTAAATACTTTTAATACGTATATGTATATAAGTTTTGAATGAAACAAAATCGTTTATTCTCTATTGGTTTGGTACTACAACTAAATCACTTTTTCATAAATAAATTACTTCCTAAAACCGCAAACATACATATATTATATACATAAATATATATATATATATATATATATATATATATATATATATATATAGATACAGTGGTGTGAATAAAAATATAATGTGTGTCTTTGTTAGAGAAAGAAATCAAAGTTGAGAAATTCAATTAATATTCTCAAACTCTTTTGCTTCTAAATAATTTTCATGCAATAAATGTCAATAACGGTAATACCCCAAAGTTGACATTTATTGCACAACAAATAGCTTTTTTATTTATGAAAATACACATTTTTAAATATTAAATAACAATTTCATATTTCAACCATTCTAAAAACACAAATGTATATGTACATATATAAATTTGTGTACATAATAATTATTGTTATACAATGTTGTAATAACTAAAAATAATTAAATACGTATTTTTTTGCTGCCGATAGAAATATATGATCTCAACGTTGCCTAATAATAATGTCATAGCTTTTTCTATTCGTATGAATGACTTCGAATAAAGTTTAACATTTCACCTATAGAGAAGTACATCGATAAAACAACATCTGTTATAAATGCGCAAACGCAATAACCTAGAATTCTAAAATTTACAATACACTCCCCTATGCATGGTCAGTCATCTTTGAATTAAAATAAATGTATCTATATTTCCATTTCAAACATTTATTTTGGAAGCAATATAAAATATTATCTTATTTTTTTAATATTTACGGATATACACACATAAACACACACACACACAATATACAAGGAAAAAGTAACTGAAAAATAAAATGAATCACATATCAATGTTTTCATAAAAATATCTTTAAATAGGAATAAATAAAATTATTGAAAGATTAGACACTTTTATAATAAAATTGTTTACTTTAACACCACTAAAAATTTAGTCATAAGTATATGTGGACATAAATTGTTCATTTATACCAGTGGTGTCGAACACACGGCCCGAAACTTCAAATTGATTTTATTAAAATAATACTAGATTTGTGTTTTAATAATAATCTAGTAATACATAACCTATATGAACAATTCTTTTCGCTTTTAAAACTAATAAGACATCACAAAGGGCGAGATTAATAAATTGACATTTAACATCTATATTAAAACATCATTATTCCAAAAAAAATTACACCCAATATTGATAAATAGTTTCTGAAAAAGATGCCATATTTCTAGTAATATTATTAATTTTTGAATTTCTCTAATTTTGAATTTTGTTGGACCATTTGAACCTAAAATTATTATATTTTTTTAATTTTTATAAATTCATTAAAGAAAAAATAAATGTCAAATTTAAATGAGTTATTTTCTAGTATAAAAGACCTTTTTTGCTAGCTAAAATTTTTTTTGGTAGACTTTTTTTGTCCACGGTCCCCAAATTCTTTTATTTGAATATATAAAATACTATTCATATTCGAGTTTGATACTACTGGTTTATGTTAATAAAGCTTAGGTATTTTTTAAGTACATTAAAGAATATATTGTATTTTGAGGGTAAAAACTAAACAATTCTAGCTTAGTAAATTTTGAAAAAGAACAAATTGTTGAAATAGAAAACCTATACCCAATAACGATACATTTTATATCCAGAGCAGTAATATCCAAAATTATAACAGCATCACAAATCAAAATAGAATTGAATCTGCTAAACATTGGATTGAAAATTGAATTTAAGTCGTACATAAAAACTAATTTTACCTAAAAATTTAACAAATGTGACAATACAACTTAATAGTCATCTTAGAAACCCTGTTTCTACAAAAATATACTATTGAAAATTTCACAAATTTACTACACATAACAGAGTGCCAATTTTTAAATCGATCTAAGATATTGTACATTTTACAAAATTCCTGAATTACTGAAAATAATTCTACAATTTAAAAGAGTGGTGTGAATAATAAAAAATTTAAACACTTCATGATTTTAAATGTATAACATGATCTTATGTGTCATCTTTTACATTATTTTCTACATTAGATTAGATTTGTATTTGAAAAACACCCAAGATAGGTTTCCAATCTTTTTTATTCATTTCATACAGACAAACATGGAAAATTTTCTATTATGATTTGAGCTGCAACATTTTAGTATTTTTCTGATCTTGAATTCAATATAAATACAAATTTTTGACAATAACTACATGAATATTTTAAATAATCGAGTATATATTATTTGTCATGCCTTATTTTCAAACAATGATGTCATATTTCATGATATCTCTATATATAGGATCATCCAAATGTGACACTTAGATTTGTGTTTTATTAAAAAAAAAACATGTGTATAAGGAAACATGTGTATAATTTCTTTTTAATAAAACACAAATCTAGGCGACACATTTGGATGACCCTATACAAAGCCGATAATATTATTATTTGTTTTCAAATTTTGATGCATTCACTTTTATGCAATTAAATTATCACCCTCAACACCACAAGATATTAGAAAGTTTCAGTAAGTACTCATTATTCATTTTGTTTCTTTATAACAACAATAAGCTAATGCGCATTTCGATGGTGATGCCATCATCCTCAATGGTTGTGTTATAAAATCTATATTAATTTTTGATTCAAACTATTTATATATAAATTATTTCTTGTGTTTTATTTTATCTTTATTCAATCCATTTTCAACTAATAGTCAACTCTTTTTTTATTTATTTATTTTATTTTATATTCGCAATACGCATCTGTATGTGATTATTTGTATCTAATCAATTTGTTTATTTGACGTATAGACAAATAAATAAATTATTTGTACATTGATTTGATATCTTTTTCACATACGTAATTAAATAAAAAAAGGAAAAAAAAAAGTCGACCACTAGTTGGTGATTAAAGTTTTTAAATTTTTATTAAATAAAAATGTATATTTCTTAAAAAGTTAATAAATCAAACACACGAATTATTTTTTCAAATGTAATTTAAATAATTGTTGGGCGATATTTTTAATTTATCGTCATTTTATAATTATATGACAAATATTTTTATCTAATAAAAATATAACATTATTTCATATTTAGAAACTCATTGAATAAAATACATGTCATAAGGTATATTCCAATTTCATGTACAGTATTTCCTCAGCACTCGTATATCATGTGATAATTGACCAGTGGTTTTCCTACAATAGACTCAAATAGAAATTATTAGTCATCGAATGTGATGTTCGTTTCATGTACAATATGTAGATAAATTCTTAAAATGATTTTGTATTATTATATACTTTTATTTGTTACAAAAATCCATTCGCAAATTGTACTTGAAGTCTGATCAAAATTTCAGAAAGCTCGTCTCTATTGTTCAGAACAAATTTAAAATAATTCATTGCACAACACTGCTTTGACCTCATCGAGTTAAAATAATTCATTATGCAGTATTGCTAGATATCATTTGACGTACATAAAAACACTAACTGTCTGATAAGATAAAAACGCAAATTGTTTGGTTTGCAAGCTCAGATATGTCTAAACAAGTCATAACCTGCATGGTGACATAAATTGATTTGAATATTTTTTTTCAAAAATTTTATTAATTTATTTGAATTGGTGAGATTGTGATTTATATTTGAATCACCCTTGTAATTTAGTCAAGAATATATATATATATATATATATATATATATATCATTAATCTCTTTCCATCCATTGCTGGATGAAAACCTCTCTCAAAATTTTCCACTTCTATCGATTGAATCTCTTTTCCTTCCAGTTCATTTAAACGAATTTTCTTATATCTGTATCTCATCTATTCATTATTATTTTCCTAATTGATATTTTCAGAACGATATTAGTTGAGTTTTTGGCCAAAAACTCACGAACAATTCAATATTCTTGTCACTATGGGAGAAGCGACGAGTTCAGGTCTAACATTTCAACCAAAATAATATGGTATTGTGTTTTTAAGATTCCCACCTCAGCTGTTAACTCTCTGACGGACATAGGACGATTTTTAAATACCAATATTTTGACTTGGGCGACGTGTTCGTCGTCAGATGATGTCGATGGGCGTCCAGATCGTTGTTCATCATCGACAGCTTTACGGCCCCTCTTTGAACGCCTTATACCACTCAAAAACTCTTGTTCACAATAAAAAATCCCCAGGGTATGCTTTTCTAAACATTTCCAACATTTGTGTGAAGTTTATTTGGTTTGGAACACAAAATTTAATGCAAATTCTTTGAACAATTGATTTCGACATCGTAAAAATCACCGTGAACAACAATCACTGTCTAACAAAAACCATTTTAAATTATTTACCAATGAGTGTAGCGTCATGAAATTCAACACAGATGTTATTGACAGATGTACCAATTTAAAAAGAATACAACATTATATTCCATAATCATTCGCAGTTTAAAAAAGAAAGTTCTATTAGTTTCCGGACAGAAGGTATATATATATATAATTATTGATTAAACACAAAATTGAATTTTCTTCCATTTTTTTACTTTTATATTTCTAATTTCTTTTTTCTAATCAATGCTTGTATTAATCAACGTCTATCTGAAATAAATTGTTATTATATTTATTACTTTGATTTGTATTATTATATATTTATTTTCATCATAATAAATAATATGTACAAATAAATTTACGAAATATATACATATATTTCTAATTTATGAAATTATCTGTTCTAGAAAAGAATATTTCTATTTAATAAAAGCATTGTTTGTTGATGATACACGTATAATTGTTTCGTTCGTTGTTTGTTGCAAGAAAAATTATTCATAAGCTTGAGTAATATATAAAGTTGTATATAAAGCTACTATATGGCTGCACGTCTAGAAAACAAACGGTAAACTGGCGTCGGTTTTTCGCATGCGTAACACAGACGTCGACGCGTCGCCATAAAAAGGAGGGGGTTTTGTCCATAGCCGATACCAAGCTTATTATTCAGTACGTTAGAACAGCAGTTCGTAGATTGATGTTAACGAGCGTAGTGTCGTTTGAAAAGTGTGTTATTAAAGAAGAAAAAAACATTGTCACATAAATATTTCTTTTCACTGTCGCACTCGTATATATTCATAAAATAGTGGGTGTGTTTGAGGGGAAAAATGATAAATAAACAAAAATTAATCAGAATTGATTAGATTACAACAGATAATTTAAAATAGATAATATTTTAGATAAATGTTTATAAATACTTGAGTATACATAGATTTTTTTTAATAAGGGTTTTACTTCCTAGAGTTAATTTCATTCTGAAATTTTACAATCGTTAGAATAATTGTATTTTAAAATATATTTAATTTAATGTGCCATTTGTGTTTTATTGACAACATTTTAAGGTAATTCAAATTTTGACATTGTTTTTACTAATTTATTTATAGATCTATATATATATATATATATATATATATATATATATATATATATATATATATATATGTTTATTTATGTATATTATAAAAATAAATAAGTATGTCTGTTATATGTATTTGTTAATATTAATAATTGAAGTAAGTACTACAAGTTAAGATATTTTATTTAAAAATAATATTTTCTGTTAATCTTACAATAACAACAGTCAATATTATTACATTGTTACCAAAAACATATCAATCTAAATTTTTCAAAATAAAAATTTGATATTATACAATTTAAGTAAATTAAAAAATGTTATAACGTTCTGGAATTGAAAATTATTTATTTACTAAATTTTATTTATTAAAAAATCTCTAAATGTTTCTTAATTTAGGTTCAATTGTTATTAGGATTCCCCAATAAATTTTGTATTATATCTAAGGTATTGATTTATATTACAAATAGGCTGTTATTGGCAGTATGTCAATTTGAATCATATTTTTTTTATATTTGGTAAAATGCCAATAAAATAATATTATTTTCGACTTGACAAAACGTTTTTGGTAGGAAACAATTTGTTTCAAAAGAAGATAAAATCAATAAAATAATCTGGCAAGTAGAAACATTTTTTTATATTTAAATGAATACTATAGTTAAAATGTCAGATTTTATAATGTAGTTTTCTGACAATGATGGAATTTCCATTGAAATGCATATGAACATATAAACAAGTAAAATTAGCAATAAATAATTATTGAACACAATATCTTTCTATATTGGAGCAATAATTCGTTTATATGACATTGAATTTTCCAGTTCTAAAACAAATAATAAAAATATATTTTGAAAATAGTTAAACATTTGGAAAAAAATTAATCAAAATATATAGAAAAATATGTTTTATAAATCTAGAATTAAAAAAAGAACTTTCTCTGTATTTAAGAATTTAATTAATTTATAAAATTAATTTATTCTTTGATTAAATTAATGAATTGTAGTTTATTTCAAAAATTAATGTTTATTATTTTAAACTAACATCAATTCAAATATTCCTACAATACATTATTATTCTAATTAGTATTAAAATAAAAAGGGGATGTGTTTAATCAATAAACAGTTCGAATTATTTTCATGCAACGAATACAATTAGAAAAAAATATCAAATAGCATCAAATGTCTATGAAAATATATCACTGTTAACTTACAAATTTTATTTCATTCAAAACCATAAATCATAAATTCAAACCCTTGTTAATTTAATTAATACCAAGATAATGTCTGTACTTAATCAATAACTTATTCGAATTCTTTTTCAATATTACACAATTTTATGAAATCCATCAACACATTTTGTTACCTAATTAAACATTTCAATTGCTATAATAAATATTATTATAATTAGACATATATTTTGAAGTACTGTAAGTGTTTTAATATGATTTTTCATTCTTAACATGATTTATTTATATACATTTTTTCTTTTCATTGACGGTACATAAAAATATACTACATTCAAAATATTTGTTTACCTTTTTTAAAAGACTTAAGGATTGTTTTAATGTAACATTGCTTAATAAGTCCTCACATATGAAATTTATTTGTATGATTCATAATGTCTGTACACGATATGTTTACATTATACATTTGATATAAAAGGGTGTATGATAATCTGACAATGATATGTATCACATTTAAGACAGTTCATAATAAACACGCAAAATGCATTCATATATATACATATATATATATATATATATATATATATATATATATATATATATATATATATATGCGTGTATGTGTGTGAACAAAAACCAATTATTAAACATTATGAAATTCTTGAGTTAAAAATTGATTTCTAAGGAAAAAAATCACACAACTTCTATTTGAAAAAAAATAAATTTATGACAATTTCAGAAAAAATAACAGTATAAATGTATCGTTTTCTTGTCAACACTAGTTACATTGTAATCTTTATTCTTGTACATATCATTAATTTGTATTAATATCGCTCACGATTATTTTACAGTACACGAAGAAAAATTTAAAAATATATTTCTATTCATAAAAACGTGTTTGATAATAATTGACATTTTCATTATCTATTATGTTTATTTGAACTAAAATTATTACTCATGTATAATTTAATAATCATGTATGTGTATTAAAATAACGATCATATTTATGTATATGTATATTTATATATATACTTTTGGTTATTATGTACATATATTTGTAGGTGATGAAAAAGTTTTATTCACGTTTTATTCGAATTTTTAGCACATTCGTTTTTTAAATTAATTAATATATACAAAATCTAAAAATTATTGAAGCAAATGAAAATTGAAAATAATTTGTCAATGTGTATTTCAAAGAAAAATAAATAGGTGGTATTATTAGGTCAACAAAAATATATTAGAAATAAAATATAATAAATCATTTGTAATATTTATCATTACATAGTAGTTTATCAACATTAAATAAGATATGAATAATAGTTTTTTTTATAAAAATCAACATGTTTCTTTCAATTCTTATAACTTTTTAATATTGAAATTGAACGATATTTTTTTATCAAACAATGTTATTTATTTTCTATTTGAAATTTGATTTAAAGAGTGAATTGAATGAAATTTTTATATACGTATATTTATATTGATATGTATGTGTTTATCTTTCTAATTTAATGCTTTTAATTAGTAATGATCCCTGATTTCATTACTATTTGATAAATAATGAATAATTCCTAGTATTTCATAAATAGAAGCAAGTAACAAATAACATTGTTTGATAAAAAAAGAATTATTAAATTTTAATATCAAAAGAACTTAATGAAAATAATTTAAAGAATATGCCGACATTAATAACAACCTTTTTATCCATATATTTTTTAATGTTGATAAAGTACTGTGTAAGATATAAATTAAATGATCAATTATCGATTTTTATTTCTAATATTTATTATAATGTCCTAATACCTAATACATAATATCATGTACTTAATATTTATTTAAATTTTCCATTAATAATAATACGTTGTAGTACTTAAAATGCACTTAATTATACACTGTATTTAAAAAGAAAATTATGGATTTCCAATTTTCATTTGCTTTAGTCATTTTCATCTTTTGTATACAGTTTCTAAAAATGTTAATAAAATATGAACACGATTTTTTTATATGTGTAATCAACATTTATATATATGCAATATTTTTTTTTCAAATCCATTGCTTATAAAGACTTCTTTCAAATTCTTTTAGTTCAAACGATTCATTCCCTCCCCTTTTTCCAAATTTCCAATAAAATCCCTAATATTTTCTACGATTTATTCGACAATTTCTTTCATGACCTTTTTATGTTTTTTTAATTTTTAATCAATATTTTTTATGATACTAATAATATGCCTGCCAAATTCAATAACAGAGATCTATATAATTAAATATTTTCCTTTTTTAAACTAAATTCTAAAATCATTCCTTGATTTACATAATAATTGAAAAAATATTGAAATAAACAACATGAAAGATTAAACTTTCACTAACTGATTTTCTACAAAGTTCCAGTTTAATTTTTGATACGTAACCATTTTTAACATAAAAATAAGAATATCCTTTGATTAATATCTTCATCAATTTTCTCTTAAAATCTTTATAAAAAAATGTTTTTTTTGCTTAGAATATATCTCAACTATTTCCACTTCATCTTAAAGTATTCTTCTCATTCCATTCGATTTCTTATTATTATTTCTATCATACATTTTCCATCCTCCTTTGATTAATTGTAATATTTGAATTATATTTAATTTATAAATTGACATTTTACTGTCGTTAGTAAAAACTACTCAAATATATTGGTCGAATATTTTTTCCATTATACTTTATAACTAAATATCCAGTTGCTTGTTGTACACTTTATTCTATTTTTATTCTTCTATTCACTTCCTCAATAAATGACCTCTTTTACAAATCACCTCACCTAAAAAAATAACATCATTATTTCAACACTGTTGCAAATTGACTTCAACACAAATAAATCAGTGACTCAAATGCCACAATATTTAAAAAAGTAAATAAATCAGTTTATATTATTTTTAATTATTTATTTGGTTGTTTAAATAATATATTTTTGTACTTTTATACAATACTGATAACATTTATAAAATGTTTAATGTTAAAATAAGTGATTTATTTATGTTAAAAAAAATAAACAAATTTAATATTTTTTCCAAATCTGTTTAGTTTATTTGAAATTATTTAATTTTTCTGTGGTTCATATCGAATTCTATTTTTCAACTGACTTCATCTAATACTTTGTCTTATTTGACTGCTCATCGTCTTTTTATTCCCGATTTCCTTGATTGTAATTTTTTACATTTGAATGTTCTAACGGATAAGTCGCAAATATTTGTCTCAATCCTCAATCAAATGAATAAAATATTTATAAAATATATAAACATTTCATTCATTTTCGATAAGACAAAATTGTATTGTTTTTTTTATAAAATTGAAACATAAAAAATACATTCATACTCATCACAAATACTAAAATTAATTTTGTATCAAAGGAAATTACAATTAAATATATTGTTAATACTATATACTCCTTGTATAATTACACAATCGAAACACATATCAGTTTCTAATTTTAAAACGTCAGTAGTACAAGAAATTATTACGATTTCTTTACAATAAATCAATCCAGTTTTAATATTGAGTACGTGCCATTACACTTATTATTGGTTCGATTCGTTCTAGCTCATCGAAACTTACTCTGCAATTCATCGAATTGCGTGTTTGAATAAAAATAGAACTATGATTAATGAAACTTTACCCTCGTTTCTGTAACACTTGAACAAATATTCTTTTCGATATAATATACAGTTTCGTAACATCTTTCAATATTAAAATTAAGGTTATCTCTTAGGCATTCTTAATCATTATTTCTAATCTTATTGTATTGCATCTTATTATATTATCTAACATTGTATCAATATTTGATTATTTGTTCTCAAACTTGAATTTGAGTACACTGATAAAAATATATATACATCGATAAAAAGTTCAAATATGAATCACCAAATCTAGTAAATCTATAGTTCACAAACAAAATTATACTTTATTTTACTTTAGACACATTAACTAGAAATTTTTCCACAAAAATCTCTCTACATTCCATATATTTTTTAAATTAACAATAAAGACTTGGCATATTATTTTTTTTAAAAAAAATCTATTGTACAAACAAATCACACTTTTTCCAAAGTTTCCAATAAATATGAATAATATAATTTTTAATGACAATACATTTTTTACTACTCACTCTTTTTTCAATTTTTTCCCACTTTAGATTCTATTAAAAAAAATTAGTTCACTGATTAAAAACATGATTAAGAATTGATATCTTAAATATAATAATATCGATTTTTTTGGAACATTTACTAAAAGTATTCTTTACGAAATTTCAATAATTTTATTTGTTAAAGCATTTACTCTTCGTTTTTGTAATAACAAATCACTTTTACACAAAATACTTATTTAATCCAATATCACGAAATTTCAGAAAATGATTTAATAATTATTTATTGTTCACTAATTTCGTTGATACACATTTCGATGACTGTATTTTGTATAATTTTCTAATAGCATGGCTATAGAAATGCACACCAACGAATAAAGTCAACAGTAAATGATGAATTAACACTATTTTAATTTTGTGTTGTTTGAATGAATAATTTGATTTGTGTTATAGTCTTAAAGCATTTATTGAAGATCGATTTTTTTTAAACCAATACATGTATATAGGTAATGTAAATATGTACTTAAAATTGAAGAATATCTTTTGAATTGTACCAAAATTTTAAATAACATACAAAAAAATATTATCTATTTTTCACATGAAAAATTCTCTTCAAAAATTATTTATACCATAAAATTTATCTGGTTTAGGGGTATGTATAAAATGGACCTAAAATTTTAATTAAATTTAATTCGATTTTGTACTTAAATTAAGAATGTTTTTATAGAAAAACTTTTTTTCAATTTTTATTCTGATCAAATTTCACTTTCATTTAAATTTAACGGTTTTATATTATTTACTTTGTAATTTTAATTTAATATTTAAAAAAAATGTTTTTAACTGTTGCAAATATTTACATTTATTTCTTAGAATTATATAAATAAGATAACAATAACACATTTTTATAACGATAATAGGAATATCTTTCAGATACTTTTAATCTTGTTACGAAATAATTTATATTGGTATCTTTTTGCAATTCGTTTTTTTAATAATAATATGACTCATGGTTTTTATTGATACAAATTTTTAAACAGTAAATATTCTTTGTAAATAAGGAAAGTAAATACATATTTAAATAGATTAATATTTATTTAGTTTCATAATATAAAAATGTAAACGTTTTTTTGATAAAGAACCGATAACCTTAGTGTATATTTTTTTATAAAAAAAGGACCATAACTTATTCTTACAAGGAATAGAATTCACTGAAATATTAAAATATAAAAAAAGTACATAATTCTGTATTTGTTATCAGTTATTGACTAAAAATTAACATCAAACGTAATATAATCTCCTAATTAATTTTCTTATATTTTGTAATACAAATAATTAATTAATTTATTATGCATACAGAAATAGTGTGAATCCGATATTTCGTAACAGTTTGTATACAAACGTACGTGACTTAACTAATACACAAACGGTAATTACTCTATCGTACATCTGTACTTTTAATTAATGATTTTATAAAATCAACGTTTCCGAAATGGAAATACACTTCTATCGGAAACGATGAACCGACCTCGAACTAATAATTTTTTATCATGATATTTAATAATTTAAATGAAATGCCGGTGATATATTCGTATTTAATATGTAGTTTCTCTTCTTTCACACATTTGCACTGACCTTTGGAATAAAAAGGTGAATATATATATTGTATAAATCAGTTACAGTAGCTTGCTTACAAATTAAAGAATATTATTTTCATGCGTAGTTGGTTATTCAAATAAAAAATGAATTAATTATATACTTCGAGATAAATGATCTTTGCTCTGAAGTTTGTAAAAGTGACACGCGTTATTGAAATTAAAAACATGTTACGAATTTTACTTAATTTTTTTCATTTATAAATAATTCAGTTTTAATATTTCAAAAGTTTTTATTAAGTTATAAAAGCATTTAATAATTAGCGATATTTGATAGATGAGTAGAATTGTTTGAAACAATACGAATATTTTTATATTAAAACCAGAGAACTTTACCTCCTACTTGCTTTGTTAGTTCCACGAATTTACTTCTATTTAACAATGTAAATAAGTTATCAAAAATTAAACGTTTAGAAAATTATATTAATACTTCATTAACCTCTTTCTGATTCACTACTAAATGAAGATTTTTCCTAAAATTTTCCATTTCGATCGATCAAATTTTTATCTTTTCTATTCCACTTCAACGATTTTTTTTTATATCTCTGTTTCATTTATTCATAAGTCTCTTCAATGATCTTATTATATTTTTGAGTTCCTAATAATGACTCTTGTCTAATTTTTACCATATGACCAAACCATTTTCATTTTACTTTATTTTTTTCTTTTTGATCCACTATTTTTTTCTACCCTTGTAATTTCTAACATACACTTTTTTGATCTTTCTTTATTTTATCTGAAACTAATTAATTATTCTAGTATTCAAAACTCATATTTCACAACCATAAGTAATAACAAGAAGGATGAATTGATTAATTTTTTTTCTTTAAATGTAGAAAAATATTCGATTTTATAATATGAAATTTTCTTTTAAATTGACATTTCACTTTTATTATTATATTCACTTCATCTATAAATATTACTTTAATGTCAATTAATATCCTAGATTCACAGTTTGCAATTTTTTCTATTTCTTTTAATTCTATTTTCCTCTGATTTGAAGAGTCATTGTATATCTTTCTCTCTCTTTCGCACACACTCTCTTGCTCTATCCCCTATTTCTCTCCTTTACTATCACAAAGTGAAGAAAAAGTGTAAATGGGATTTTATGAAGTACTGCAATATTCTTTAAATATTAGTAAATCTAACCAAGCAGAGTAAACATAGAAAATATTCCCAGCCAAAGTAAAAAGAATAGAGTATTAACAGACTGAAAAAAATTTAACTAACAAATTAAACAGATAGAAATTTAATCAAATAAAAATATATTCAAATAAAAAATGACTAAAATTGCAAGTTGTTTTTGTCTTCCCTTATATATTTACTTCTTCAGAAATGTTTTTTTTTTTGTTAAACAGAGTTCATCCCAGTTCACCGCCTAAAAGATGGGATGAAAAGTATGAACGAGAACCTTATTTGTCCATTATTTTAACTATTTTATACACCCATGAAAATAATTTAAAAATCATTATATTTCAATAACCATTAAAAATTCAATTTCGTTAAAATTACAAATTAATTTCCTTGAAAATTATTTATAATTTTTTCAAACAAAATAATTTTATTTGAAAATTTAATTTTTAAATTTTAAATAATTTTTCGTAACGATTTAATTAATAATTAAATTAATTAATATTGCATTTAACTAATATTACACAATTTTGAATATTCAAATCAATAAATTTATTAATAGCTTAAAACGATTGATAAATAAAAAATCAATCAATTTTTAGTCGTTAAACACCGATTGATTAAAAACAACTCATTTCAAATCAATCGCTTGAAACGACTAATAATGATCAATTTTACACAACTAAATTTTTAGTCGTTAGTCTCCAATCGAATAATTTTACCCTACTCTGATACTCACCGACACCCAAGTGAAATCAGCGCGGTGAGTCAAGATCCCAAACCTCTCATAATTATCAATTTTAAGAGATGCCTTCATCCAGTAGTGAATTGAGAAAGAATGAAGATGATGATATATAATACATATATTAAAAATTAATATTTGTTATTCAATTAAATATTGAATTTCAAATCATGCAAAATATATTGCATGATTTTTAATTTGAAATTGAATTGAACGACAAATATTCAATATAAACTGTTATTCTCTTCAAAAGCACATGTGCAAATTCTGTTATCTGTTTGTTTGCACTAGAATGTGCGAACATATATTTTTATACCACATACATGCAGACTAAAAACGAACCTAACTATTTACTTCAGATTTATTTATAACTCGTGATTTTTTTATTTACACATTAAAACGATTCTGTATTGAATTCCTGTTCTTCGGATTAAAATTACAGTTACGAGATAACACATTCATTATGAATCTGTAGAAACTACGTAAATAATTTCGAATTAGTTATTTTTTATTATACAAAGATTTGTTTATTAACATTTCTAACATTGTATTTTAGGTGTATATGTTTTTATGTATAAAAAACAGAGACAGAAAGCAGTGTATATCAATTAAATGTAGACATATTTCAAGTACACGTATTCACCCGCATGGTACGTTTTATTAAAAGGAATAATTATACATACGCTTATTATGGTCAACATTGAATTTAGCCTATTAACCTATGACCCACAGAGAATTGCAGCCCTCATGTATTACATTAGAACATATGACCGTCGTGCGAAAGTGCAATTCCTGTTTGTATGCTGTTAAAAAATTACAACATAAACGTATGACTGTGTCTATACATATATATATATATATATATATATATATATATATATATATATATTTATATATATCTATGTGTGTTTATCAATTACATCCTGTCTGATGTTTACATTCTTCGATAATAAAATATAATCTAATGCTAGGCATTTTACAAAAATCGTACATTATCAAGAATAAAAAACAAAACTCATGTTAAAAACAGTATCTATACAATTATATAGAAATTTAGAAAAATAAACAAATCAAATTCTTGCTAATTTTTCAATTTCAAGAAAAGAGAAAAAATATTCTAAAATCAAATTTTGGTTTAAAATAATTGTATTTTCAAATAAATAATGTTTTTACATTTGGAAATTATTGTTTTTACATTTGGAAATTATTATTTTTACTAAAAATAATCGATTGCTAGTAAAAAATATTGTTAGTGAGTGAATTTTAAAATACTCAATTTTTGGCATCAAAAAATAGTTGTAAAATTTCGAAAAAAATCGATATCTTCAAAAAACAATTTTTTGTGACTAAAATCCAAAATCGGCTATTAAAAAACGCGAATCGGTGATTAAAATCCCATTTTTCAACACAGAATGAATTTTATTTAGAAAATACCATGAATTAACCATTCAATCTCTGTTTCCTTTAAAAAGTTACTATTTTTATTTTCGGCCACGTTTCAAATCAAATTTCAATTTTTCCACTGAAATTATTTTCTAGAAATACAAATATATAATTTAGAACATAAATCTTATATTTCAATATTCATAATATTATTTTTTGAATTTTTGGAATTTCAAGCAAAAATTGAAAATTATTAAAAATCAATTTTTGACTATAAAAATTTTTTGTACTTATAAAAAATATTATTTTTTCCAGAAAATAGTTATTTTTAATTAAAATAATCTATTTCTAACAAAAAAATATTGATTAGAAGTGAATTTTAAAATTTTCAATTTTTGGCCTCAAAAAAACCACGACCTATAGTATGGAAAATTTCGATAAAAATCGATATCTTCAAAAAGCGATTTTTTGTGGATAAAATCAAATATCAGTTATTAAATAAAGCGAATCGGTGATTAAAATCTCATTTTTCAACACAGAACAAATTTTATTTAGAAAAAACCCAGATTTAACCAATCAATCCCTGTTTCCATTAAAAAGTCATTATTTTTATTTTTATCCACGTTTATTAAATCAAATTTCAATTTTTTCATAAAAATTATTTTCTAGAAATACAAGTATGTAATTTAGAACATAAATCTTAGATTTTAATATATATAAATTATTTTTTTCAATTTTTGAAATTTCGATTAAAAATCGAAAATGATTAAAAATCAATTTTTGGCTGTAAAAATTTTTTTGTACTGATAACCAATGTTATTTTTTCTAGAAAATAGTTATTTTTAATCAAAATAATCAATTTCTAATAAAAAATATTAATTATAACTAAATTTTAAAATTTTCAATTTTTGGTCTCAAAAAAACCACGACCTATAGTATGGAAAATTTCGTAAAAAATCAACATCTTCAAAAACTTATTTCTTGTGACTAAAATCAAAGATTGGCTGGAAAATAATGCTAATCAATGATTCAAGTCATGTTTTCAAACACAATTCAGATTTTATTGAAACAAAACCCAGATTTAGTTAATCGATTTTTTCTTGGTAAAAAGATTAGATTAAAAAATACTCAACAATTCATTAAATAA